>CAUJRU010000024.1:1200000-1555508 GCA_963277665.1 Viscum album
TGGATTTCTGTTCAATGTATTTGTCTGATCTTACTACAAGAATGAACAGACCAATGAGAAATGAAGAAGAACAATATGAGAAAATTGAACCCAGTTTTCCATCACTTCCTCAAACAGGAGGAATTCCTGGATCATATACATTGAAGACATTAAGCCTTGAAGAGCGGGAGATGGCACATCGCACAGTTTTGTTCAATTGTGATTTGTTCGTTGACTATATCAGGTAACAAAATTGAATATGTATATCTTACATATATATTTGTTAAACTATTCATATTTTTTTATCTACAGGAAACATAAAACAATGATAAATAGGAAGCATCGTTCTTTATCTTTGAGAAGGAGAGAGACTTTTCATAGCAAAGAGTTTTCTGCTTGGTTAAAATTGAAGGTAAAAATATTAATGTTTAAATTAATTATTTCAATATTTACTTAAGTTTAACTGTCATTTATATTGCAGGTATTGAGTTTGTCTGCTGACTCTGTCTCTGAGGAAATAAGAGTTTTGGATTTTGGTCCTAATACCGTGGTTCGTGACTGTAAATCAATTGTTATCAATGGGTACAGATTTATTGTCACTGAACGAGCCAAAAACATGAGAACACAACATGATGGTATTATGGTTACTTCCACAACAGATTGTTATGCCAGTGCATTAGATAGTAGACCGCGACTTGAAAATGTGGGTTATTATGGAGTCGTTGAGAAAATAATAATATTGGATTATTACTCTCATGGACGAGTCACAATGATGAAATGCCATTGGTTTGATTCGATGACGAGACATGGAACATTTATTGATGATTGTGGATTTCGAGTAATTAATATGACCTGCACTCTTGCAACCAAAGAACCATATGTGTTGGCATCAATGGCTAAACAAGTTTTTTATGTCAAAGATCAACTTCAACCTGAATTTGGTGTCATAGTTGAAGTAATTCCAAGACATATTTTTAATGATGCTGATGATGGAATTGAAACTGTCCCTATTGCCATTGGAACCAATCCATTTATTTCTTTTGATGACTCCAATAGCTCAATTGTCAGAGTTGATTGTGAACCTGAAGTTGTGGTTGGAAATATATAGAATCATTCATCCATGTTCTCAATTCTTTTGGTTTACCTCGAGTTGGGTTGTTAAGTTTGGTAATATTCATATTTATTTAGTATTGATCACAAATATGTTTTAGCTGACTTGACTGTAATGTGAATTTTCAATGTTTATTGGTTTCTATTTTATTTGAATTGCATTTTCTAATTTGGAATTGAACTGTATTCAAACCAAATCAAACAATATTTCTAACTTGGTGAACATTACAACTTGTATGTTTTATTAAATTCATTCAAGATCTTCTAAAACAATTGATAGCTAAATTACCAATGAATCCCCTCATTCCCTCATATATTTAGTTTTTTGGTTTACACATTAATTTTCTTTTTCTAATTAATTACATATTTGTTTTAAAATGCAGGAAATGCAGCCAATTGAAGAGAGACGAAGAAAAAAAATGGCGGAGAACAATTGTCAGATGGAGGAGATGGGTATTCCACCATTAGTGCCTACAGTGAGTACTTTATTTCAAATATATATATATATATATATATATATATTTACAGAATATATAATGTCATGTGATTAATTTTTTTTGTAAACTTTTTTGTAGGATCCACCATTACGTCGACAGTTATTCGACGAGGAGCATAGTACTGATCCTAGTACTCAGGCCGGTGGTACGAGGAGGGTTCGTACCAGAGGTGGACGTAGAGCTGCGCGTGCCCGACTAGACCCTGCCCCTCCCACTGACATTTCATCCTTCCCACATTCTGATCCCGGTGTGTCGTTAGGGACACACGCGGTATTTAGGCCTCCCATGTTTTCGCTACCTTCTGTATCTTCTGCCCCATCATTTTCACATCCCATGATGATTCCCACTCCCCAGTCAGCATCAGGTCATACAGTTGTTCCATATTCTTTTCCTTCTACTTCTGTCTCTCCGAGCTTTTATATTCCATCGTCTTCGACTCCTGTTCCACCAGAGGGTGTTCTATCAGGTTCTGTGGATCCGGCGCCACTCATTGATCAGACTAGCGCAGGTATATTTATAAAACCTTAACAAATTTTTATATCAATATTTATTTTCATTATAACATGTTTTGATAAAATATTTGTTTTTCTTTCATGACAGATACATCTACTGATAGGAGGCGGGGGCGGGGCCGTACACGCATGCGTTCAGTGTGGAACCATCGCACACAGGTTATGGTGGAATATAATGAAGACAATCAGATGGTTGAGAAAACAGGGCAGCAATGTCGGAGTTTTCTGGCGACGCTTGCCAAATACTCCGACATCATTCCCGTCAGCCCGCTGTCGTGGAGACATTTTCCACATGAGGTCAAAGATAGAGCTTGGGCAGAGATATGGGTAAAAAAATCTGTTGTATTTAATGCCATGAATTATTTTTGTATTTATATGAATTAATATTTTGATTTCAGCTTCGATTTAATTTTCCTGGTGGTGAGGGTGCACGACTGGAATGTCTAAAGGATTTAGGCGAGCTTTGGAGAGCCTACAAGCATGAGCTGTATATTGGCTGGCGTGCTAGAGTTGGCACTGAGTTAGAGGCGGTACCAGTCGTGGATGATTGTCCTATAGAGCAGTATCGTCAGATGATTACTCATTGGACGAGTACCCAGTTTAAGGTATGAATTACATTTGAGGAATTTAAATAATAACTTTCAAGTTTTTCATTAATATTATCCTTTGCATTATCAAATTTTATTTAGGAATCATCTGGAAAAAATAAAAAAAAAACATTGATGCAAAAAAATACCTCCATACACTAGGACGCACGACGATGCCGGATCATGAGAGGCAGCAGGTATGACAATTGTTTATAAGTTTTCTTTACGACTTACATTTTCTTTTGTTTCCTCAATTATTTAATCATTTGCTAAAGTTTTTATATAACTTTTGTTTTCAATGTCATTGTAGAGGCAAGTACAAAATATTGAAGGGCGTGTGCCTTGATCAAAACTGTTTTACTCGAGTAGATGAAAAAAGGATGGAAGTGCTGTCAACGAAGCGACTCAGCAGCAGATTGTAAGTTTTAATCTGTTGATTTTATATTTTAATATCTATTTTGTAACTTAATAATATATTTATATTTGTAACAGGATGTTTTAGAGGCCCTCGATGCCCAAGAAGCAGACAATTTTGGGCCATCTGATCACTTACATCAGGTGTTGGGAGAGGATCATTCTGGCAGAGTACGCTGCCAACCTAGGATAGCCCCGATGAGGTATTGGACTACCTCAGGTACGAGTTGTAGTGCCACTGAGCTGCAGCAAGTTAGGGCACAGGAAGAACAGGCTGAGAAAAGGGCCACAGAGACGGCAGAACAGTATGCTAGGGCAAACAGTGCATTTATGAAATTTATTGAAGTTCTACGTCCAACACTTCCAGCAGAGGCCAGCCCAGTGATTGATGAATACATGTCATCGATACATTCTATATATGGTGCACCAGGTGGCAGTTCCAGTGGTGGTCAGGCCCGATGTCCAGCTTGAAGATGATGATGGCGAGGAGTCTGATGCGGAAGAGGAGGGAGATGAGGAGGGCGAGGAGGAGGGCGAAGGTGAGGAGGAAGGCGCTGTGGAGGGTGAGGACGATGAGGAGGACGATGACGAGGGTGATGATGATGATGGTGGTGATGGTGATGCTGATGTGGGACATATTGATCCGTTACATTTTTGACTTATATTACTGAGATTTGATGTTTAATCTATTCTAGTTATTGGTTTTATCTAGACTCGTAGTATAGTATTGGAGTTGAGTTATTTTTATATATTGTCTGTTTTTATGGATGTTGTTGTCTTTTAGTGGTTGTGTGTTTGTGAACTCCCTGGACAACCCCCCTCATTCTTGGACCCTGGACAACCCCCCCCCCCCCTCCCCCTTGGACCCCGAACACCCCCCAAACACCCCCCGGACAGCCCCGCGGACAGCCCCCCGAACAGCCCCCCGTACAGCCCCCAACCCTCCACCCTGGACCCCGGATAGCCCCCCGGACAGCCCCTCGGACAACCCCCCCCACCCTCCCCCTTGGACCCCGGACAACCCCCCAAACACCCCCCGGACAGCCCCCTGAACAACCCCGGACAACCCCCTGAACAACCCCTGAACAACCCCTGAACAACCCCCTGAACAACCCCCGAACAGCCCCCTGAACAACCCCAGACAACCCCCTGAACAACCCCCAAACACCCCCCGGACAGACCCCGCACAGCCCCCCCCACCCTCCTCCTTGGTCCCCGGACAGCCCCCCGGACACCCATCGGACAGCCCCCCCGGACAGCCCCCGCGGACAGCCCCCTGGACAGCCCCCCGTACAGCCCCCAACCCTCCACCCTGGACCCCGGATAGCACCCCAGACAGCCCCCCGGATAGCCCCCCGGACAACCCCCCCCCCCCCCCCCCCCCACCCTCCCCCTTGGACCCCGGACAGCCCCCTGAACAACCCCGGACAGCCCCCTGAACAACCCCGGACAACCCCCTGAACAACCCCTGAATAACCCCTGAACAACCCCTGAACAACCCCTGAATAACCCCCTGAACAACCCCCGAACAGCCCCCTGAACAACCCCGGACAACCCCCTGAACAACCCCCAAACACCCCCCGGACACCCACCGGACAGCCCCCCCGGACAGCCCCTTGGACATCCCCTCCACCTTCCTTAATTTCATTAGCTCTAAAATGTTTCATAGCATGATCAACTAAAATCTAATCCATACTAAATATGATATAAAAATATTCTATATGAATTTCCATAAGATTTTAAGTGAAAACAAAAAGTGACATATGAAAAACTGACCAAATGCATTGGAAATGTGTTGATGCTTTAGGACAACGATCCATGGGTCATATGTGACGTGTACGAATCAACCCTGCCTCAATCCGAGGCGCGGTGCGGTCGTAACAACTCAAAGTGTATGTCTTTTGTTTCAAAAGAACATCATTTTAAGTGAAAAACATCAACTGGCATACGGAAAACTGGCCAAACACATTCAGATTGTGTTGATACTTTAAGACAACGATCCATGGGTCATTTGAGAAGTGTACGAGTCAACCCCGCCTAAATCCGAGATGTGGTGTGGTCGGGACCACTCTAAGTGACTTTCTTTTGTTTAAAATGGACAGTATTTTAAGTACATACGGAAAACCGACCAAACGCATTCGGTTTCTGTTGAAGCTTTAGGAGAACGATCCATGGTTAATATGTGACGTGTATGAGTCAACGCCACCTCAATCCGAGGCGCGGTGTGGCCAACACCACTCAAAGTGTCTCTATTTTGTTTAAAATGGACTTCATTTTTAGTGAAAACAAAAAATGACATACGGAAAACCAACCAAACGCATTCGGTTTCTGTTGAAACTTTAGGATAATGATCCATGGGTCATATGTGACGTGTACGAGTCAACTCCACCTCAATCCGAGGCATGGTGTGGCCGACACCACTCAAAGTGTCTCTATTTTGTTTAAAATGGATTTCATTTTTAGTGAAAACAAAAAATGACATACGGAAAACTGACCAAACGCATTCAGTTTCTGTTGAAACTTTAGGAGAACGATCCATGGGTCATATGTGACGTTTACGATTCAACGTCACCTCAATCCGAGGCTTGGTGTGTCCGAAACCACTCAAAGTGTCTCTATTTTGTTTAAAATGGACTTCATTTTTAGTGAAAACAAAAAATGACATATGGAAAACCGACCAAACGCATTTGGTTTTTGTTGAAACTTTAGGAGAACGATCCATGGGTCATATGTGACGTGTAAGAGTCAACGTCACCTCAATCCGAGGCGCGGTGTGGCCGACACCACTCAAAGTGTCTCTATTTTGTTTAAAATGGACTTCATTTTTAGTGAAAACAAAAAATGACATACGGAAAACCGACCAAACGCATTCGGTTTCTGTTGAAACTTTAGGAGAACGATCCATGGGTCATATGTGACGTGTAAGAGTCAACTCCACCTCAATCCGAGGCACGGAGTGGCCGACACCACTCAAAGTGTCTCTATTTTGTTTAAAATGGACTTCATTTTTAGTGAAAACAAAAAATGACATACGGAAAACCGACCAAACGCATTCGGTTTTTGTTGAAACTTTAGGAGAAAAATCCATGGGTCATATTTGATGTGTACGAGTCAACGCCACCTCAATCCGAGGCGCGGTGTGGCCGACACCACTCAAAGTGTCTCTATTTTGTTTAAAATGGACTTCATTTTTAGTGAAAACAAAAAATGACATACGGAAAACCGACCAAACGCATTCAGTTTCTGTTGAAACTTTAGGATAAAGATCCATGGGTCATATGTGACGTGTACGAGTCAACGCCACCTCAATCCGAGGTGCGGTGTGGCCGACACCACTCAAAGTGTCTCTATTTTGTTTAAAATGGACTTCATTTTTAGTGAAAACAAAAAATGACATACGGAAAACTGACCAAACGCATTCGGTTTCTGTTGAAACTTTAGGAGAATGATCCATGGGTCATATGTGACGTGTACGAGTCAACGCCACCTCAATCCGAGGCACGGTGTGGCCGACACCACTCAAAGTGTCTCTATTTTGTTTAAAATGGACTTCATTTTTAGTGAAAACAAAAAATGACATACGGAAAACCAACCAAACGCATTCGGTTTCTGTTGAAACTTTAGGAGAATGATCCATGGGTCATATTTGACGTGTACGAGTCAACGCCACCTCAATCCGAGGCATGGTGTGGCCGAAACCACTCAAAGTGTCTCTATTTTGTTTAAAATGGACAGTATTTTGGCTGTTTATGACACCAGAACTGCGTTGTCGGTCACCGCGGGCACACGGCACGTCTGATTGACATGTCGTCTACTCGAACACTTCAGAAATCATTGTCTCGTATTTTTCGTCTGATTTCAGGCCATTCTGACTTCGTTCGGCCCATTTGGACCCTCCTCACGCGCGTTTACGAAGCGCGCACATCACTTAAAACAGGAATATTGAGCCGTACCGCGCAAACCGCACGTTCAATTGACTTTCCGTCTATGCATACACGTCACGAATAATAATTATAATGTTTCACGGTGGTTTCAGCTCAATCTGAGGTCGTCCTCTATGAATTTGACCGTTGGACGCCCGTTTTGGCCGTTTATGACACCAGAACTGCGTTGTCGGTCACCGCGGGCACACGGCTCGTCCGATTGACGTTCCATCTGCTCGACCACTTCAGAAATCACTGTCCCATATTTTTCATCTGATTTCAGGCCATTCTGACTTTGTTTGGCCCATTTGGACCCCCCTCACGCGCGTTTACGAAGCGCGCGCGTTTACGAAGCGCGCGCATCACTTAAAACACGAATATTGAGCCGTACCGCGCAAACCGCACGTTCGATTGGTGTTCCGTCTGCGCTTACACGTCAAGAATAATAATTAGAATGTTTCATGGTGTTTTCAGGTCAATCCGAGGTCATCCGCTATGAATTTGACCGTTTGACGCCCGTTTTGGCCGTTTATGACACCAGAACTGCGTTGTCGGTCACCGCGGGCACACGGCACATCCGATTGACATGAAGTCTACTCAACCACTTCATAAATCACTCATCCGTATTTTTTCGTCTGATTTCAGGCCATTCCGAAATCGTTCGGCCCGTTTGGACCACCCTCACGCGCATTTACGAAGCGCGTGCATCACTTAAAACACGAATATTGAGCCGTACCGCACAAACTGCACGTCCGATTGACGTGCCGTCTGCGCGTACACATCACGAATAATAATTAGAATGTTTCGCGGTGGTTTCAGCTCAATCAGAGGTCTTCCTCTATGAATTTGACCGTTTGACGCCCGTTTGGGCCGTTTATGACACCAGAACTGCGTTGTCGGTCACCGCGGGCACAGGGCACGTCCAATTGATGTGTCGTCTACTCGACCACTTCAGAAATCACTCACCCGTATTTGTCGTCTGATTTCAGGCCATTCTGACTTCGTTCGGCCTGTTTGGACCCCCCTCACGCACGTTTACGAAGCGCGCGCATCACTTAAAATACGAATATTGAGCCGTACCGCGCAAACCGCACGTCCGATTGACGTTCCGTCTATGCGTACACATCACGAATAATAATTAGAATGTTGCACGGTGGTTTCAGGTCAATCCGAGGTCGTCCGCTATGAATTTGACCGTTGGACGCCCGTTTTGGCCGTTTATGACACCAGAACTGCGTTGTCGGTCACCGCGGGCACACGGCATGTCTGATTTACGTACCGTCTACTCGACCACTTCATAAATCACTCTCCTGTATTTGTCGTCTGATTTTAGGCCATTCCGACTTCGTTCGGCCCATTTGGACCCCCCTCACGCGCGTTTACGAAGCGCACGCATCACTAAAACACGAATATTGAGCTGTACCACGCAAACCGCACGTCCAATTGACGTGTCGTCTACACGTACACGTCACGAATAATAATTAGAATGTTTCACGGTGGTTTCAGGTCAATATGAGGTCGTCCTCTATGAATTTGACCGTTGGATGCCCGTTTTGGCCGTTTATGACACCAGAACTGCGTTATCGGTCACCGCGGGCACACGGCACGTCCGATTGATGTGCTGTCTGCTCGACCACTTCATAAATCACTCACCCGTATTTGTCGTCTGATTTCAGGCCATTCCGAAATCATTCGTCCCGTTTGGACCACCCTCACGCGCGTTTACGAAGCACGCGCATCACTTAAAACACGAATACTGAGCCGTACCGCGCAAACCGCACGTCCGATTGATGTGCCGTCTACGCGTACATGTCACGAATAATAATTAGAATGTTTCACGGTGGTTTCAGCTCAATCCGTGGTCGTCCGCTATGAATTTGACCGTTTGATGCCCATTTTGGCCGTTTATGACACCAGAACTGCGTTGTCGGTCACCGCGGGCACATGGCACGTCCAATTGACGTTCCGTCTACTCGACCAATTCATAAATCACTCACCCGTATTTTTCGCCTGATTTCAGGCCATTCCAACTTTGTTCGGCCCGTTTGGACCCCCCTCACGCGTGTTTACGAAGCGCGCGCATCACTTAAAATACGAATATTGAGCCGTACCGCGCAAACCGCACGTCCGATTGACATGCCGTCTACGCGTACACGTCACGAATAATAATTAGAATGTTTCACGGTGGTTTCAGCTCAATATGAGGTTGTTTGCTATGAATTTGACCGTTGGGCGCCCGTTTTGGCCGTTTATGACACCAGAACTGCGTTGTCGGTCACCGCGGGCACACGGCACGTCCGATTGACGTTCTGTCCGCTCGAACACTTCATAAATCACTTTCCCGTATTTGTTGTCTGATTTCAGGACATTCCGACTTTGTTTGGCCCGTTTGGACCCCCCTCACGCGCGTTTACGAAGCGCGCGCATCACTTAAAACACGAATATTGAGTCGTACCGTGCAAACCGCACGTCCGATTGACGTGCCGTCTGCACGTACACATCACGAATAATAATTATAATGTTTCACGGTGGTTTCAGCTCAATCCGGAGACGTGGTGTGGCCAGAACCACTCAAAGTGTCCGTCTTTTGTTTCAAAAGGATGTCATTTTAATTGAAAAGCATCAACTGACATACGGAAAACCGACCAAACGCATTCCGAATATGTTGATAATTTATCCCAACAATCCATGGGTCATATGTGACGTGTACGAGTCAACCCAGGATGAATCTGAGTCGCGGTGTGGCCAGGATAAGTCTAAGTGAATCTCTTTTGTTTAAAATAGACACCATTTTAAGTACATACGGAAAAATGACCAAACGGATTCAGTTTCCGTTGAAACTTTAGGAGAACGATCCATGGGTCATATGTGACATGTACGAATCATCCCCGCTTCAATCCGACATGCGGTGTGGCTAACACCACTCAAAGTGTCCGTCTTTTGTTTCAAAAGGACGTCATTTTAAGTGAAAGGCATCAACTGACATACGGAAGAACGACCAAACGCATTCGGATTCTATTGATACTTTAGCACAACGATCCATGAGTCATATGTGATGTGTAAAAGTCAACCCCATCTTAATCCGAGACACGGTGTGGCCGACACCTCTCTAACTCTGTCTCTTTTGTTTAAAATGGACATGATTATAAATGAAAAGAACAACTGGCATATGAAAAACCTACCAAACGCATTCGTAATCTTTTGATAATTTATCACAACGATCCATGGGTCATATGTGACATGTACAAGCCAACCTGGGATGAATCTGAGTCACGGTGTGGTCAGGATTAGTCTAAGTTTCACTCTTTTGTTTAAAATGGACAACATTATAAGTACATACGGAAAACCGATCAAACGCATTCGGTTTCCATTTAAACTTTAGGAGAACGATCCATGGGTCATATGTGACGTGTACGAATCAACCCCTCCTAAATTGGAGACACGGTGTGGTCGGCACCACTCATAGTGTCCGTCTTTTGTTTCAAAAGGACGTCATTTTAAGTGAAAAACATCAACTGGCATACAGAAAACCGACCAAACGTATTCGGATTGTGTCGATACTTTAGCACAACGATCCATGGGTCAAATATGACATGTACGAGTCAACCCCGCCTCAATCGGAGGTGCGGTATGGCCGGTATCACTTCAAGTGTATGTATTTTGTTTAAAATGGACATCATTTGAGGTAAAAATATATGGTATAGAAAAAACCGATCAAATTATGAATTGAATTCCGGATTCCACGTATGATTGTCATCTAAATTTTAAAATGAATTCTAAATGAATTATGTATGTTTATAATTATGTTATGAATTCTACTTTAATTATGGATGTGTATATTTTCATTATATGTGATGGTTGGTTGGTTTTCATTATTTGTATGTGTTGGTTTGTTCTCTATATGTATGCATTATATGTGTTACAGGTACAATAATTGGATTGAAAAATGAATTGAAAACGATGGAATAATTGGATTGAAAATTGAATTGAAACCGAGGGTGAATGCCCAAAAACCAGACCTGCTGTGCAAATTGCAGGCTGCTGTGCAATTTGCACAGCAAATCCTATGCCAACGGTTTTTAAACTGTTGGCATAGGCTCTATGTAGCTGTTTTTACCAACGGTTCAAGGAACCGTTGGTGAAAACACCCTATCCCAACGGTTTGAAACCGTTTGGATACCCTGTTGAATGGTTGTTTTTACCAATGGTTCATGGAACCGTTGGTAAAAACCTTTCCCAACGGTTTGTAAACCGTTGGGAAAGAAAATGCTCTGTTGATTTCCCAACGGGCCAAACCATTGGGATAGGTTGATTTTTTCTAACCTATCCCAACGGTTCTGTGTAAACCATTGGGAAAAGCCTTTCCCAATGGCTTACTTCCCCACAGTTTGCAGAACCATTGGTATAACATATACCAACGGTTCTGCAGCCTTTCCCAATGGTTCTAAACCATTGGGAAATGCTGGATTTCCAGTAGTGTATTAATCAAGTGACCTTGTTATAATAAATGGTAGATCCCCTAATGAATATATTTCCATGATTGGTTGAACTTGGAATAGAAGTTATGTGATGCACCTAGACTTGGAAATAACCTAAGGGTTATTTGGAATGGGTTGAATGGTTTATTCATGGAAATGATGAATGGGTTAAATGGGTTAATGTGTAAACTGATTAAAGACCATAATGGAATAGGTTATGGGTCTAGTGTTGAATGCTTAGTGAGATAGGCATAACACATGGGAATTGGGTGAATTATTAAATGATGTGAAATGGTAACGTGTTAATGGGTTAAGGCATAATGTGAATTCCTGTGTGGTTTATTGTGAATGGTGTTTGTCAAAGGGCAATGGTATGGTGGGTTAATGGTAACTTATATATATAATCATGTGCACATGGCTTGGTAGAGTGGGGTATGACTTGAGGATCTACGCCCACGGTTCGAGAGAAGACTGATGCTCTAAACTCCACCATAAATTCACAGTTTAGGAATAAGGACTGATGATTTATTCTCCTAACGGTTGCATCCACCCGGACTGAGGCTTCGAGGTGATAATATGGTTGCTATGAGGTATCCACTTGGACTGAGGCTTCGAGGTGAGAATATGGTTTCTATGAGGGGGGTTAGTCCTAGTGAGATAGGATAATGATGTGTTTAACCTCTTTCATGTGATTGTTGGACTTAGACCCATGTAACATAATGTATGTGTTTAACCCATGGAAATGCGATGAAATGGTAAGTAATGATAATTGGTGTGAAATGAATGGTAATTGAAGTGGAAATGGATTTGGCTCTAAACTAGTTAATGGCACCTTAAATAATTACTTGTCAATTATCATTCATATTCCTTTTGCATGAACTACTTATTTATACTGGATATTTTGTAGACACCATTGGTGGTGGCCTACTGAGTTGTACTCACACCCTGCTCGGGCCACCATTGGGTACCCGAGCAGACTTCATGTTTGCAGGTCAGGAGAAGGGAAAGGGTCCTTGCTAGATAGTTGAGTGGACATGGGTAGTACTTGGTGGAGGATCCGAACATGGATTCGGGACCATTTTTGGGATTTTGGCCGTTGTCTTTATTTTGGGGATTTTGTTTACTTTTTCACTTGTAGTATGACATGGCATATTTATTGTTGGAAATGGTTGTTATACATGTTCCTTGTTTATTTATTATTTTTTCCACTATTGTTTTATTTTTGTTTCGGCTTACTCTGATAAAAAGGGGGTATAGTCTCCCCACTTGACCACATAAACCCCCGCTGCTAGTCGGCAGCCTTTGGCGTATGGGGAGGCACGCTTAAGGTTATGTAACTACCCGGCTCGGAGCACCGGTTTAGTGGCTTCCGGGTCGGGGACATTACAAAGTGGTATCATAGGAGGTCTTTCTTCTCCTTCTCTGAGGTCTTGTTATTTGGGATAGGTTTCCAAGGGTTAAGATGTTTCAGGCCTTGGTAAATGAGGTCGTTCTTGGGAGTAGATAACCCATGTACGAGGGAAAACCCAAGTCACCCTAGGTAGGAAATGTTGTTCTTGGTTGTGTTGTTATAGCTGATGATATTTCACTGTTGGGTGATGCACATGTGGTTTGATGTGACTGTTTTATGATATTTGGCTCATGGCCTTAACAGCACGAGGATTTGTACTCACGTATCATTGTAGGTACCAAGAGAGATAGGTAACATGCATTGTGTTAGGCACACGCACGGGGTGTGTGTGTGAGGCAAGAAAGTAGGGTGCATCACGCATTTCATGAAACCAAGAAATAATGAGAATAATGAAATAAAATAAGTGGGTAAATGATGTTTAATGAAAAATAAGGGTTGAAAATAAGTGGGAAATGTTTTTGCAATGTGTTGTGTGAGTTTGGTGGTAGTGCATGGTTGTTTACCCCATGTGGACCACGGACCGTGGTAGGGATGGTCGGGGCGGTGAATTTGAGGTGTTAATATTGTTGAATTAGTATATGAAAATGGGTTGTTGTGGCTAGTAAAGAGCTTTTTGATTAAGTTGTGAAAGTTTTGTGGTATGCATGCTAAATCTCGTGATTGGTAATATAGAGAGATGCCACCACGACGTCGGCTGCCAGTTGGGAAACGGGAGGATGTTGCTGAGAACACTCCTCCGGTAGAATAGCACAAAAATGTGGTGATCAATGAAGGTAGAGAAGACCAGTTCCGGGATAATTTGGCTCGCTTTATGCAGATGATGGATCGGGACCCAGGGTGGGTTGCACCGAGTATGTTTGAGCTGACCAGGGAGTTCCAGCTGCAGCACCTTCTGACATTCACCGGAGAGGGTGGGCCTGAGGTAGCGGAGTTCTAGTTAGAGTATATCCAGATGATACTAGATCATCTGGATACCCTTGTTGAAAAGCAATTAAAGCTGGCCGTTTATATGTTGTGGGGCCATGCAAGGCATTGGTGGGACATTCAAGCTCAGACCGAGCAGGCTGAGGTGATGTCATGGAAGGTTTTCCAGGAGAAGTTTCTGGAGCATTTCTACCCAGAGACTTTGAGGTAGGAGCAGGATGCAGATTTTATGAGCCTGACTCAGGGATCGCTGTCGGTGATGGACTATGCTAGTCACTTCACTGATTTGCGGTGCTTTGTCCCAGTGTTAGAAGGGGATGAGGCAGCGGTAGCAAGGCATTTCCATGATGGGTTGAGACATGAGATTAGGTATCAAGTAAATATCTTCTACTTGAAGAGGTTTTCATAGGTGATGGATCAGGCACTCATCTCTGAAGGGAACCTGAAGGGAGCTTCGGGTGGTGGGCTTTTCATGCCAGTTGGGCAGACAAGTGGTGCGTCTTCTGAAGGTTGTAAGTTCCATTTGAAAAGTTTCTAGCAAGGTGGTTAGAATAGAGGGTCATCCTCTCAGAGTGATAACCATGTGTTTTTTATCAGTGTGGTAGGATGGGGCATATGCATGGTCAGTGTCTTTGACCTCTAATTGAGTGTTGTTTGTGCGGAAGGATGGGGCATGTGTAGAGGTTCTGCAGGAACCCTCGGCAGACGGGTGATCATGATGATGAAAAGCAGGTACCAGGTATGGGAATGGGATCAGTTTCCCCGTATTAGGCAGGCAGTTGGAGCTCCACGGGCCATACTGGCAGGGGCAGCGGATGTGGAACTCCAGGGCAAGATCACTCATGCTAGCAGGGCAGTGTGGCATGGGGTGCTTAGGCTGAGGCCTAGGGTAGAGGGGAATGTCAGCTTCAGGCAGTTCAGTTTGCACCAGGTGATGGCGAGGTCGGACCATCAACTGTTCGAGGTACGATCCTTGTAGCTTCTACATTTTCTAGTGCATTGTTTGACACAAGTGACATACACTCTTTTGTTTCTGATCAATTTTTGGCAGTTCTAGGTTTACCTATGGGGGGGTGTATTTATGTCAATTGACACTCTGTTGGGGGTGCGGGTTGAGAACATCAAGCAGTGCAAGGGATGTGCCTTGGAAGTTGGTAGGTATCATTTTTTGTGGGACTTGTTCATTCTCGAGATGTCAGGGTTTGACCTAATCTTGGGAATGGATTGGTTGGTGTTGTACCGGGTGCACATAGACTATTATCGTCACAGAGTATCATTTAGGTCTCTTGAGGGTGACGCTTATGTCCAGTGTGGTGAATGGGATGTTCGAGCAGGGCGTGCGGGGCCATTTTGTTAACAGATGAGTGGACTCATGGATTAAGTGGCATGTCTCATGCATAATGATAATGAGGGAGGGGAACAATCTAATTTTCCTCCTATGGTGGATCTGTTTCAGGATGTGTTTCCTGAGTATTTCTTGGGGTTACCACCCGAGAGGGATGTCGAGCTCACGATCGAGTTGCTTCCGGGAGCGGAGCCAGTTTCTATTCCGCCATACCGAATGGAACTGGCAGAACTCCAGGAACTGAAGGTTCATATTGAGGTGTTGGAGTTTAAGGGTTTTATCCTTCCTAGTACGTCCCCTTGGGGATCTCCCGTGCTTTTTTCAAAGAAGGCTAATGGGTCGTTGAGGCTGTGTGTTGACTATCGAAAGTTGAATTAGATGATGGTGAAAAATCGGTACCCTCTTCCTGGAATTGATGACCTGTTTGATCAGTTGAGGGGTGAATTAGTGTTTTCTAAGATTTATCTGAGGTCAGGTTATCACCAGATGAGGGTGAGGTCTTCTGACGTACCGTAGACATCTTTCCGGAGTTAGTACGGGTTGTTTGAGTTTGTGGTAATGCCTTTCATCTTGACCAATGCATCGGTGGTGTTTATGGATTTGATGAACTGAATCTTTAATCCCTGTCTAGATCAGTTTTTAATTGTCTTTCTTGATGATATCTTAGTGTACTCAAAAACTCATTATGATCATGCCCAACATCTTGACGTCGTCTTGGGTGTGCTAAGAGATCATTGGCTATATGCCAAGATATCAAAGTGTCAATTATGGATAGGTGAGGTGCATTTTATGGGTCACATCATCTCAGAGGCAGGTGTGATAGTGGATCCAGAGAAAGTGCAGTCAGTTGTATCTTGGGAGCATCCCAAGAGTGTTTCTGATGTTCGGAGTTTTCTGGGTTTGGTTGGGTATTACTTAAGGTTCATTCAGGATTTCTCTCGCTTAGAAACACCACTCTCAGGCTTAACCAAGAAAGGAATCAGGTTCGAGTGGTCTGAGGCTTATGATAATTCCTTCCAAGAGTTGAAGAAGCGCTTGACGACCGCACCTATCTTGATCTTACCTGAGCCGAGTAAGAAGTACATCGTATTTTGTGATGCGTCTGGAGTTGGACTTGGGTCTGTGTTGATGCAGGATGAGCGGGTTGTGGATTATAGGTCAAGGAAGTTGAGACCCCATGAGTGGAACTATCCCACTCATGAACTTGAGTTGGCTACAGTGGTGTACGCCTTGAAGTGCTGGAGGTACTATCTATTGGTAGAACAGTTTACTGTGTTTACCGACCATAAGAGTTTAAAGTACATCTTCTCACAATGGGATCTGAACCTTCGGTAGTGAAGATGGGTTGAATATCTCTTGTCTTTTGACTTTGAGTTGGTGTATACACCGGGAAAGGGAAACAATGTTGCTGATGCTCTGAGCAGGAAGGTTCAGAATCAGGTGGTTCAGGAGTCCAACATCGAGTGGAAGGTGATGGCTTTGTTTGCAGAGACGCACCTGGAGGTACAGGAGGAGAATGGTCAGGTCACTCTTGCTTCCTTAATGATGGAGTCGACGCTTTTGAGTCGAGTTAAGTAAGGTCATCTTGATGATCCTGAGTGTTTGATCATGAAGAAAAAGCTTAAAGGTGGGGAGCTACCTTCTGGTTGGGCCATTAGCATGGAAGGTGTTGTTCGTGTTCGTGATCGTGTGGTTGTGCCAAAGTGTGTGTGGGAAGAGTTGATGTGTGATTTCCATGCATCAAAGTGGGAAGTACATCCGGGTTTGACCAAGATGTATCGTGATCTCCAAAGGCAGTTTTGGTGGCCTAGAATGAAGAAGGAAGTTGTGGGATTTGTGGCACGGTGCCTTACCTGTCACCAGGTGAAGGTCGAGCATCAACGCCTAGGTGGTTTGTTTCATCCATTTCCCATACAGGAATTGAAATGGGATGATGTAACAATGGATTTTTTCATGGGTCTTCCGAGGATGTCGTGGAAGAATGATGCGATTTGGGTGGTTGTGGATCGGTTAACGAAAGTGGCTCATTTCTTACCGATTCAGGAGACCTTTACAGTCGACCAGTTGGGTGAGATATATGTTCGGGAAATATTGTGGTTTCATGGAGTTCCACAGACCATAGTTTTAGAACGAGACCCACGTTTCACATCACGTTTCTGGCAGGGGTTGCAGAATGCGCTTGGTACGCATGTGTTTTTGAGTACAGCTTTCCACCCACAGACGGACGGGCAGTCGGAGCGTACGATCCAAGTGATGGAAGACATGTTAAGATCTTGTGTCTTGGACTTTGGTGGTTCTTGGGAGAGACACCTATCGTTAGTTGAGTTTGCCTACAACAACAGTTTTCAGGCTACAATTCAGATGGCATCGTTTGAGGCACTCTACGGGAGGCCATGTAGATCTCTGTTGTGTTGTCTAGAGGCCGGTGAATCTGAGTTGTTGGGGCCAAGTCTCATGCAGGATACTTTAGAGAAAGTTAAGTTGATCAGGAAGCGGATGGCTACGGCTTAGAGTAGGCAGAAGTCATATGCAGATCGGAGACGTAGACCTATTGAGTTTGTGGTGGGTGATAAAGTGTTCCTTCGGGTGTCTCCAAGGTTGGGTCACCATCAGATTCGAAAGCAGGGTAAGTTGGCACCCAGGTATGTAGGAACTTTTTAAATTGTGGAGAGGATCAGACCATTGGATTACTGATTGGATCTTCCACAGTGGTATGGTGGGATGCATGATGTGTTTCATGTGTCGCAGCTTCGATGGTATCACCCTGACCCATCTCACATGGTCTATGTTGAGGATGTGGAGCTTGAGGCAGATGCGTCCTTTAAGGAGCATCTGGTTCTTGTGGTGGATCATAGTGAAAAGGTCTTGATAGGAAAGATTGTTCCATTAGTGCGAGTACTATGGCATCATGGGAAAGTTTAGGAAGAAACTTGGGAGCAGGAATCAGATATGCGGGCTCAGTGGCCCAAACTCTTCCCTTCGGTGGATCAATGAGGCTTGGAAACTCAGCTCGAGGATGAGCCGTTATAAGGTGGGGAGGTTGTAAGATCCCAGTTTTTGGGAGGGTGTGTTTTCGTTATGTTTTGGTTGAATCCCTTGTTTCGGGCTTCAAGGGAAGTCTTCGGAAAGTGTGAGAAGCCTTGGGGGTGTTTCGGGGGCTTGGGGCACGAAAGAAAGGGAAGTTGGGCAACACAAGCCAAGGTGCACGGCCTGCGCACGGCCAGGAAAAACCGTGTGGCCTGCCCATGTAAACCGTGCAACCCTCCTCCTTCAGACATTATCATGCACACAGTTTTCGTACAGTGTGTCAAACCGTGTGGCTAAACTGTGCGGCCTCATAAAGTTGGGAAAAATTACAAAATTTCCACCCCGGGATTTTAATAACCCACTCAGGATTTCCTCTTAATTCCTCCCTCTTCACCCTAGGAATGAACCAAATTGACCAAGAGCTCCAAAAGGTTAATATACCTCGTTTCTAAGGGATTTTTGTTGTCGTTGGATGCGGATCGAAGCTCCGGGTAAGGCTAATCCCATCCTTGCTTATCTTTTTGGTTTAGAGTTTGTATCTTCTCTTCCTCTTGTTCTGAAGCTCTAAAACCCTATCTGTTGGGAGAGTTCTAGGTTAAAGCTCCAAAGGCTGGCCGGATTGAGGTCTAAGGACTCGATTGAGCATGCGTCCAACCGCGGTTTCAACGTAGGTGGTCTACAAACATTATCCCATAGTTTTATGATGGATTTATGAATGTGTGGCTTTGCTTATGGGTTCATTGGTGAGCTTTGATCAACCTTGATGTGTTTTGGTATAAATGATGCTTGAAAATGGTAAATGGGAACTCTCACGATCCCCATGGGATGCGTGAGAATGACTTGACCTAATTAGGTCCATCCATGGGATGTGCCGGCTTTCTTCAGACTTGGGATTGTTATTAAACAAGTGACCTTATTATGATAAATGGTAGATCCCTTGACGAATATGTTGGCATGATTGGTTGAACTTGGAATAGAAGCTAGGTGATGCACCTAGACTTGGCAATAACCTAAGGGTTATTTGGAATGGGTTGAATGGTTGATTCATGGAAATTATGAACGGGTTAAATGGGTTAATGTGTAAACTGATTAAAGACCATAATGGAATAGGTTATGGTTCTAGTGTTGAATGCTTAGTGAGATAGGCATAACACATGGGAATTGGGTGAATGGTTAAATGATGTGAAATGGTAATGTGTTAATGGGTTAAGGCATAATGTGAATTATCATGTGGTTTGTTGTGAATGGTGTTTGTCAAAGGGCAATGGTATGGTGGGTTGATGGTTACTTATATATATAAGCATGTGCACATGGCTTCGTAGAGTAGGGTATGACTTGAGGATATATGCCCACGGGTCGAGCGAAGAATGATGCTCTAAACTCCACCCTAAATGCATGGGTTAGGAATGAGGACTGATGATCTATTCTCCTAACAGTTTCATCCACCCGGACTGAGGCTTCGAGGTGAGAATATGGTTGCTGTGAGGTATCCACTCGCACTAAGGCTTCTAGGTGAGAATATAGTTGCTATAAGGGGGGTAGTCCTAGTGAGATAGGATAACGATGTGTTTACCCTCTTTCATGTGATTGTTGGCCTTAGACCCATGTAACATAATGTATGTGTTTAACCCATGTAAATGTGATGAAATGGTAAGTAATGATAATTGGTGTGAAATGAATGGTAATGGAAGTGGCAATGGATTTGGATCTGAATTGGTTAATGGCACCTTAAATAATTACTTGGAAATTTTCATTCATATTCATTTTGCATGCACTACCTGTTTATACTGGATATTTTGTAGACATCGTTGGTGGTGGCCTACTGAGTTATACTCACACCCTGCTCGGGCCACCATTAGGTACCTGAGCAGACTTCATGTTTGCAGTTCAGGAGAAGGGCAAGGTTCCTTGCTAGATAGTTGAGTGGACATGGGTATCACTTGGTGGAGGATCCGGACTTGGAGTCGGGACCATTTTGGGGATTTTGTCCGTTGTATTTATTTTGGGGCTTTTGTTCACTTTTGCACTTGTAGTATGACATGGCATATTTATTGTTGGAAATTGTTGTTATACATGTTCCTTGTTTATTTATTATTATTTATGCTATTGGTTTATTTCTTTTTTGGCTTACTCTAATAAAAAGGGGTATAGTCTCTCCACTTGACAACATAGACCCCCGCTGCTAGTCGGCAGCCTTTTGCGTATGGGGAGGCATGCTTAAGGTTATGTAACTACCTGACTCGGAGCATCGGTTTAGTGGCTTCCAGGTCGGGGACGTTACACTCCTTATCATCATCATCATCAAATTTTTTTTATTCAATAAGAAAAAAGGGAACAAACAAAGAAGACAAAAAAACAACAAAATGAGAGACAAGCAATGAGGCACACAGTGACTAGGGGGGTCTAAAGTAATGTAAACCAAGAGCGTCTCCTCTTATCAAATTAACCCCCTCTAGTTTCAAGAAATTGATCAAAGGGAGGAAAGTGATGTTGGAGCCCAGGCTTTCTATTGACGCAAGATGATCTGCAACTCTGTTCCCCTCCCGCCATGTGTGGGTCACCCTGAAATTGTGTAGGAGGTTGTGTAATTTCCTAACCGTGTAGGATATTGAACAAGGTGTATGACCTTTACATTTTAGAGAATTATGAAGAATTAAAGAATTGGTCTCTGCTTGAGTGATCACAAGTTCCCTTTGTTCGCAAAGGGATAATCCTATAAGAAAATATTTGGCCTCTGCCTGAAGCGGGGTGCCCTTCCCATAAAAATATGTGAATTCCAGCACCACACTGCCACACATTTCGCAAACCACACCCCCTCCTCTCATACCACCCATGAGACATGAACCATCCGAGTTGATCTTGTAGCCTGAGGCTGGAGGGTGCCAGCATATCCATTACCCTTGTGGCCTGTTACAGGGAGGATTAACCAGAGGATCACTTACCTACAGCAGCTTCAACGAGGGATCCTCTTGCTAGTTTTGGATGAGTGTGACTAGGTCAAATAGTAGATTCTGAATGCTCGTGATAATGGATCTTGTAGTAGGAATGGCATCTTCAAAGTAGGCTTGGTTCCTGGGAGGCCACATATACCAACACCCTGTATTAAAAATGATAGACCATGCCATCCTTTCCATGTCCAAAAGATTCATCATGTGGAACCACATGTCCAAGAAGGAAGCTTCATCTTGCACACCAGAGGATAATGTCATGGGGGTTCCAAATAAAGACCAGACAATGTGGGACCACTCTATTTTGAAGAACAGGTGGATCGTGCTCTCTTCCTACTAGCTGCGACAGTAGTATCATCTGAAGGCCAGACTGATACCTGCCTTCTTGACCATCTTATCCATAGCCACAACATGATTTATAATCCTCCATGTTAAGAAATTGTATTTGGAAGGGATCTTCTTGTACCAAACGGTGGTGTTCTAGGTATCGTGAGGGCCCTGAGAAGCCGAGAGCCTACGATGATACTTCATAGAGAAACTCCCTGAGGAGGATGCAGTGAATATTCATGTGTATGGGTCAGAGTTAATACCGATTGAATCAAGGATATCATGTTGTTTTGTGTCCAGCACAGCCTTGATAAATGAGGGGTGGAGACTGGCTTCCTTTAAGGAGATCAAGGGAGTCGAGAAACCTAGAAAACCAAAAACAGATCCAATCCAATTATGCCTCTAGAAGAGAATCATACCCTCCCCCACAATCCAATGGGAGTTCTGTTTCTGGGTGTTGATGAGTGGGTAAATCCTAGACCAGAATGGGTATGCATTACCTCCAGTGTACTCCTCATCCCCCACCCAGCTGTAGGACATGGACTTCTCCCATAGGGTTTTCCTTTCGATCACTTTCCATGCCATCTTAGTATACATGCAGTGAAGCATGGAGTTAAGTCTCCTCACATCAACTCCCCCCTCCTGGATGGGATTTTCCAGTCTTTCCCATGAAACCCAGTGACGCTTCCCCTCAAAAAGAGAATCCCACAAAAAACATGCCAAAAGCTTATCAATAGTACTAATGACTTCTTTAGGTACATCAGTAGATTCCATTTCATGAATGGGTATGGCTGGCAGTACACTATTAACCAGGTTAATCTACACCATGAAGAAAAGAAAATGGTTCTTCCAATTGAGAACTCTCTCTGTGATCTTGCTCGCCATATGATCAAAGTCTCAGATCCTGTGTCTCCCTGAAGAAATTGGAGTTCTAAGGTAATCCATGGGAAAGGCCCCATGGTGCATGTCAAGCCTGATACAAAGAGAAGAAGACCTTCTAGGAAGACACTTTTTAGATATGTAAAGGTTACTTTTAGCATTATTGATAACCTTTCCACTCCAGTAACCATATTCCTCAAGAATTCTCTTAATACCATTAACATATCTCCTTCCACCATTGATAAAAATCAAAGTGTCATCCGTAAACATTAAATGGGAAATTGGAGGAAGGTTCAACTTCCTGCAATAATGGAATAAGGCACCATTGGATAAACCCCTATTAATGAGGCGGCTAAGTGTGTCCTGTGCAAGAATGAAGATGCTGGGAGAGATTGGGTCTCCCTGCTGAAGCCCTTGGGTGGCCTTGAAAAAACCATGAGTCTTTCCTATAAAGGATACATCCATCTAAGAGAAGCTGAAGCATATGAAAATGTGATATGAGGCCTTATGAGTAGATGGCTCCTTATGAAGCCTTATATGGTAGGCCTTATCGATCACCTTTGTGCTGGATAGAGGCAGGAGTGGCAGCTTTTCTTGGACCATGTCTCGTCTAGGAGACTTCAGAGTAAGTCCAGTTGATTAGAAAGTGACATTGATAGATTAGTCCAGACAATAGTATTATTCTAATAAAAACTGATAACCTCTTGATTTATAGGTTAGGTATTAGTTTTTCTTACATGTTTTTTCCAGATTGGGCCATTGATAAATTCAGAGGGGGTAATTTTTTGCCTCGATTCGTTGGACCCTTTGAGGTTTTGAAATGAATCAGACTAGTGGATTATCAGATAGAACTTCCTCAGAGATACTGGTTTATGCATTATGTCTTTCACATATCTCATATTCATCGGTATTATCTAAACCCATCACATATTTTATAGCCTGATGAGGTTGAGTTAGATATGGATGCTCCTTTCAAAGAGTATCTAGTGTTTATTGTGGATCAGAACATAAAGACACTCTAAGGTACGTAAGTTCATTTATTATGGGTTATTTGGTAGCACACCTGAGTATAGGATGAGACTTGGGAGTGAGAATTTGATATACAAGCTCAGTGTATGGATCTTTTCTTAGATGATCCATCTTTACACTTTGAAGGGAAACTCAAGGATGAGTTGCTTAAATAAGGGGAGGTTGTAAGGACCTGACTTTTCTCAAAGTTATGACTCATTTTTTTATTTAAATTATTTTTTTAATCTTGGTAAACATGCCTTATGGACTAAGGAATATTTTTGGAGCATTTGGGGCTTGTTCAGAGTCTGGAGTTCTAAAAAATGGAGGAATGTAATGGGTTGCATGGTTAGCATATAGTTAGGGATAAGTATGCGACTTAATCTTTCATGGTACTCAGAGCATAGGGGAGGTCACATGGTTTCTCTAAAACTATTCGGGCTGAGGTGCATGCCCATTTGAGATTTCATGGGTTTAGGGTAGTGGTTTTCCGTATAACCTGTGCATGGTTAGGAAAACTGTGTGCCTAGACCATGTGGGTTCCCTCCTTAGACAATGGTTGGAACACGATTGGTGCATGGTTTGTCCAATCATGAGGCCAAACTATTCCAACTAGTGTTAGAGAGTGATTTTATACTTTTACCCTTAAATTTTTTAAAACCAAAAATCATTTATTCTTCCTCTTGTTACCAGCAAATGTGAGATCCTCCCCCTCTACCATGATTTTCTCCTCCTCACCTAGGGATATTGAGTGCTCCCTTATCTAAACTCCAAAAAAATCATCATCAAAAGCATTGGATAGCTAGAGGTAAGGTATAAAATCCTCTTACTTTTGTTTTAATTTTCTCTTACCCTCTATTGTGCTATTTTGGTGCGAGCTCATTCATCCAATTTTTAGGGTGTTGGTATATTTCTCTATTTTATTCCATTTGACTTCAAATCTTAAGCCTATATTAGATGAGGAGTCGTTTGCAACTCTAAGGTTGGTGGTCAAGTTTTTTTCCCTCAAATTTCAGATGTTTTCATAGCTTTTTTTTATGTCACACGCTATGCATTACCACTCGTTGACCTCAAGTGTGTTATTTCTTTATAAATAAATTCGAGCATGATGTGATACTCCCATAGACCCCTATTAAATTTTTTAGAGGATGTAGACCTCTTTATTTACATTTACTTGGTTTTCCAAATAAAATTTCCTCTATTATATATTTTTTTAATGGACCAAAAACCTCCTAAGTGTTTGGGTTTTCTCATAAATGAAATTTACCTCATTAATATAGTTGCCTAGATGACCATGAAACCTTATAAGTGTTTATCTTGACCATGGAATTGATTTTTCTTTACCTTGATAAATAAAAAAGGGTTGTTTATTTTGAATAAAAATGGGATTCAAGGCCACGCCTCATGTTTTATAGTTATAGGCTTAAAATATATGAATTACTCACCCTTGGATATTTGTGTTATGTGACTACAAATGTATGAGAGGTGACCTCTCATGTTTATTCTTGTTATTATGAGTATTCCATTTCTATTGGATGGTGAACGATGGTTAAGGGACTTTTTGAGCCTGACATTTCATGCACTATTACATAGACTATTGAGCATGACATCTCACACCATTATACTTTTATTTGGGCAATGGGAAGTGTGTTCCATGTTCCTATGTATGAGGTGTTGGGAATAAAGAATCACCCCACCATCTTGAGTGATGGGAATGATGTCTCGCATTAATATGAGATTGTGGACTTGTACCCTTATTGTATTCATTGGCTCTTTAGACTAGTTATGGGTGTCTAAGTTATGCCTCAGGTCCAGCTAGCACCTAGTATCCATCTATATGGATCTAAACATCCTCATGTATAGAGGGAATATACATGTATACAATATATATATATATATATGATTACTATATATATAGTTACTGATCATAATCTTACATAGGCCTATGCCAAAACTGGTAGAGCCAACCAAATGTCATGTGGGAACCTAAGTCGGCTGGTATTTATTATTCATCATTGTTTATTATTAATTTTACCTTCACACCGTTATGTTATATACACTAGATAGATTATTTTAGGACATCATTGGTGGTGGCCTACTAAGTTTATCTCACATCCTACTCAGGCTTCCTTTGGTACTCGATTAGTATTCATGTCTACAGGATTGGATAAGGACAAGTGCCCTACTATAAATGCTTGGTTTGTTTTACTTATAGCTTGGAGTATGGGAGTAGAGGACCGAGTGTATGTTCATGATTCTAGTGGAGCAGTCTTTTGTCCTTTTGTATTTCTGTATAGAATTTTGTATATTCTCACCCTCGTATCCCCTATTTTTATTTCCTGTATAATATCATGTCATGAAATCATCATGTATATGGATCAGCCTATGGGATTTTGATTATTATTTTAGTTTTTGGTTATTTATGATTTCATAGTTGATTATCATTTTTTTATCCAATGCCATATGCATTATTATGCTTCTGATATTGTCTGTTAATTTATTATATTTGATGTTCCGCTCTAATATAAGGTTATGGTTTCCCCACTAAACCACCTTAGAACCTCGCTGCTAGTCGAAAACCTCTGGTTTATGGGGAGGCGCGCTTGAGGCCATGTGACCCACCGGCTCAAGGCACTGGTTAGGTGGATCCTGGGTCAGGATGTTACACCACCATTATAAAATCATTATTATTTCATATATATAATATATATTTATTAAAATTATCCTTATTATTATCCATGTAAATTAGGGATGAAAAATGAATCGCATCGCTTTATGGGGGTGGTAATTCACAAGTATACATGAGTGACATTATCGTTTTCCAACAAATTAGAATGTAAGAAGGTAGATATAATATTATAATTACAGAATAATAACCATTTCATAATATCATATATAAACATTAAACGCATCATGATATCCATCTATAAAATATGGTGATGAAAAATGAATTGTATTGCTGCATGGAGATAGTAAGTCATACGTATGCACGAGTGATGATTTAATTTCCCATTTAATGGAAAATAGGATAGATAATGGTGGTTTAGTTATGATAAATACCATGGATTTATATGATGTTGAATAATAAATAAATTGAAATATGTAGGTTAAGACGATTGCCTCTTCTTCGGGAGACATCCTTTAGATCCTTTATTATGGAACCTAAGGTTGGTCTTTTGGGGAGAAAAGCACCTCTAGAACTTGTATGATGATATTTATAATATAAATGGGTAGTTATTGGTCAAAATAGGTTACTCAAAGTGGTGTAAATAAGAGAGGAAAGGGGTTTCATTTTATAAGTGAGGGGAGGGGCACTCTTGGGATTTCTTAAAATATTAAAATATAATAAAGTCATTCTCAGTAAAAAAATGCTTCTAAATGGATAGAGATTCAAATATAAGGTAGTATATGGTTGAAATATCAACAAACAATAAAACTTTGATAGGTTTAAGTGGTATTTTAAACCTTACCTTTTGTTTTATCCCCTTAGTTATCCATTTTTAACCTTAATAGCAATAACAACTTTTTCACTATTAAAAGGTTATAATTTCACTTATACGATGAAAATTGGACCATAAATAAACAAAGGGTGAATTTTTATACCATACCTTATCCCCCTTTTCCTATTTCAAGATTTTAAATATTTTAAAATATTTTAATAAAATAACATTAATATCATTTGTAACACTGTTCATTTAATTTGACTTTAAATACATGAAGAAAAATATTTAATTCGAATATAATCATTTAATACATCACTAATATGCTATATTCATCTATAAAATTCATAGAAAACTATAAATCACTCAAATTATATTACTTATATTATTTTTAAAATCATTTATTTTATTTTTCTATTAATTAAAGAAATGTTGTGTCAGCAGTGCATAAGCATTTAAGGTAGTTATATAATAACTAAAAATTAGAAATAAATTAAGATAATGAAAATTATTTTATTATTATCAAAATAAGAATTAATATTCATTCACAAATTTCTTTTATCTCTATGTGAACACAAAAGATATATTTAAAAGTAAGAGAGTGGCTTTTTGTATTTTTCTTTGCTTTAAATATTATATAGGTAATTTTCATAGACAAGTGTCCCTTAAAAAAATAAATTTAGAGAATGAGGTGATAATGGTTAAATTAAATTCATAAAATGATAATTAATATGAAAAATGGTGACCTTAACCCTTGGTTTTAATTTAGGTTAACCTGATTTACCCTTTACTGAGGTGATAAATCTTACTATGATCACTATTCATAATAAAAAATGGATCTATTTATCAAATTTGAACCTCATGATTCTAAATATAGTATTAATTTTTTAATATTCAATCTTTATAAGTGGAAGAAATTAATTTAATATAAAAACACAAAACACAACAAAAAATAGTTTTTCAGAAAAATGACTTTTAAGTATAAAAATTAACTTATATTAAAATCATGAATATTGTCGATTAAAATGGAATTAATTATATTATTATAAATAAAATGAATAATATTTAACTTTAATACCAAATCCAAAATATATTGGGACTTTTAAATTACTTTATTTAATGAAAATAAATGAAAGTATTTGAAAAATTGGTATTTTTCACTATTTACTAAAAGATTAATCAATTCAGAAAAATCCAAAAATTTCACCTTAAGTTAATTTTGATATGATGATTTAAAAAATTATATTAATTTCATAGAATAAAATTTATAAAAATGGTAGAAATTAATTATAATGTTTGTGCATAAAAGGAAATAAACCCCATTTTTGAAGAAAACACATTTTTAAAGTATAAAATGGCATTATTGAAAATTAATATTATTAATCAATACATTACATAAAACCTTTTATAAATATTTTAAATAATATGTTTAATAATATTCATACCCTCCTATCCAATATATTGGTGATAATAATCACATTAAATAATAATATTTTAATAGTATATCGTGGTTCGCTTAAAGCTCGACATTGCATATTAAGAAAGATATCGAGCATAGTATTCTAAATTTTTGTGATGTTTCAAAATTCACATAATATTTAATTTTTGGTGACTTATTTTTATAAATCTTGAATTGTTTGGTAATAAAAGTTGATACCGACTTATATCTGTACATACTGAACATCTTGGTAATCTTTTGTACGTAATCCCTTTATGAAAAAACCAAGATTCCAGCTTTCCTATCTCACTCTATTCTCATCCCCAAAATTTTATTGGGTTTCTTGATATATTTCATCTCAATTATATAAAAAATCTCTATGTTTATAACTTAAATACCTCTTATGTCCAAACCCACCAAAAGCATTCTATCCACGTATAAGATAAATAATATGAATCTTCCATCTTCAAAATAATTCTAGTAGCAACAATAGTCTGTTTTACAATGCATGAAACCCTTATCTTCCAAGAATGTGTCGAACATCCAATTTAATTATATTGGTGTTTATTTCAATCCATAAAGAATTATATTCATCTTTCACACTAATTCCTTATTCTATTGATCCATGATACCTGTAGGTTGATTCATGTAAATTTCTTCCTCCAAATCTCCTTGTATAAATGCCATATTTATATCTATTTATTTTAAGTAAAAATTGTTTGTAACAAAAATGATCAACACTTTCTAGATGGTAGTATGTTTTACAACTGATGAAAATATTTCAGATAAGTTTATTCCCTATTTATGTTGAAACCCTTTCACCTCCAGCCTTTCCTTGTACCACTTATTCCCTTTAACTTCCTTCCTTCCTTCCTTTAACCAGAAAACTCATTTATTCTCAAGTTCCTTTATTCCTTTTGGTAATTATGTTAGATCCCAAGTTTTATTAGTATATAGAAAATACAATTCATCCTTCAAGTATAATTACCACTTACTAGAATCACTATGTCCCACTACTTCTTCTGAGATCTCAGGTTCCCCTTCATCCATTAAAAGTGAGAAGTATAAGTCATATCCATACCTTTACATTGGTCATATGACTCTTGAAGACCTCTATAAATTGAACTATAGATCTATTCTATTTGTTACTACATCTTATAATGCATTTTCTTTCCAAGCCAAAAATTTTGGTTCTCCTACTCGAGCTCAACAACCCTTAATCTCTCTAGTACATCTTCTATTATCCTACTGTCAAAATGTTTAGTAATACAATTTGGGCTATCTAGAACTTGTGTCTATCTAGATTCCCTATTCAGATCAAATTGAATATATTTAGCTATATATTTACCTTTGTCTTCTTTCTCCTTCAAGTTCAAGCCTTTATACAAGACCTTCTAATGGAAGATCACATTCTGGCTTCTGATAACTTCTTTTATAGCGACCCCAATATTTTACACATATCATTACATGATTTTAAGCATAATTAAACATCAAATTACAATCCAAAGATTGTAAATTCTAGTGTCTTGGAAGACTAGTTACATAAAACTAAAAACATGGGATTAAATAAAACATTTCTTTATTTATCATCCATTATGAGCTCCTAAATTCATTTGATCTCTTACATCTATATAGGATAACCTGGGGATAACATGAACAAAGGAGTGATCTAAAAATCCTAGTAAAGGAATAAATGTTAAAATAAATCTTAGCACATGGGTTAGAAGGAATAACATAATAATATATAAAGTCATGGAATATGATTAAACATAAGAAATCATAACATGGGATCATATAATTATGGATTCATAGTAATGTGGTAGTAACATAAAACACGAATTTAGCACAAGTCATGGCTCATTGCATATAGAGGAGCACAAGTTAAGGCTAACCATCAAGACCATTACACATAACATCTCATGAGACTAAATATTACCCAATGCATTGGCACATCAGCCTCAGCCCAGTTGGTGAGTACTATTCAAGTGCATCCAAGAGACCCGAGATCAAATCCAGGTGGAGGAATATTTCCAAGGTACTGTAGCAGATACTGTAACAGGCATTGTATTAGTTTCTATAGCGGGCATTATAGTATGTATTGATCAGTATTGTAGCAGCCAAAAATATTCACCCATTTGGTCCTCAAGTCCTTCAAGGCCTTCAGGCCACCTAAGGCCTTTAGGCTAGTAAGGATTTCAGGCCATATCAAGGCCTTTGGGACACATGAAATGTAGATGAAACTAGTCATATTTTAAAGGAATAAATCTCCAGATGAGGATTCATAGAAATTGCATTCACTAGAGTAGAGCTCACCATAATTGGAAGAATGAGAGGGTATGGTATTTCCATTGGTACCGGGCCTGTGCAACTCTGCAAAGGACAGCTAGCCAACTAGCCTTGTGAACATGGAGAGCTGACATCAAGATATGTTCTGGGGAGGGGTAGTTCTAGGTATTTTGTTTGGGATGAATTCCTCTAAGGCCTTTGGGTCATGTAATGTGTTTCTAAGCCTATGAACCATGTAAGGGTTCACCTTCAACCCTTAAAAGGGGGGTTATCAGGAATAAATAAAAAATAAAGGCCTTCATTCCATTAATTTCTATCTATTCTCAACCATTATAACATGTTCATGAATATTTTTTCCATATAAATAATCATACATAAGCAATCAAACATAAACATAAGGGTTACCCATGGAAAGAATTGGGTATCATAATCATGTCAAAAGAATAATAAATGGGTGTATCGTAAAAGTGTCCATGAAAGAAAGGAATTAAATAATAAATGGACATTAATAAATTAATATAGGCATATATCATTATAAGTGATGACAAACTAAAGTGAAAAGGTTGTTTAAGAAACTTTAGAAATAAAACATTTTTGTACGGTTTAAGGGAAAACTTTCAAGATTATTTAAAATAGAAAAGGAATAATTGTTTGTATAAAATCAGTATTTAAATAAGGTGGTTTTATTGATCAAATTGGAGGTTTTAGAAAAACAATGGTGTCTTAAAACAGATTATGGATCACACTTGAAAATGGGTAAGAATTTGGAAAATTCCCTTAAATTGGGTTTACTTATCGGGAAGTGTTGAGTAGAGAACCTTTTAAAAACATGTATATCCCCAAAAAAATAAGGATGTATGTATCTTTGTACATGATTTTGGAACATATACACAACATTTATAATATTTACATAAAAATAATATAGAATTTAATTTTGGAAAAAATAGAGAAAAAGTAACCCAAATGAATAAAGGAGGTTCAGGTAGAATCCATTACCTTATGTCTGAAATGATTCTAAACTTGATCCTAATATCCTGAATAATAAAATTCGATTCATTAATTAATAATTAAATAACCATTTATACATGTATTTGATTTATTATAACTTTATTAATTTCATTTATAGCCTTTTTGATGGGTTAAGAGATTCAATTTCAACGTTTGGGAGCGTTCATTTCCATGGTTTTCATGATCGGTTTACTTGCATATGTGTATGGAAAATCATTTAGAGTGATGATAGTTGTAAAGAACTGAACTTATACATTATTAATGAACTTATATAATATTAAAATACCATTTTTTTAAAATTTAGGATGATTCATTAGATAAATCATTAATGATAATCGTTTAGATTAATTAGGCATTTTTTTATCACAATGAACTCATTTTATTTTATAAATTAATATCGTGTGTAAAAAATGATTCAAGAACATTAAATAAAATATAATACATATATTATAATCTGTTACCATTTTAAAAATGGTTTCATTACTATCCATGAAGGTGTAACTTAATGATGAATGCATGTCGTCCACAAAGGTGGTAAATCGGCCCCTCACAAACGATATTTTCATTATTAAAGTAAAAGAGAGAGGAGAAGATCTTTGATGAATAATTATTCAATAAACATGATAAAATTATATTATATGTAAGATACTGTATTTTTTATTCCATTTGGATGAGGGGTGAGGAGAGAAAAAGAAAATAAATGAACTTGAAAAGAAATTGAAAGAAAATGGAAGAGGGTTTTACCTCTTGATTCCTTCTTCTTGAGAACCTCCTTAGGGGATTAGTTTTGGTATTTTATTAAGACTAAAAGTGCTTTTACATGGGGTAAGGTTTTTTAATATTATTGGGTATAATTTTAAAAATAATCCAAGCTTTAGAGGTGTGAGGAGAAGAGGTGATGAGGGGTGGTATTTATAGTAGAGGAGTGGGGTGTTTTCTCATTATTTTAATCAATATTTTATTATTTTTCTCAAGATAGGAAATAGTGTTGATTTTTGAGACTAAATACATTAAATTGATAATTTTAGTTTGATATAATGGTCTAATATCAACACTACATCACCTATGACTCCATAATTCAAGTATTTAGTATTTATCATAAATTATCGTACTTTACTATTCACAAAAAAATCAAGAATTTCAGAAAAATCCCAAAAATTCACCCTAACCATTTTCAATGTGTAGAATTAAAAAATTAACTCTATTTTATGAAAATAATTTTCTAAATATGAGAAATATAATATTTAATTAAAATCTTCATTTACTTGGAAAATGCAAATTTTAAAATTAAAACTGCTTTTCTAATACTTTAAAAAATTAATTAAGTCTCCTAAAATTATCTTATAATATTAATATATCAAAATATTAATTTATGAATACATTTTATGAAAATAATTTTTCTTTTAAATTATTAAATTAATCAAAAAAATGTAATTAAATATTTATGATCTGTAAAAATATCAACACTTAACTAATAATTTTTAAAATATTTAATTACTTATACTATGATATAATTATATCATATTATCACATATAAGATGTATAAATTTTATTTATAAATTCATTGGTGAAGTTACTATTCAATTGGCTGGTTTACTATTCATAAGGGTCACAATACAAATCCAAATGTCAAGTTACTATTTCACTGGTATAGGTTCCTTAACTTCTGGAAATGTCTTTTACTTCATTAATTATTTATTTATAAATTTTGTATTGTGTTCATAATGTTATTTTATGTGATTATACTATATGAAATAATTATAAAAAATAATTTCCATTGATAAAACTTTGGGTTGTTATATTCTTCCCCCTTATGAAATTTCACCCTCAAAATTTCATTTTACACACCAAGGTGAAAATAGGTGTGGGTACATTTCCTTCATCACTTCCTATAGTTTCCATGTTTCCTCTTTGTACTTATGGTTTCACCAAAGTACTTTGACCAGTTGAATAGTCTTGTTACATAGAACTTTATCTCTATGATCCAAGATCTTCACTGGCTGCTCCTCGTAAGAAAGATAATTCTTTAACTATACCACCTATGAAGTCAGTACATGTGAAGGATTGGGTATGTACTTCCTTAAGATGGAAAAGTGGAATATATCATGTACTTGATACATAGTTGGTGGAAGTGTTGATCGATAGGTCATAGCTCTGACATGATTAAGGTTCTCAAAGGGGTCGATGTACCTGGGACTTGGCTTCCCTTTCTTCCCGAATCCCATGATCTTATTCCATGGAGATATGTGGAGGAATACCATGTCTCCAACCTTAAACTCTAGGTCCCGTCAACAATTTTTTTCATATATCTTTTGTTGATGTTGGTCTACCTTGATTTGTTGATTAATGGTTTTCACATTCTCCACTATTTCTTCAACTATTTTAGGTCCTAGTATCTTACGTTCACTGACTTCATCCAATCATGTCAGTGTTCTACTCCTTTTCTCATAAAGGGATTCATATGGAGTCATTTGGATGCTTTAGTGGAAACTATTATTGTAGGATAATTAGACTAGTGGCAGATGTTAGTCCCATCCTCCTTTAAATTCAATAGACCATGATCTCAACATTTGTTCCAATGTCTGAATAGTTCACTCGGATTAGCCATCAGTTTGAGGATGATAGGCCGTACTAAAGTTCAACTCGGTTCTTAGAGCATGTTGGAGACTTTTCCAGAACTTGGAGGTGAATCTAGGATCTCAGTTGGATACAATAGATAGTGTTACTTCATGCATCCTTATTACTTTTATGTATGTTCATTCAAGTTTATCTAGTGAGAAGTCCTCTAGAATTGTGATAAAGTGAGTTGTCTGTAAGATGATCCACAATAACCCATATAAAATTGTTTCCTCTGGATGTATTTGGAAGTCCAATGAAAAATTATATTGTGATGTTTTCCCATTTCCATGTTGGTATGGATAATAGTTGAATCATCCCTTTAGAATTTTTCCTTTCAGCCTTCACTTGCTGACATACCAGGCACTTTGATGTATATTCAGCGATCTCCTTTTTCATATTTTCCGACCAAAATTTCTCCCAAAGATCACGATACATCTTTGTGATCCCTAGGTGAATAGAGAAGTTTGAGCTATGTTCATCATTCATAATCTCTTTATTTATATATGTATTATATGGTACACATATTCATGACCCAAATATTATGACTCCATCCTCACTGATCTTGAACTCAGAGGATTTCTCATTTTAGATATATTCCACCCTTTTCTAAATTTCCACATCATTTCTTTGAGCATCCTTTATTTTCTCTATAAGGGATGGTTGAACAATAATTTGAGAAAATATTGATGGTGTTCCTCCCTTAATTATTCCCACATCCATCCTTTGTAAGTCTAAGAAGATTCTATCCTTTTAAATTCTCATCATTGATAAAGATACAGGATCCTTTCTACTTAGAGTATCTGTTGCCTTATTTTCCTTACCAGGATTGTAGTGGATTGAGCAGTCATAATACTTCCTGAGATCTAACCATGTTCATTGATGCATATTAATCTCCTTCTATGTGAATATATATTTGAGACTCTTGTGATCAGTATATATCTCACACTTCTCCCCATAGAGATAATGCTGCCATATTTTCAATGTAAAGATCACAATTGCTAACTCTAGATCATGTGTAGGATAGTTTTGCTCATGAATTTTCAAATTACTTGAGGTGTGGGCTATAAAGTTATCATTTTTTATCATTAGAAAGCCTAATACTTTCTTTTAAGCATCAATGTATACCAAAAATATCTCTCCACTTGTTGGGAGTGTGAGTATTAGCACAGTGATAAGACTCTTTTTTATCTCCTTAAAGCTTTTCTCATATTCTTGAGTCCATAAAAAATTTACTACCTTCCATTTTATCTTGGTTATTGGGTTTAAAAATCATGAGAAGTTCTTCAAAAATTGTAGGTAATACCCGGATAGACCAATAAAGTTGCGGATCTTCATTACAGATATTAGCCTAGGCCACTCTTTTATTGCATTTGTCTTATAAGGGTCCACAAATATTCCTTTGTTGGTGATAACATTCCCCAAGAATGATACTTACTCCATGAATAACTCACATTTACTGTACTTTTAATATAGTTTCTTCCTTTATAAATTCTTCTACACGGTATTCAAATGCTCCTCATGTTCCTCCTTTCTCTTGGAGTATATCATAATATCATCAATAAAGACTACCAAAAATTTGTCGAGGTAATATCTAAATACTCTATTCATTAAATACATGAAAATTTTTTGAGCATTAGTGAGTATAAATGGCATCACTATGAACTCATAGTGTTCATACCTCATTCAAAAGGTAGTCTTGGGAATATCTTCCTTCCACACCTTTAATTGGTGATATCCTGACTGAAGGTCCACTATAGAGAAATAACGGGCCCCATGCAGCTGATCAAACAATTTATATATCTGTGGTAGGGGATACTTTTTGTTTATCATGATTTTATTAAGCTCATGATAATCAATTTATAGGGTCATTGATCCATCCTTCCTCTTGACGAGGAGGACTGGATCACCCCATGGTGAAGCACTCGAGCATATAAAACCCTTGTCCAGATTCTCCTGTAACGACTTCTTCATTTCTTCTAGCTCAACGATGGAAATTCTATAAGGTGTATTTGATATAGGTAGAGATCTAGGAATAAGTTAAATTGAGAACTCAATTTGTCATTCAGGGGGAAGACTATACAACTTTTTGGAGAATACATCAGTGTAATCCCTCGTGATGGGAATATCTTCGAGCATAATCACCTTCTTTATATCAATCATTTACGCGAGATATACTTACTCATAAGGCAGTAATATTCACACTTGATACAATGATTCTAAAGTAGATTCATCTTCCTTACACTTGTAAATAATTAGAGGATGCTTTGGGATGTGAATAGTGATCTCCCTTTCCGGACAGTTGATGTCGCCTTTGTATAAAGATATCCAATCCATGCCCAAAATAGCATCAAACTTTATCGAAGGGAGTATGAAAATATTTTTTGGGAGGTTAAATACACAAACATTAATTGAGGAGGAGTTATGTACTTTGGATGTGATAATTTCCCCATTATATATTCTCACAGATAACTCAAACCTCTAAATTTTTTGGTGGTGTTTGAATAGTTCTACTAAAATTTCAAGATATAAAAGAATGTGTAGAACCAGAATCAAATAGTATGTTTACTATTCTTGAATGAATAACTAGTGTATCTATCACCACATCTTTGTATGGATCCACACTAGTAGTAGTGATAGAATAATCCCTTCCTTTTTTCCTTAGATGTTGTTGTTGATTACCTCTGACAACCCTCGGCTTAGGGAATTGGTTCGTAAAATGCTCATGTTCCTTAGAGTTGAAACACTGCACTACTGGTTGAGCATTTATATGAACCTTCCTTTATTCTTCCATGTTAGTGGGATTATTCATATCTATTCAGAATTTCATAGCCAGATTCCCCACTCTTCCACATTTGAAGCATTTCTTGGTTCCCTTTAGAAAATTCCAATGGTGCTTCTTCCCACAATTTTGACATGTGGGATATTCGGTCTTTTTTCCATCATGGGATTTATTTTCTAACTCACCCATATTAGAATCCATTTTCCACTTTTTTTCACCAGGACCATGCATTTAGAGTCTCCAATATCCATTTCAACCTTGAGGTCACAATGGACAATCTCGTCATAACTTTCGAAGTCTCAAATCACCAATGCTTTTTATAGACTCGGCTTTAGTCTGCTAAAGAAGTGATCCACCAAACTTTTGATGTTCATGAAAAGGATGAAGGTGTATCTTGTAAGCCTATTAAATTTTTCTATGTATGCCCTGATAGACTCATAATCATTCTTCTTAAGTCTAAGGAACTCTCTTTTCATATTGAGATGGAGGGTTCGGGGAAAATATTTATTGAAAAAGAACTCTTAAATTCCTCCCAATACATGGAATTGATTTCCTCCTTGGACTTCATATTTTTTATTAGTGTCCATCACTGTTTAGCTTCCCCATAAAAGAAATATACTTCCATCACAACTTTCTCTTCTTCTTTGCACTGGAGGATAGAGAATATATTTTCAATGGAGTTAATCCACTATTCCTCAAGGAGGAGATTAGAAGATCCACTAAACATGGGAGGCCTTTTCCACATAAATTATTTGATGGAAACTTTCTCTTTCCTTGTAGAAGGAGGGAATTCCACATGATTCAAGTTATTATTCATAACTTGAGCTAGTTGATCAAGTATTTTCATGAAGTTTTGAGCACCTGTTTCCATCATATTTGGCATATCATTAGGGAAATCATCACATCTCCTATCACATTTATTTTTTTCATGTGTTCTTCTATTTTCTACCATTAACTAAGAAAATAATGTTCAATTAAGGGGCTTGAATACTTAGATAATAAGAATAAAAAGGAAACTTTAAACATAAAAGGATAAACTCTTAAAGGAAAAGTATATCCTAACATGTGATTCCCTAGGTTTCAATCTAGGTTATCCATGATTTGTTTCTTAACATATATTCTTATGGGAATTTTCTTTATTCCCTTAATAATGGTTTGTAATGAGCTTATGAATTTACCCAAGCATATCCCCCGAGAGTGTCAAACTAGGTGTGCAGTAAGGACCGTTGTTGTGTACCAGGTTACCCCAGGTTAGGGATGAAACACCTTGTAGGATTTGTTACTTCTAGGTATATATTGTCAAAACCATGTCCACTTATAGTATCCCAAAAAAAATTATCTTCTTGATAAACCTCTTACTCTATACTTACCAAAATGTAGGGATATTTTCCTAAACTTAGTCTTATCCCAAAGGTTATTACTAAAGTGCTCTATTTCTTATCTCAAAAATAACTAAACTTTTCCTCTAATACCAACTATAGTGACCCTAGTCTTTTACACATATCATTACATGGTTTTAAGCATAATTAAACATCAAATTACAATCCAAGTATCATAAAGTCTAGTGTCTTGGAAGACTAGGTACATAAAACTGAAAACATGGGGATTAAATAAAACATTTATTTATTTATCATCCATTACGAGATTCTAACTTCCTTTGAGCCCTTACATCTATATAGGATAAACTGGGGATAACATGAATAATGGGGAGAGATAAAAGCCAACTAAGAGAATAAACATTAAAATAAATTTGAGCACATGGGTTAGAAGGAATAACATAATGATATATAAAGTCATGGAACATTATTAAACATAAGGAATCATAAAATGGGATCATATAATCATGGATTAATAGTAATTTGGAAGCAGCATAAAACATGACCTTAGCATGAGTTAAGGCTTGTTGCACATAGAAGAGAATGAGTCAAGGCTAACCACCAAGACTATTGCACATAGCATCTCATGAGACTAAAAAATACCCAATGCATTGGAGCACTATCTGGGAACACCCATCATAACATGTTCATGAATATTTTTTCCACATAAATATCATACATAATAAATCAAATATAAACATAAGGGTTACTCATGTAAAGAATTGGGTATCATAATCATGTCAAAATCATAATAAATAAGAATATCATAAAAGTGTCCATAAAAGAAAGTAATTAAATCATACATGGACATTAATAAAGGAATATAGGTATATATCATGATAAGTTATGTCAAACTGAAGTGAAAATAGTGTCAAAGACACTTTATAAATAAAACATTTTAGTACGGTTTAAGGGAAAACTTTCAAGATTCTTTTAAATGGAAAAGGCATAATTATTTATATAAAACCAGAATTGAAAAAAGGTAATTTTTAATGATAAAATAAGTGGTTTTATAAAAATAATGGTGGTTTAAAATAGATTATGGATCACATTTTAAAATGGGTAAGAATTCGAGAAGTTTCCTTAAATCGGGTTTACCTATCGGGAAGAGTTGAGTAGGGAACCTTTTAAAAACATGTATATCCCCAAAAAAATAAGGATGTATGGATCTTAATACATGAGTTTGGAACAAATTAACAGTATTTAGAATATGTAAATAAAAATAAGATAGAATTTCATTTGGGTAAAAAGAGATAAATAGTAACCTAATGAAATAAAGGAGGTTCAGGTAGAATCTCTTACCTTATGTCCAAAAAGATTCTACACTTGATCTTAATGTCATGAATAATAAAATTAAATTCATTAATTAATAATTAAAAAACAATTTATACATGTATTTGGTTTATTATAACTTTATTAAGTTTATTTATGGCCTTTTTGATGGGTTAAGAGATTCAATTTCATCGTTTCAGAGCATTGATTTCCTTGGTTTTCATGATCGGTTTACTTGTATATGTGTATGGAAAATCATATAGAATGAGGATAATTGTATAGAACTAAACTTATATGTTATTAATGAACTTATAGAATATTAAAATACCATTTTTTCATAAGTGGGTATGATTCATTAGATAAATCATTAATGATAATCATTTAGATTAATTTAGCGTTTTTTTATCACAACGAACTCATTTTGTTTTATAAATTAATATCATGTGTACAAAAATGATTTTAGAACATTACATAAGATATAATACATATATTATAATATTTTTCAACCATAAAAATGGTTTAATGATCAGACTTGAATGTGTAATTGAATGATGAAAGCATGTCGTCCACGAAGTTGGTAAATCGGCACCTCACAGACGGTGTTTTCATTCTTAAAGTAAAAGAGATAGGAGAAGATATTTGATGAATAATTATTCCATAAACATGATAAAATTATGGTATATGTAAGATACTTTATTTTTCATTCCATTTGTATGAGGGGAGGTGAGGAGAGAAAAATAAAAGAAAGAAACTTGAAAAGAAATTGAAAGAAAATGGAAGAGGTTTTTGCCTCTTGATTCCTTCTTCTTGAGAACCTCTTTAGGGGATTGGTTTTGGTCCTTTGTTAAGAACAAAAGATCCTGGACATGGGGAAGAGGTTTGGAAAGATTAGTGGTCATAATTTGGATAAGTTTCAAGGCTTGATAATTGTGAGGAGAATAGGTGGTGAGGGTGCTATTTATAATGGAGGAGAGGGGTGTTTTCTCATTATTTTACTCAATATTTTATTATTTTGCTCAAGACAATAAATAGTACTAATTATTGAGACTAAATACAGTAACTTGAGCATGTAAGTTGGAGATAATGGGCTTACATTAGCACTACGTCACCTATGACTCCATAATTCAAGTATTTAGCATTTATCATAAATTGCCATATTTTACTATTCACAAAAAAATCAAGTATTTCAGAAAAATCCCAAAAATTCACCCTAACTATTTTTCTATGTATATAATTCAAAAATAAACTCTATTTTATGAAAATAATTTTCTAAATATGAGAGATATAATTTTTAATTAAAATCATCCTTTACTTGGAAAATAAAAATTTTAAAATTAAAAATGGTTTTCTAACACATTTAAAATTTAATTAAGGTCTCATAAAATTATATTATAATATTAAGACATAAAAATATTAATTTATGAATACATTTTATGAAAATAATTTTTTTTTTAATTATTAAATTAATCAAAAAAATGTAATTAAATATTTATGACCTATAAAAATACCAACACTTAACTAATGATTTTTAAAATATTTATTTACTTATACTATGATATAATTATATCATATTTTCACTTATAATATGGATAAATTTTATTAATACTTTTATTGGTGAGGTTACTATTCAATTGGTCAATTTAATATTCATAAGGGTCACATTACAAATCCAAAATTCAAGTTACTATTTCATCGGTATAGGTTTCTTAACTTATAGAAATGCCTTTTATTTCATTAATTATTCATTTATAATGTTTGTATTGTGTCGTTAATGCGATTTTATGTGATTATATTATATGGAATAATTATAAGAAGGTAATTTCCATTGATAAATTATTAGGTTGTTACATCTTTCTTGTGATCATCTGAAAATCAAAAACCAAAATTTTCATCTCCACATCCAATAAATAAACATGCCTTGGATTTTGAATTGTGTTTATCTTGGTACTTAACACCCACATGGATATATACAATACTGCCAAAAACTTTGATAAGGTTTATTTCCACTTTCTTTTTAGACCATAACACTTCTGGAATTTCTTATTGCATCTATGCTGAAAAACTTCGATTAACTAAGTATACAACACAATTGATCTCTTCCACCCAAATATCCTTGGACATTCTAGATTACAACCTTATAATCAATTATATTTCTATTAATTTTTTATATATTCTTTCAGCCATTTCTATTTCATTTGGAATCTCAAGTATAATCTTCTCAATTTGTATCCCTATATTCTTGCAGATGTTCTGAAATATCCTTCCACTATACTCCCTATTGTTTTCAAACCTTAAAAAAATCATCTTATATCTGATATCATTCTATAATTTTTTACTCCACTAAAAAAACACTTCAAATACATTATATTTTTTTCGGGAAGTAAATCTAAACCTTCCTTATGGAATATTCAATAAATGTCATACAGAATTGTGACCCTTTATGAGATCAAATAGGGGACAATCCCCAAATTTTTGTGTGAATGAGTTCCATATTTTGGATCTTGTGTTTCTATCTGCTCAGATTGAACGAAACCTTATTTTTCTTTTTGAGAATGAAACTCTCACAACTTTATAAGTCCATATAATCTAGATTCAACATGACTTTAGCCACTAAAACCTTCAATGTCTTCTCACTGATATGGCCAAGTCGAAAATTCCATAACTCAAGACTTTTGAATGTTATATTTATTGTAGTTATCACTCCATCTGATTATATGATTAGATACATATTTCTAGAAATTATCCCTCTAGCCACAACCATAGTTCATCGAGTGATCTTTCACACTTTATTGGAGAAACTTGTTCTAAATCTTGATCTGTTCGGTTGTCCTATATAAATTAAATTTTTCTGCAAACCTAGTATGTTTCGAACTAACTTGAGCTCAAGGTAACATTTTTTCTTCATCTAGATCTTCACATCATCCTTCCCCATAATTTCCAAAGCATCATCATCATCCAAGTATACCTTGTTGGAATTTCTGAACACATAATTTATCATGAATCCCTTCCCTAGCATGGAGTGTAATGATGCTCTAAAATCAATGATTCATTATTCTACTATAACATGAACACTAAATAGTAAACTAATACTTCTTACAGCTACTATATAATTACCAAAACTTGTACTTTTGGATGGTGATCTTTCAAAATGTAACCTTATTTCCATGAAATCCTTCTTGAGATGGCCTCTTTTACTACAGTTCCAATATGTTGGGCTAGGACCAATCAATTTTCCTCAAATTCTTCCACATAACTTGTCTTTCGGTTTCCTTTGAATTTTCTTCTGATGAGGTGACTATACTCTTTTATTAATATTGAGAACGCTATCATTCTTGAACTACTCTTCACATGATCTATTCATTCAGGATTGAACATCCCAAAACACTAATTCAGGCTTCCAGTAAGAGTTTCTCATGACAATTATTATCACTTCCCAACTTCCCAAAAGTAATGATAATAATAGTTGTTCCTAGAAATATTTTGTGAAATTCACATTAACATATTCGAGCTGACTCTGAATTTTATTAAAATAATTTATATGATCATTTTCATACCTATATTCTGATAAAATCATGTCGAACAATATTCACATCATGAACACATTGTTCATCATCGTAGGCTTCTCACACATGTATGCTAGAGCTTTCATCAACTTTATTAATTTCTCCACCACCTAGATATTAAAGGCTATGTTTCAAGTCAATGACATCTGAATGAATATGAGTGTCTTTCTATCTAGTCTCTCTCATTCTACTTTGTCCATCTTCTCTAGATTTATTCCAACCAACAAAAGTTCTAGGTCCTTTTGAAAGAGATAATCCAGCATATACATTCTCTATAGGCCAAAATCTTTCCCGTCAAAATTCTCAACCTAGACCTTACTATATTTTAACACCATCCTTTCGATACCAGTAAACTCCCATTGAATCAAAAAATGACAGATGTCAAGAGAATGTTACTTGAGTTGTTACCAAGTATAAACTGTCGAGCTCTGAACCAAGATTTGATACCACTTATTGGGGTAGGATAACCCCACTAGAGATCCACTAGATTCTATGCGTAGAGAACATAACAAGCCCCATATATTTCATCGATCGGTCAGTTCCTCGTGAACCAGATGTACTTGAAGTTATGAAGTTCACATACCCTACCCACCACACTAAGTCACGTACCACATACAAATACACTATTACATATTTGGGTTTATCCAATGCTATCCTTTATCAGTGCTAGCAAAAATTTCTAATAAAGGTCACCTTTATTAATGTTAAAAAAATCACTGATAATGGGAACCTTTTATCAGTGCTAAAAAAGTGATGATAGAATACACCCTTTATTAATGTTTTTTGGCATTAATAAAAGATACCCTTTATCAGAAATGTTTATCAGTGCTGATAAAATTTCCCTTTAGCAGTGCTTGTTTAGAATTGATAAAGTTCACTTTTATCAACACTATAAAAAATGATGATAAAGGATATCTTTTATCAGTGCTAAAAAAATGTTTATAAAATTCATTTTTATCATCGTTTTTTGCTAGCATTCATAAAATTGGCTTTTATCAGGGCTAAAAGAGCATTGATAATGGGTAATTTTATCATCGTTAACAAAAAATGCTAATAAAGGGTACCTTTTATCCACACTGATAAAATTTACCCTTTATTAACACTTTTTTGCTAGCACTGATAAAGGGTGCTTTTATCAGTGCTAACAAAAAAAGCTAATAAAGGATACCTTTTATTAGCACTGATAAAAGTGACCCTTTATCAATGTTGATAAAATGTACTCTTTATTATCACTTTTTTGCTAGCACTGATAAAATATGTATTTCATAAAAAAGTATATATCATTAATAATAATATATTAATATATAAATATATCTATATTAATATATTTTATTAAATATGATTTATAAATGACTAAATATGCATTTACACATAATATATAAGATATTTAGTGAAAAATGGATTATAAAATAATTAAAAGGTAATATTAATTAATAATTTACTAATTATTTTCGAGTAATAGTCATTTAATAACAATTTGATGACATGAAAATTCAATAAATGAATGAATGATCTAAGATAAATTGAAAACATGATTTGAACTTCAAACAATCATAACTTTTGATTAGAGTTTTTATTTGGAATCTATCACATATCAAATCAAAGAATATGAAGTTATCTACATTATGTTGTCCGGGGAGGGCTTAGTTGCTATTTTTTAAGGTCAAAAAGGCCCGAAAGGCCTATAAGATTGAGTTTTCAGTTGGGATATCCTAATTTTTTTAATATTTGATGGAATTTCATCTTCATTTAAGAGGGAATTATTGTACTTTTTTAGTGGGAACTGAATTTATTCTCAATTCTTACATTCATATAGATATTATTCTTTTGAAATTTTATTATTTTTCATATTATAGATTTATTTATAATTAAATATATAGATGCTTTATTATTTTTACATATAATAAATCAATTTTAAAAATAAATATTTAAACATATTTATATAAAATGAATTTTAAAATATATAAACCATAGGGAAATAAGTATTTATTATTACTTTTATTTAAAATAAAGAATTTCCCATTTAATTTACCTTATAAAATGCATTAATATATATATACACACACACATACCTATACAAGTAATGTTTATATATAAATATGTGTTTATCAATAAAAAATATATATTTATGTATATATTCCAATATATGTAAATAAATACATAAGTCTAATTATTTGTGCGTGTATGTGTGAAATATAAATTTGTATGTGTGTGTGTAAATATATTTGTGTGTGTGTGTGAGTGAGTATTTTGTAAATATGTTTTTGTATAAATGTATTTTTATAAATATATCATTATCACTATCATTAAATATATTATATAAATGTGTTTAAAGTAAATATTTATAAATAAATTATAAAAAATATAAATATACAGTTATATGTGAATATGTATAAATATATATATACAAATATATAGACATATAAATATATGTGTGTGTGTGTGTGATGAATAAAATTTATATATAAATATTTAATATATAGACTTATTATAAAAATGTATTTAAAAATAATTATATAATTCAGATGGAATTATTATTATCCATTTTATTTAAAACAGTATTTAACCATTTTTTACATTATAAAAATATATTAATATATATATAAATAACTTTTATATATACATATGTGTGTATTAATAAACAGAGATATATTTATATTTATATTTATATTATAATATATGTAAATGAATATTAATATATAATATATTTAAATAAATATAAGTATATATATATATATCATAGACACACACATGCGTATATTTTATAAATATATTTTTAAATAATTATATAAATATATGAATAAAAATACTTATGTAAACATATATAAATAAATAGATATACCATAAAATATATAGCAAAACAAGCTTGGGGCAATGATAGAGGAGTTTGAATGTACAAATGTGGTCACAAGATCGATTTCAGGCACGCGTGTAAGTGAATAGAAAGCTTGGCAGTGGAAAAGCACTGATAAAGTGGGGTTCACAAGAATGGGAGTGCTTCAAGGTGGATGGGGGAGGGTTACGAGCACTGAAAAGGGGGGGATGCATGAGACTACAAGCGGTACAATTTTTTTCCTTTTTAAAATTTTATCACTACTAGAAAATGCTGATAAAGACGCCCTTTATCAGCACTTTTTTAGCATTGATAAAAACACCCTTTATTAGCTTTTCTTACCACTGATAAAGGTTATCATTTTAATAATTCTTATATAACTAAAGTTTTTTCAGTGCTTATAAAGATAATTTATAATTCTTTTAAAATCATGATCTGTAGTAGTGACGCTCAATGTAACTCAGCACAAAAATGTGAGTGAAATAAAAAACAAATCAAAGAACACTTTGATTTTATATGGTTCAGAAAATTAAGACTTAAATTTATGGGAGAACACTATTTTCATCTTTATTACCATCAGATGATATGAAGGATTGTAATCATAATCAGTAGATACAACCGATATCATACCACTTTATTTCATGTACCAAGAACACGTTTATAATTGATATCACCCCACCTGTATCATGGTCCCTATCTGATTGTTTGGTTCCACTTTCATCTGAGATTCATGAATGGTCATCTATTTTAACATAGTGACCTTCGACACATAACCACTAATGTTGGTGAAGATTCCAAGTTACCCCAAACCAGTAACTAATGTTCATTGTTGTCTAAAGAAATGACCACTTCCCAAATGAAATCATAGTGTGATTATCCTATTGACTACTGGAGATAACCTTTGTTGGTGCACTGAACATCATGTCACACTGGGGATGGAAATGGATACCCATTAACCGAGCACTTGACACCACCTGACCTTATTAAATAAGGTTAGGTTAGTTCATAAATGAGTATTTATAGGTTTGAGGTAGAAGATTGAAAACCCAATTAATAAATTGGTAGATTTAGGGTAGTACATTTAGGGTACCATAAACCCGAACCTGATTATGCAAAAAAACAATCCGTAATATATTTTTAAATGTCATTAAAATTTATAAACTTATTTATTTATTTTTAATGTGGTATATATTGTATTTATAAATAAATTTTAAATTTTAATTCACTTATTAAATTAAGACAAAACTACAAGATATATTTAATTTTTTTACAAGATTATTCTATATTTATAAATAAAATTTGAATATTTGAACTTTTAATCAGATGATTAAAAGGGTTATTATAGAGACCCTATTTTTACCTTATAATACTTTAAAATATTTCTATATATATTTCCAGATCTAGGAACTGAGACGGTATGTAATTATGAGGCCAGGTGTGCCCAAAATTAATTTTATAAAAATATTAAGTATATTTTATATTACACGTACACAAATTCTTAAAGAAAATAGGATAAATCTTAAACGGAAGCTCAGATCATAAATATAAGACCACAATTGAGTCTGGAATGTAGGTTTTACCCTAAGTGTGATATAAAATGGGTCGGTGTGGGATGTTCGGACTTCTCACTTGTTGGTGGTACATTCATTGAAATGATTAATTGTTTATTTTATTATTTATTTTATTTTAATTTAGAAAAATTTTATACAAGAACACTATGAAGGTGAATTCTCTAGGGTTACCCACATAATCCCTAAGATAATTCCCTAGCTTCTTCTTCCTCCTTCTTTGATGAATCTCATCAGACGATGATGAAATTCTAGATCGGGGTAGATCAGGACGCAAAAAATGCAACAACTCCTCTTAATCATTGGATAATGCATTCTTCAATGAAGAACGATCCAATATTTAAGTAGGAATCATAAATTGGTGTTTTATACCCTTTTGATTAAATATACTGATCATATCAATCCCTAATCTATCGATCTGCACCAATTGTGGCCTAATCATGTGCCTATTTATGGGATTTAAATTGTTTTTTGATTTATTTTTTAACCCTAGAATCATTTTTCATGATCATTGGCCAAGAACGCTTGGCCAATTATGGTTAAACCTTTGTTATGGTGTCTTTCTCCCAATTATTCTTTTCATTCGTCACCAGTAGGACCCTGTGGTCCTAATTTGACATTGTCGGGAGGTATAGATCCTGATCGAACCCTAGGAGACATGATAGATCAATAAAAAAAGCATGGATCGATGAAGTATGGATAGACATGGGATGATTTAAAGTTTTTGTTGATCATTTGAATAATCGACAGATGAATCATCACTGACAAAAGGTGTGGTGCGTACGAGTTGAATGACAAACTTCTATGGGTCGATGAGATCCACTTTCTGATGAATGGTGACCAGAAACCATGATTTTTGGATAGATCCACAAATTTTGGCTAGAGATAGGGATGAAATTAAAGCCAGAAGATCATATTAAATGCACAGGAAGCGGATGTGAGATTCTAGAGAAAACCCGACTACATGTCGTGTATAAGAATGAACACACTGTGTCTATCCCAATAAATGTGGTGGCTAGGGTTTGGGAAAATTTAAGGATGGCATGGAGTGTATCCCCCTACACATTGTGTACCCCTTCCCCAGATGGTCATCCCATGTGGAGGATCACACGGGCAGGATCCCATGTGGAAGTACATGGTCGTGTACCTGAGTACAAGGACATGACTAGATCACACTAGTGGTACCCTGTGTGAAGTGACACACTGTGTATTAAAGTACATGGACACAGGGTCTGGTACAAGAACAAGACCAGCAGCACATGACCCAATCCTGATTATTCTTGGACACATTGTGTAGTCCACCTACATGGCATGTACTACTACATGGGTTGGTAACCATGTACCAGATAGGAACATGGTCGGGCAGTGTAGCGGGACCACATTCCATGTCGGTCCCCTCACAGTTCATGTACCCCTTGTTTCCTTTTCAAGAAACTTCAATCATTCATATCTCCTTCATTTGAATTTGGATTTTGGTCTGCGGGTAGCCTATCCTAAGTGTTTTTCTACGTAGAACGTGATGATTCCCTTAGTTGTGGCTTATGAGATATGATGTTAAATTTTATGGGCATGACGCTTATTAAGGTGATGGTTGATGATGATAGTGATCAGGCCAAATCACTAGAGACTATCAAGTTTTAACCTTCAATAGAGCTGGGAAGTGGAGTCCTTGACCTTTATAGTAGACCCCCCCCCCCATCAGCATGGGCTCGGGTCCTCTATAACTACCTTCTGAGTGGAACCCCCCTACCGGGTAGGGCGTGATTTTTCGATAACCAAAGTGGAACCCCTATTTTGTACTAGGGCATGGGTCCTCAACTTATTATTATAATCCCCCTATCGGATAGGGCATGGGTCCTCGATGACTAGAGTGGAACCCCATGTCATATCAACGCATGATTTCTCAACCTGTAAAGTGGAACCCCCCATCATCTTGAGTGTGGTTCCTCATGACACTAGAGTGGAACCTCCCATCGGCATGGGTACGGGTCCTCTATGGATACTTATAGAGTGGAACCCCCCCCCCCCCAGCGTACTATGGTGCGGGTCCTCTACTCCGAGTTTGTTCCCCCTCAGTTGTGTGATATAGTGATGAGGCATGACTTGAATTGGACGGTTACTTATGGGAAGACGCGTGAGATATTGGGCATCATTGATGGAATTTTGGAACTATTGGAGACTCTTCTTCCTGAGATAAGATATGATATGGAGATCCCCTTACTCCCTCATTTTGGATTCTTTTGACTGAGCACATATATATTCTTCTGTATCCACACCTTATATTTGGTTACTATCTTTCCATGAGAGGCAAAGACGCACGGGGTATGCCATGTGTTTTTTGTATCTAGTTTCTCATGGTAGGATGAGTCTACTATCTTACTATAGGTGGATAAGAATTGATATTTAGTTCATCTACTCGCCATTTTGAGCCCCATGTGTTTGGATGAGGTTAATTTCACTCTTAGCATGGGTTAAGCTGTTCTATTTGATTGTATCTTGTACCTACTATCTTTTTATTCCTATTTTATCTCTTACTTCTCCCCCTTCAGCTTTTGGGATGTCCTGATGGGTATGTATATAATCACCCATGCATGGGATTTGCCCATATGTGTCATGTCTTATATAGTCAATTGAAAGGTCGGTGGTGGCTTCAGAGGAGCTTAGGGATACTTGGTACTTTGGACCATGTATGGTAGTCACTATTTGAGATTTAGGAGTTGTACTCTCTCAGCGGTTTATTTTTTCAGTTTTGTTAGTTTGGTACATATTTATAGTTGGGCATGTATTTTTCCCCTTTACTATTCAGTCTACACTACTGTACTCTTGTAATGTCTGGAGGTTTTTCATGCATGGTTATTCCCTTAGCTTTATGCTTCTTTTAATTTTATTCCCTCTTTGCTTTTTTTATTGAGATGGTTGTCTGTGTGTACATATAGGTACTTAGGAAAAGGCATCTCCATGTTAGTTATGCCTTTGGTACTGGTCGCCATCCCCTGGACTATGAAGGTGGGCTTGGGGTAGTTGCGACTTGAGACTTGGGTTGGGTTGGTTCGTGATAGATTGGTATCAGTGGTGGTTTGATCCTTGGGATGTTGTTCTGACTAGTATCCTTAAGAGAATTTGGTTGAGTTTAGGTAAATAGTGTTGAAGTGTCTCGAGTGCAACTCTTAGTTCAGGGAATCTAGTGATGGTGTGGGCGACCGATGTATCCATTCACCAGGACCCTGACTATCTGCTTATTAACTCAGCATACCAAGACCATTGTAGGGATCAATGGTACATGCATCATATAGGATTGAGTCTTTGACCTTCCTTATTGAGTCAGCACCCCATTTTTGTTATATATATATGCTCTTATAACCATGGTACATCTTGATAAATCTCAGGATGCTTATGTGATGACAGTTAGCTAGGATACCAATTCTGGATCGTGATAACGATCCGATGAGCGATGAGGCCTCAGTTCAAGGTTCATCTCATGACCTCCTTTCTCTAGATGAGTAGGTAGCATAACCTCCACCTATCGAGTAGCAGATAATTTTATTAGAGAAGGCTAAGGATGTGTGGAGGCTTAGCGCACTTTGTGAGTTCCAATGCCAGAGGCTGCTGGGGTTCTATGGCGAGCCAGATCCCCAGGTAGCAGAAGATTGTTTAGAGTTGGTGGTATGTTTCTTTATTCTTGTATGGACCTCAAAGGATTGGGTATTTTAACTAGTATATAGCATTTTCTATGGAGTAGTAGTGCACTGGTGGAGCCTTGTTACGCAAATTCATGATGTGTCTGCATTATCATGAAACAAATTCCATCAAATATTTCATGCAGAGTACTACCCATCCTTCTTGCACTCAGTTCAGATCCAGAAGCTTCTGGAGCTGCCACCAGGAGGGATAACGGTGGCTGAGTACGCGGCAAGATTCATAGACCATATTTGGTACTCCCTTAACATGATTTGGGATAGCTACTCCCGAGTATAGAAGTTTGAGCTGGGACACCGTAGAGAGATATGTGTCAGCATGGTTCTATTGTGCATCCCCGCCTATGCTAGAGTGCTAGAGTAGGAACTAGTGATAGAGATTTATGTTAGAGGGGCGCCAGACAGTTGGAGCTGGCAGTGAGTGCCATAGAGCTGAGTCGTCTGTAGTAGCTAGCATACACTAGGTTCCAGGATCTCGATGAGGATACCACCCTATGATCAGACTCAGGCACATGGTCAGCAGTATCGCATAGCACTAGGGTAGCCTAGATAAGGGAGGTTATTTACTTATGATGGGTGAGGTTACATGGTGTGCGATTACTTGAACATATGTGCTGAGAAACATAGACATATATTTGATTGACTGCCACGTCAGAGGTAGTGCCATGATCAGATATCTATTAGGAGAGGATGGGGTAGTCTTTAGGGAGGCATAGCTATCAGAGGAGAATGAGGAGATATGGGTGGTGGGTGACTCTATTATATCCTTCCACCACCACCCCTAGGTGGCCCATGTCAGCTCAAAGAGCTAGTAGTTGGGGTTGAGGACAACTGTAGGCTTTGGAGGTTTATGATCTTGTAGCGCCTGAGATGATTAGAGGTACGATCTGTGTTTATTCTACTCTTTCTTTAGTGTTAGTAGACACAAGTTTCAATTATTCCTTCATCTCTTTACTCCTTATTCAAGATCTAGAACTCCCAATTGAGATGTTATCCCAATAGCCTCATCTTGAGGTTCTTACTGGGAACACTCCTTCTATATCTTTTATATATCGACAGTGTGAGTTATCTCTTAGTGGAGATAGGTTTGTGTGGGATCTTTTGGTCATTATGATGGAACCCTATGACATCATATTGGGTATGGATTGGTTGTACATGGTCCAAGCCCAGATTAATTATCACCGTAGAAAATTTAGATTCTTACACACTAACGGGATGGTATTCTCATCTTTTAGTGAGAGAGATATCATGGAAGGGTAAGTGGGTTATGTGAGAAGAAGATTGCAACCCATAACCCATCAGTTAACGAGTATATCCCTTAGTGTAATAGTAACTTCAGGCATATGGGTTCCTTTAATTGTGGATGATTATATGGACGTCTTCCTTGAGGATGTTCTGGAACTACCTCCAAGGTGGGAGATTGATTTTTGCGTCAAATTGCATCTTAGGACCACTCTGATATCTTCTATGGCATATCAGATGGCCCCTACCGAGATCTAAGAGCTATAGTTGTAGTTAGAGGACCTTCAAGATAAGGGTTTTATCATAACTAGTGTGTCCCCCTGGGCAGCTCCAGTGTTGTTCGTGAGAAAGACATATGAGATCTTGCAGCTTTACGTGGATTATCTTCGCCTGAACTAGTTCATGATAAATAACAAGTACCCCTTGTCAGGGATTTACGACCTCTTTGACCGGTTGTGAGTAGCGAGATGGTTCTCGAAGATTGATCTCAGGTCTGACTACCACCAATTGAGGGTTCGCGAGGATGATATTCCAAAGTTGTAATTCCAATGTTTCTACAGACACTATGAGTTCCCAGTGATTCTATTTGGTGTGACGAATTCCCTTGACATGTTTATGGGTTTGATGAATCAGGTCTTCCAATCGTACTTGGACCAGTTTTTTGTTGTCTTCATCGATGGCATACTTGTCTACTCTGCATCAGAGGATGATAATGTGTAACACTTGAGTATGGTCCTAGATTTTCTTCGATGACATTAGATTTATGGAAATCTCTCAAATTTTCAATTATTGATTCATGAGGTTCACTTTCTGGGGCATGTCATTTTTTAGCAAGGTGTAGTCGTGGAGCTAGTGAAGATCGATGCAATGCTTTCTTGTGATTCATCCAAGAATGTGTCAGAGGTGCAGAGCTTTCTTGTATTGGTGGGGTACCATAGAAGGTTTATGAAAGAATTCTCCAGAATCACAGCCCCTTTGACCGACCTGGTGTAGAAAGGGAATACGTTTACCTAGTCTGAGCAGTTCCAGAGGGCCTTTAAGGAGTTGAGGCTGAGGCTAACAAGTTATCTAGTGTTGAGACTACCATAGAAGGTTGTGGAGTATGTAATGTATTATGATGCCTCAGAAGATGGTTTTGGCTATGTTTTGATGTAGCAATAGGCATTTATCGCATATGGGTCAAGGAAGTTGAGACACCATGAGAATAACTATGTGACTCACGACCTAGAGATGACAACATTAGTCTTCTCCCTAAGGATATGGATACACTATCTTCTAGGATAGTGCTTTGTGGTTTACTCAGGCCGTCAGAGTCTCAGGTATGTCTTCATGTAGATAGACTTGAACCTGAGACAACGGTTCTATTTGGAGTTCCTATAGGACTATGACTTTGAGATAATCTATACTATAGGGAAGGGAAACATAATAGTAGATTCCATTAGCATGAAGTCTTAGGATCTCTTAGTGTAGGAGGCTTCAGATTAGTTGGATTCCTTGTAGCTAACCTTGGCGGAGTAGGAGGGTACAACTTTTCTACAGTTGATAGTGTTGAATCATCTACTTCTCAAGAATTTAAGAGAGTATCAATTGTGTGACATCAACTGTGAGGTATTATGTTATAAAATATTCATAGGTGACTCACCAGATGGATATTCTGAAGGAGGGAATCACGTCATCCTTTTCTAAGGATGGATGTTGGTCCCAGTTACGTTATGAGAGGAGGTGATGTGATAGTTCCACACTTCTCACCTAGTTGTACATCCCGATGTGGGTAAGATGTACATAGACCTTCAGTGGTAGTTTGGGTGGTCCGACATGAGGTAAAGCATAGTTGAGTTCATCTCTTGGTGCCTCACTTGTTAGTAGGTGAAGGTTGAGCACCAAGTTATGATGGGTTTATTGCAGCCCCCTGAGATCACGGAGTGAAAATATGATGACATGTCCATGGAATTTGTGATAAATATTCTAGACACAGTGAAGGGTCATGACTCTATTTGAGTGATATTTGACCGAATCACGAAGTAGGTGCACTTCCTTTCCATCAGGGAGCAGAGTTCAGTGGAGAGTTTGGGGTAGTTGTACGTATGGTAGATCGTTCACCTTCATGGGGTTCCCTCGAAAATTATATCTGATCATGAAACATGGTTTACTTCATGATTGTGGAGATTCCTACAGGGGGAATTTTGGATCCAAATGAGTAAGAGTATAACCTTTCACCCTCAGACTGATGGGAAGACCAAGCGCACTATCCAGGTGTTGGAGGATGTGTTGAGGGATTGCATGTTAGACTTTAGCTGGAGCTGGGAGGATCACATGACCTTGGTGGAGTTTACATACAACAACCACTACCACTCTACCACTAACATAACACCTTTTGAGGCCTTGTATAGGAGACCCTACAGGTCGCCTTTTTGATAGACAAATATCGGTGAGACATCTCTTGTGGGTCCAGAGATGGTGCAGGTGATGATGAAGAAAGTTCAGATCATTCGTGAGCATATGAGGACAGTCTAGAGTATATAGATATCTTACACAAATCATTGCCATAATACTTTAGAGTTTTAGTAGAGAGATCATATCTTCCTAAGAGTTTCTCCATGATGAATATTTCAGAGGTTTGGTCGGGGAGGAAAGTTATCCCCGAGGTTCATCAGGCTGTTTGAGATCATGTAGAGGGTTGGAAAGGTTACTTACCACCTCATCCTACCCCCCATAGTTGGAGTAGGTGTATGATGTCTTCTATGTGTCCCAGCCGAGGCGATATGTGCATGACCCCACGCACATCATCAATTGGGGAGAGCTGTACATCGAGGATGGAGCCACATTTGCATAGCACCCAGTGGCGATTGAGTATTGATAGGAGATGACCATGCGTGGATAGACCATACCCTTGGTTCGTGTGTTGTGGCATCATGAGAATGTGTAGGTGAGTTCCTGGGAGCAGGAGAGCCAAGTGCTAGCTTAGTATCCTGAGTTGTTAGTTTAGTTTTTTCTTTTTGGGGACAAAAATATTAAAGGAGAAATGATGTAAAGACCCCGTTTTTTCCTTGTAAGACTTTGAAATATTTCTATATATATTTCCAGAATTAGTCACTGAGACAGCGTGCAATTTTGAGACTTGATATGCCCATAATTAATTTTATAAAAATATTAAATATATTTTATATTGAGTACACATAACTTCTTAAAGAAAATGGGATAAATATTAAATGAAATATCTGATCAGAAATCTGAGACCATGGTTGAGTCCAGAATAAGAATTTTACCCTAAACACGATATAAAATGGGTCGACGTGGGGCATTCGGACTCTTAACTCATTGGTGGTACATTCAGTGAAATAAATAAATAATTATTTATTTCATTTTAATATAGAGAAATGTTCTATAAGAACATTTCCATGGTGAATTCTTTAGGGTAAGATGCATAAACCCTGAGAGAATTCTAGAGCTCTTTCTTCCTCCTTAATGGGAGAATCTTGTCAGACGATGATGAAATATCAGATTGAAATAGATCAAGACACAACAAACGCAATGAATCCTCTCAATCATCGGAAAATGTGTTCTTTGATGACAATCAATCCAATATTCAGGTAAGACTCATCAATTGGTGTTTTACACCATTTTGATTAAATAGATTGATCAAATCGGTCCCTTCTATCGATTTATGCTAATTGTGGCCTAAGTATACACCTATGTACTAGATTTAAGTTGGTTTATGAATTGTTTTCTAGCCCTGGAATCACCATTATTAATCATTGTCCAAGAACATTTGGCCAACGATGGTTAACCCTTTTTTATGGTGTCTTTCTCCCAATTTTTCTTCGCATTCATCACCGGTAGCACCCCATAGTCCCGGTTTGACATTATCGAGCGGTTCCGAGCCTGATCGGACCCTAGAAACTATGAAAGATCGATAAACAAATCACGAATCAATGAAGTATAGGCATCTTTGGGATGATTACGGGTTTTGTTTGATCGTTTCAATGACCGATGGATGAATCATCATCAATGGAAGGCGCAATGCGGGCGGGTTGAACAAAGAACTCTCGTGGGTCGATGGGGTCCATTTTCCAGCGAACAATGGCTGGAAACCATGATTTTCAGCTAGATTCACAAATTTCGATTGAAGATAGGGCCAAAATCGAAGCTGTAAGATCATATTCAGCACATGGGAAGTGGATCTAAGATTCTGGAGAATAACCAACTACACGCCATGTATAAGGATGAAAACATGGCGTGTAGCCCCTTAAGTGTGGCGGCAAGGATTTGGGAAAAGTTAAAGATGACATAATGTGTAACCCTCCTACACATTATATACCCCTTCCCCAGATGGGCATCCCGTGTGAGGATCACATAAGAAGTGCCCTTTGTGGAAGAACATGACCAAGTACACGTCTGTGTACCCGAGTACACAGACATGACTAGATCACACAGGTGGTACCCCATGTGAAGCAAAATGCCATGTACTAAAGTACACAGACACAAGGTCTGATATACGGACACAACCAACAGTACATGGTCTGGTCCCGATTAGTCTTGGACACATTGTATAGTCCACCTGCATGACGTGTACTACTGCGTGGGTTGGGAGCCGCGTGCTAGCCAAGGACGCGACCAAACGGTGGAGAGGTACCATCTGCGGTGTATCCCTTGGTTCCTTTTAAGAAAACTTCAATTGTTTGTATCTCCTTTGTTTGAAATAAAATGTTTGGTCTGTGAGTATCCTATCCTAGGTGCTTTTTTCACGTAGAACATAATGATGCCCTTGGTTGTGGATTATGAGATACGATGTGAAATGTTCTGAGTATAGTGGTTATTGAGGCGATGCTTGACGATGACAATAATTAAGCAGAATCACCAGACTGTCGAGTTGTACCCTTCGGTAGAGATGGGCAGTGGTGTACTCAACTTTTAGAATGGAACTCCCCATCAGTGTGGGTGCAGATCCTCTACAACTGCCTTCCGAGTGGACCCCCCCTATCGGGCAGGGTGCGAGTCCTCAATGTAGAGACCCCGGCCCCAGAAAAACAGGAGTCGGTGCCTTCTGAACATGATGTTTTATCTTAAAATAAAACAAACTTTGTTAACAACACATCATGCCCCATACAGAGGATCATGTGCGGTTCGGGTTCTGGGAAATTGGAAACTTCTAGAACAGTTCATCTTTTAAGAGCTGATACCTGAAAAATATTTAAATCAAAACATAGGGTGAGCATTGAAATACTCAGTAAGTGGTTTTAAAAAGAAATGAAAACAGTGTAACATTTGAAAACATTCTTTTAAAAGAGATTGAACACTCATTAAAGGAAAGTTAAAACACATAAAATAAAAAATCTCAATCAAGTTTTTCAAGAAGAACCTGAAACAATTAGGTCAATTCTCGAAGGAGTAATAATGGTTATCATAAACAAGTACGACATGTGATTTACTTAAGCATAATTTAAACAGTTAAGAGTAATGCAGAATCAGAGTTGCGCATGAAGGAAACAACTTAAATTCTCATGTGCTGGTTACTATTTTACTAAATGATAATCACAAATCATGTTCTAACTTATACCAGTGAAATGAAAACATAAAGGCATTAGTCTTTAAAGGATAGACATTTTATTTTGAAAATAACTTGATACATAACTTAAATCATGTGGCATCAACATTTTAACTTAGACAATCATTTCTGTATCACCAAGGTCCATCCCCAAGGTTTCATTTGTAAACATTACCAAGGTCCATCCCTAAGGAGTCATTAAATTGGTCACCTTTAGAGATTAAGTCTTTATCCAATGCATTGGAGAGCTATAAGGGCGCACCCTTAAATTTTCCTTTGTTATCATGTGAGCCACATCTTTCATGCTTTACTTAAACCGTTTGTATATTCAAGATGTCCCATACCACCTTTAATAACTCATTCGTTTTAATATTACCCAAGGTGTCCCATACCACTTTGGGTAATCTAATTACTTAGTTTATTTAGTGATATTTCAATCATGCACTATGTACAATAATAATAAATAATGAACCATCACAAATTTTTCTAATACATGGTATGATAGTTAATTTTGCAAAATATGTCAATAACTAATCAAAGACATACATAGCTTAGTAAAACATTCTTTTCACATATTCTAATTACTAAAGCACATGAAATGATGATATAATAAATGATAAATCGTTGAAATTATTATTCCATGGAAATGGAGTGCTTAAAGAAAATACTTGAAATCAGTTATGGTGATAACTAGGCCCATGAACTTGTAAATAAAGTAAACCATAACTTGATTAATTAACGCATTCACCAAAGTAGGTTCATTTTGTCTTTATGTAATAAATGAACATAACATGACGAAATGATCCCATAAATATTAAATCCTCTAATACATATTAATCAATCCAAAATATACACTTTATAATAAAGTACGTCATGGGCCATGTCAAAGAAGATCCTTTATTACAACATGATCATTTTTGGGTACATGTATACAAAATACTTGTTGGTTTAGTAAACGGAAAAATTATCCTTTATTAAAATCACCCATGTATCAAAACATAAAGTCAGTCCCGGTAATCATTACTTAAAAAAATAGGGTTTGAAATTTATACTTATAAATATATATATATATACACATCACCATATATACACCAAGAATGTAAAAAAATGTTTTTACACTAAAATAACAAAACCATTAAAATTTTCTTGAGTTCTAAAAAAACTCTTAATTTTATTTAGTTAAGAACCAAAAATTTTAAGAGGGTTTAATATTCATGAGAAAATACATAAACATGTAGCAACTTTGGTTTAAAACAACAACATAATTGAACCTAATACAATGGCCTAGATTGCATCCAAAATATCATTCGAGGATAGGCATTCATCCCCTAAAATCATATTGACTCGTTTTTAAGACATGCAGAAATATTTAGTTATATGTATATATTACATGAATAACATATGTTAAGAGTCGATTTAAAATGCAACCTCATTATACATATATTACTCAGTTTAACCTTGCTGAATGACCATCGATACCCTAAACTGAAGGGTTTGGGTTCTATGTATTCACATTTTTATTTTTATACAAACTGTATATACACTATATATGTAAAAAAATAAGTTTTGGGTTTCTTTGTAAAACTAAATCAAAAAAAAATTAAAAGGTTTCATACATATATCTCTTCTGATAACGTAAAAGTAAACACCCTTGAGGGTATTACAAACCGAAGGGTTGGTGCATATACAATCTGTAAATATACTGAGTGTATAATGGTATGGGTTTCTTCCAAAGGAAAGAAAAACATGGAACCACGCTTACACATGCACCCTACTGAAAACACGAAGGCAGATTCCTTGAAGGCTATACAAACCGAAGGTTTTATATTAAGTATATATATAAAAATAAACTGTATATATACTGAGAGTATAAAACAGAGGTTCCTTTAAAAGAAATCAAGCATGCAAGGACCCTTACCTTGCTTGGGGAGGAGGCTCGGACTGGGTGTACCTCGCTGGGTTGCTGGTAGTTTGAGGGAGAGAAAGAGGAGGAACCGCCTCAGTTTCATGAAGCAGGAGGCGTTTATATAGGCCTCGGTGTTCATCAGTGACTCGACCCAAGAGTTTAGATCGATGTGGGAAAGACGAAGGAATATTGAGCTAGTAGGGGGTGTTCGAAGGTCAAGAGGAGCAGTGCGGGGAAGAGACCGTGGCATCCTTGCGCAGGGCTACTGGTCGGGTGCTGTTGCGAGGAAGAAGACGACGGCTCGACGTGGTAAAGGAATGGACGACCGGGATTCACGAAGGGGAATATCTCACAGCTAGAGAGGGTGCGGGGAAAAATTTAAAGAGATCAGTTTAACGAGATCAAGGGCCGGGATTAGATCTCGGGGAAGATCGTGCGGTAAAAATGTTTGGACGGACGAGATCGACACGGGAGTCGATCGGACGGTCCCGATCACACGGATCACGTCCCACATCGAAATGGAACGCGGTTGGGGAGAGGTTTATAATACAAAGCTTGTCGCCTCTGGTTCAATAACAAGAACACACACACACAGGGGTCTTACACACGGACCCCATGCGGGCTTTGGCCCACCCCTATGCAACGCGCACCGCGGCCTTCAACACGGGCCTGCGCGCGACCTAGAACACCTATGCATGGCTTGGGACCTGGTTGGACACCCACTAAATGCTTGGGGATCCCGATGGTCGGCAACTCGGGTCCCTTGGGGCTTGGTCTCGACCTAGAGGGCTTGTCCCTTAAGGGATGCCCTCGGCTTGGCTGGGCCCCAAACTAAATTTTTATTAAAAACTTATTTTAAATTTATAAAATAACCAGTATAAGTATACTTATTCCAAAATAATGTGTACTATAAATATTTATACTAAAGAGAGTTAATACAATAAAAACAAATAGTTTTAACTAAAAAATCTAAATCCCTTTACTAGCATATGTAAAATATTTCATATCAACATAATTTTTAATAAAAATTTATTTAGACTTTCGAAATAACTAGTTTAAGTATACTTAGTTCAAAATAGTGTGTAATATAAATATTTGTACAAAAATGAGTAAATATACAATAAAAACAAATAGTTTCAACTTAAAATTTAAATCCCTTTTCTATAAATATTTTAAAAGATATACCTCTTATATTTTTCATACAAAACCAGTATAACTATTTTGATCTTTAAAATACGCACCTATCTATTTTCATAAAATTTAAAAAATCAATAGTTTTCCCCCAATTCATAATTTTAGTGGTCAAAAGATACAATTATTATAGATACCCTTTAAACATATCTTTTATAAAAAGAATACTAAGATTTTTAACTATATAGGTATCTATCGGGATTTTTTTTGTAGAAACAAAATGATTTATTTCCAAGCATACTATTTTTATTTTAAAACTATGATTATAATAATATCATAAATTATAAGAGCATAAAAAACAAGCTTTCATGTAAAGATAAACTTTATCAACCGAAACCCAAAGGGTGTTTTGAAAACCCAGCTGCTATATATCTAACGGTCATATCTCTAAGGACCATTATAAAATCAGGGGCATTTCACAAAAACAAAACACTTGAACCAGGAAGGATGGATCTCCTCATACCATTGGTGTTGAGTATGTGTGTCATGGATCTGGCTATTATATTCTTCACACTAATGGACCCTGAGGACGACGACTATCCAATTACTCAAGTTGTTATTCTTAGTAATCTTGTGGTGGCTGTGTTAGGTCTTGGGCATGGCATTTTCAACTAGTTGGGTCTTGTTGTAAAGTACTTTTTTAAATATACACCAGTTTACTGTATTCTTCATGTTTTATTTCGTTTCAAATTCTTTATTAGCACACAAAGCACAAAATAAAACAAGAGACATCATTAAAATCATAACATATAAAACAAGATACATTACTAAAAGCATAAAGTTTGTTCACTTGGACCAGTTCATAAAACGTGGGGTGTCACATTATCCCCCCCTTTAGAAAATTGCGTCCTCGCAATTTATTTCACAAAACTACAAGGTTCTACAACGTCCTCACCATCTCCACCAACGTATAGGGTCAACAGGTTCATTTAGCGGAACCCCCGTAGCGATGCTCACCTCTTCCAGTTCCCTAATCCAGATACTCCTAAGACATGAGGGGTTGTACTTATGTTCCGGGCCTTCAGGCTTCCAGAGGGAAGCTTGAACAGTACAAGGTTTTGAAATGTCATTACAGACCAACGTACGAAGGACTCGCCGAATTATGTATTGGTCGAGGACATTGAAGCCATAGATGCGGTTAAACAAGATAAAGATGAGAAGTTGGAGCATATAATCCACACAAAGATTTCCCTCTAATGCAGCCTCCTGAAATTTCACTCTGGTCATGTAGTTTCGGCCTAGGGTGAAACATAAAAAGAGCCCTTCGTGGTAACTTCCTCTTCGTTCATGTCCGAATAGCTGTACAGAGCCAATGCGGTAATAGATGGAGGTATTCCCCTGGCAGGTGCGGAGAATCTCTGGACTGTTTTTTACCTCAAACAACTGATTGCACATTTTTCACAAATTTGCGAAGGGGTCATACTCGTCCTCACACATTTTGATTGCAATGATTTCCAGAATCTCAGTGGGAAGAGATAACAGGTGTGTTTGTCCTTCCATCTGAAAGTTTTAAGGCAGGAGTTCAATCACTTGAAAATCATTCAAGGATAAATACAAAGTAAGGACAAGGAAGGGGAAAGACAGCATTTCAATAAACATAAGTTTATTATTAAACATTAGTGCTTGAGTTTCCTTTAACCACTGACTAAACGAACTCCACACAGAGAAGAAAAACTCCCAAACTCCTCGAACCAAACACAGGCTGAGAATTCAGGGAAAACTCATGGGGGCACCTATGACGTCTTATGAGTCTAGCATGAGGGGTATGAAGTTGAGAGACATCCACATACACTTGTTGTCTGCAAGACCATCGGGTGGACTCGTCTTCTAACCTTTCTAAGTCCAAAAACTGATCCCAGAATTCGTAGTTTAAAAACTGACAAAGGTATCCCACTCGGAGGTCTCTGTCAGCAACAGCTTCTTGAAAAGGGTTATCAATCATAGTGCCAAAGCTCTCACCTGTCGTGAAAATTCAGAAAAGTCCCTCATAGTACCTTCCTCGACGTACATAGGAGGGAAACTGGGTTATCATCATAAGGAGGTAATCTATTCCTACCCCCTGGTGTAACTGAATCATCCGTGGTGAATTGGATACGTCGTAAAGGTGTTTTCATGTCATACGGATATGGGCATAGTTTAGAAAATCCCCACGGCTAGCTAAAGACACAATGGTCTCTAGGGCCTCTGTGGGGAGAGATAACAGATTTGTGCCTTCGTTTTCCATCTGAAATTTAGGAAAAACCCCATTTTTAAATAAAATTGAAGTATATAACCATATATATATTTCTGTTTCAGTTTCTGGCTTTCCAGAGTTATCCAAACCGAACCTCTGATACCAACTGTAGAGACCCCAACCCAGAAACCCAGGAGTCGGTGCCTTCTGAACATGATGTGTTATCTTAAACTAAAACACACTTTTTTAACAACACATCATGCCCCATACAGAGGATCATGTGCGATTCGGGTTCTAGGAAACCGACAACTTCTGAAACAGTTTATCTTTTAAGAGCTGATACCTGAAATTTTTTTAAATCAAAACATAGGGTGAGCTTTGAAATACACAGTAAGGGGTTTTAAAAATAAATGAAAACAGTGTAACATTTGAAAACATTCTTTTAAAAGAGATTGAACACTCATTAAAGGAAAATTATAACACATAACATAAAAATGCTCAATCAAGGTTTTCAAGAAGAACGTGAAACAATTAGGTCAATTCTCGAAGGAGTAATAATGGTTATCATAAACAAGTACGAAATGTGATTTACTTAAGCATAATTTAAACAGTTAAGAGTAATGTATAATCAGAGTTGCGCATGAAGGAAACAACTTAAATTCTCATGTGCTGGTTACTATTTTACTAAATGACAATCACAAATCATGCTCTAACTTATACCAGTGAAATGAAAACATAAATTCAATAGTCATGAAAGGATAGACATTTTATTTTGAAAAGAACTTGATACATAACTTGAATCATGTGGCATCAACATTTTAACTTAGACAATCATTTATGTATCACCAAGTTCCATCCCCAAGGTGTCATTTGTAAACATTACCAAGGTCCATCCCCAAGGCGTCATTAAATTGGTCATCTCTAGAGATTAAGTCTTTACCCAATGCATTGGAGCGCTATTAGGGCGCACCCTTAAATTTGCCTTTGTTATCATGTGAGCCACATCTTTCATGCTTTACTTAAACCATTTATATATTCAAGATGTCCCATACCACCTTGAATAACTCATTCGTTTTAATATTACCCGAGGTGTCCCATACCACTTTGGGTAATCAAATTCCTTAGTTTATTTAGTGATATGTCAAGCATGAATTATGTACAACAATAATAAATAATGAACCATCACAAATTTTTCTAATACATGGTATAATAGTTAATTTTCAAAAATATGTCAATAACTAATCAAAGGCATACATAGCTTAGTAAAACATTCTTTTCACATATTCTAATTACTAAATCACATGAAATGATGATATAATAAATGATAAATCGTTGACATTATTATTCCATGGAAATGGAGTGCTTAAAGAAAACACTTGAAATCAGTTATGGTGATAACTAGACCCTTGAACTTGTAAATAAAGTAAACCATAACTTGATTAATTAACGCATTCACCAAAGTAGGTTCATTTTGTATTTAGGCAATAAATGAACATAACATGACGAAATGATCCCATAAATACTAAATCCTCTAATACATATTAATCGATCCAAAATATACACTTTATCATAAAGTACGTCATGGGCCATGTCAAAGAAGCTCCTTTATTACAACATGTTCATTTGTGGGTACATGTATACAAAATACTTGTTGGTTTAGTAAACGCCAAAATTATCCTTTATTAAAATCACCCGTGTATCAAAACATAAATTCAGTCCTGGTAATCATTACTTAAAAAAATAGGGTTTGGAATTTATACTTATAAATATATATATATATATATATATATATATATATATATACATCACTATATATACACCAAGAATGTAAAAAAAGGTTTTTACACTAAAACAACAAAACCATTAAAATTTTCTTGAGTTCTAAAAAAAACTCTTAATTTTATTTAGTTAAGAACCAAAAATTTTAAGAGGGTTTAATATTCATGAGAAAATATATAAACATGTAGCAACTTTGGTTTAAAACAACAACACAATTGAACCTAAGCCAATGGCCTAGATTGCATCCAAAATATCATTCGAGGATAGGCATTCATCCCCTAAAATCATACTGACTCGTTTTGAAGACATGCAGAAATATTTAGTTGTATGTATATATTACATGAATAACATATGTTAAGAGTCGATTTAAAATGCAACCTCATTATAGATATATTACTTAGTATAACCTTGCTGAATGACCATGGATACCCTAAACCGAAGGGTTTGGGTTCTATGTATTCACATTTTTATTTTTATACAAACTGTATATACACTATATATGTAAAAAAAATAAGTTTTGGGTTTCTTGGTAAAACTGAATCGTAAAAAAAATTTAAAAGGTTTCATACATATAACTCTTCTGATAACACAAAAGTAAACACCCTCGAGGGTATTACAAACTGAAGGGTTGGTGCATATACAAACTGTATATATACAGAGTGTATAATGGTATGGGTTTCTTCCAAAGGAAAGCAAAACATGGAACCACGCTTACACATGCACCCTACTGAAAACACGAAGGCAGATTCCTTGAAGGCTATACAAACCGAAGGTTTAATATTAAGTATATATATAAAAATAAACTGTATATATACTGAGAGTATAAAATGGAGGTTCCTTTAAAATAAAGCAAGCATGCAAGGACCCTTACCTTGCTTGGGGAGGAGGCTCGGACCGGGTGTACCTCACTGGGTTGCTGGGAGTTCGAGGGAGAGAAAGAGAAGGAGGAACCGCCTCGGTTTCATGAAACAAGAGGCATTTATATAGGCCTCGGTGTTCATCGGTGACTCGACCTAAGAGTTTAGATCGACGTGGGAAAGACGAAGGAATAGTGATCTAATAGGGGGTGTTCGGAGGTCAAGAGGAGCAGTGCGGGGAAGAGGCCGAGGCGTCCTTGCACAGGCCTACTGGTCGGGTGCTGTTGTAAGGAAGAAGATGACGGCTCGACGCGGTAAAGGAATGGATGGCCGGGATTCACGAAGGGGAAGATCGCACGGCTGGAGAGGGTGCGGGAAAAAATTTAAAGATATTGGTTTAATGAGATCAAGGGCTGAGATTAGATCTCGGGGAAGATCGTGCGGTAAAAATGTTTGGACGGACGAGATCGACACGGGAGTCGATCGGACGGTCCCGATCACACGTAGTGCGTCCCACATCGAAACGGAACGTGGTTGGGGAGAGGTTTGTAATACAAAGCTTGTCGCCTCCGGTTCAATAACACAAACACACACACACAGGGGTCTTACACACAGAACCCATGCGGGCTTTGGCCCACCCCTACGCAACGCGCACCGCGACTTTAAACACGGGCCTGCGCGTGACCTAGAACACCTATTCACGGCTTGGGACCTGGTTGGACACCCACTAAACGCTTGGGGACCCCGATGGTCGGCACCTCGGGTCCCTTGGGGCTTGGTCTCGGCCTAGAGGGCTTGTCCCTTAAGGGATGCCCTCGGCTTGGCCGGGCCCCAAACTTAATTTTTATTAAAAACTTATTTTAAATTTATAAAATAACCAGTATAAGTATACTTATTCCAAAATAATGTGTACTATAAATATTTATACTAAAGAGAGTTAATACAATAAAAACAAATAGTTTTAACTAAAAAATCTAAATCCCTTTACTAGCTTATGTAAAATATTTCATATCAACATAATTTTTAATAAAAAATTATTTAGACTTTCGAAATAACTTGTTTAAGTATACTTAGTTCAAAATAGTGTGTAATATAAATATTTGTTCAAAAATGAGTAAATATATAATAAAAAAAATGGTTTCAACTTAAAATTTAAATCCCTTTTCTATAAATCTTTTAAAATATATACCTCTCATATTTTTCATACAAAATCAGTATAACTATTTAGATCTTTAAAATACGCACCTATCTGTTTTCGTAAAATTTAAAAAATCAATAGTTTTCCCCCAATTCATAATTTTAGCGGTCAAAAGATACAATTATTATAGATACCCTTTAAACATATCTTTTATAAAAATAATACTAAGTTTTTTAACTATATAGGTATCTATCAGGATTTTTTTTTGTAGAAACAAAACGATTTATTTCCAAGAATACTATTATTATTTTAAAACAATGATTATAATAATATCATAAATTATAAGAGCATAAAAAAACAAGCTTTAATGTAAAGATAAACTTTATCAACCGAAACCCAAAGGTTGTTTTGAAAACCCAACAGCTATATGTCTAACGGTCATATCTCTAAGGACCATTATAAAAGCAGGGGAATTTCACAAAAACAAAACACTTGAACCAGGAAGGATGGATCTCCTCATACCATTGGTGTTGAGTATGTGTGCCGTGGATCTGGCTGTTATATTCTTCACACTGATGGACCCTGAAGACGACGACTATCTGATTACTCGAGTTGTTATTCTTAGTAGTCTTGTTGTGGCTGTGTTAGGTCTTGGGCATGGCATTTTCAACTAGTTGGGTCTTTTTGTAAAGTAATTTTTTAAATATATACCAGTTTACTGTATTCTTCATGTTTTATTTCATTTCAAATTCTTTATTAGAACACAAAGCACAAAATAAAACAAGATACATCATTAAAAGCATAACATATAAAACAAGAGACATTACTAAAAGCATAACATTTTTTCACTTGGACCAGTTCATAAAACCTGGGGCGTCACGTTATCCCCCCCTTTAGAAAATTACGACCTCGCAATTTATTTCACAAAACTACAAGGTTCTGCAACGTCCTCACCATCTCCACCAAAATATAGGGTCAATAGGTTCATTTAGCAGAACCCCCGTAGCGATGCTCACCTCTTCAAGTTCCGTAATCCAGATACACCTAAGACAGGAGGGGTTGTACTTATGTTCTGGGCCTTCAGGCTTCCAAAGGGAAGCTCGAACAGTAAAAAGTTCTGAAATGTCATTACAAACCAACGTACGAAGGACTCGCCGAATTATGTATCAGTCCAGGACAATGAAGCCATAGATGCGGTCAAACAAGATAAAGCTGAGAAGTTGGAGCATATAAGTCGCACGAAGATTACCCTCTAATGCAGCCTCTTGAAATTTCACTTTGGCCGTGTAGTTTCGGCCTAGGGTGAAACATAAAAAGATCCCTTTGTGGTAACTTCCTCATCATTCACGTCCGACTAGCTGTGCAGAGCCAATACAGTAATAGATGGAGGCATTCCCCTGGCAGGTGCGGAGAATCTCTGGACTGTTTGTTACCTCAAACCACTGCTTGCACGTTTTTCGCAAATTTACGAAGGGGTCATACTCATCCTCACACGCTTTGATTGCAATGATTTCCAGAATCTCAGTGGGAAGAGATAACAGGTGAGTTTGTCCTTCCATCTGAAAGTTTTAAGGTAGGAGTTCAATCACTTGAAAATCATTCACGGATAAATACAAAGTAAGGACAAGGAATGGAAAAGACAACATTTCAATAAACATAAGTTTATTATTAAACATTAGTGCTTGAGTTTCCCTTAACCACTAACTAAACGAACTCCACACAGAGAAGCAAAACTCCCTAACTCCTTGAACCAAACACAGTCTGAGAATTCAGGGAAAAACTCATGGGGGCACCTATGACGTCTTATGAGTCTAGCATGAGGGGTATGAAGTTGAGAGACATACACATACACTTTTTGTCTGCAAGACAGTCGGGTGGACTCGTCTTCTAACGTTTCGAAGTCCAACAACTAACCCCAGAAGCTGTAGTTTAAAATATGACAAAGGTAGCCCGCTCGGAGGTCTCCGTCAGCAACAGCTTCTTGAAAAGGGTTATCAATCATAGTGCCAAAGCTCTCACCTATCGTGAAAATTCGGAAAAGTCCCTCATAGTACCTTCCTCGACGTACATAGAAGGGAAACTGGGTTATCATCATATGGAGGTAATCTATTCCTACCCCTTGGTGTAACTGAAGCATCTGTGGTGAATTGGATACGTCATAAAGGTGTTTTCATGTCATACGGATATGGGCATAGTTTAGAAAATCCTCACGGCTAGCTAAAGACACAATGGTCTCTAGGGCCTCTGTGGGGAGAGATAAGAGGTTTGTGCCTTCGTTTTCCATCTGAAATTTAGGAAAAAACCCATTTTTAAATAAATTTGAAGTATATAACCATATATATATTTTAGTTTCAGTTTCTGGCTTTCCAGAGTTATCCAAACCGAACCTCTGATACCAACTGTAGAGACCCCGACCCCAGAAACCCAGGAGTCGGTGCCTTTTGAAAATGATGTGTTATCTTAAAATAAAACACACTTTGTTAACAACACATCATGCCCCATACAGAGGATCATGTGCGGTTCGGGTTCTGGGAAACCGACAACTTCTAAAACAGTTCATCTTTTAAGAGCTGATACCTGAAAATTTTTTAAATCAAAACATAGGGTGAGCATTGAAATACACAGTAGGGGGTTTTAAAAAGAAATGAAAATAGTGTAACATTTGAAAACATTCTTTTAAAAGAGATTGAACACTCATTAAAGGAAAATTATAACACATAACATAAAAATTCTCAATCAAGGTTTTCAAGAAGAACATGAAATAATTAGGTCAGTTCTCGAAGGAGTAATAATGGTTATCATAAACAAGTACGACATGTGATTTACTTAATCATAATTTAAATAGTTAAGAGTAATGCATAATCAGAGTTGCGCATGAAGGAAACAACTTAAATTCTCATGTTCTGGTTACTATTTTACTAAATGATAATCACAAATAATGCTCTAACTTATACCAGTGAAATGAAAACATAAAGGCATTAGTCGTGAAAGGATATACATTTTATTTTGAAAAGAACTTGATACATAACTTGAATCATGTGGCATCAACATTTTAACTTAGACAATCATTTCTGTATCACCAAGGTCCATCCCTAAGGTTTCATTTGTAAACATTACCAAGGTCCATCCCCAAGGCGTCATTAAATTGGTCATATCTAGAGATTAAGTCTTTACCCAATGCATTGGAGCGCTATCAGGGCGCACCCTTAAATTTGTCTTTGTTATCATGTGAGACACATCTTTCATGCTTTACTTAAACCGTTTGTATATTCAAGATGTCCCATACCACCTTGAATAACTCATTCGCTTTAATATTACCCAAGGTGTCCCATACCACTTTGGGTAATCTAATTTCTTATTTTATTTAGTGATATGTCAAGCATGCATTATGTACAATAATAATAAATAATTAACCATCACAAATTTTGCTAATACATGGTATGATAGTTAATTTTGCAAAATATGTCAATAACTAATCAAAGGCATACATAGCTTAGTAAAACATTCTTTTCACATATGCTAATTACTAAAGCACATGAAATGATGATATAATAAATGATAAATCGTTGAAATTATTATTCCATGGAAATGGAGTGCTTAAAGAAAACACTTGAAATTAGTTATGGTGATAACTAGGCCCTTGAACTTGTAAATAAAGTAAACCATAACTTGATTAATTAATGCATTCACCAAAGTAGGTTCATTTTGTCTTTAGGCAATAAATGAACATAACATGACGAAATGATCCCATAAATACTAAATCCTCTAATACATATTAATCAAGCCAAAATATACACTTTATCATAAAGTACGTCATGGGCCATGTCAAAGAAGCTCCTTTATTACAACATGTTCATTTGTGGGTACATGTATACAAAATACTTGTTGGTTTAGTAAACGCCAAAATTATCCTTTATTAAAATCACCCATGTATCAAAACATAAATTCAGTCCTGGTAATCATTACTTAAAAAATTAGGGTTTGGAATTTATACTTATAAATATATATATATATATATATACACACATCACCATATATACACCAAGAATGTAAAAAAAAAGGTTTTTACACTAAAACAACAAAACCATTAAAATTTTCTTGAGTTCTAAAAAAACTCTTAATTTTATTTAGTTAAGAACCAAAAATTTTAAGAGGGTTTAATATTCATGAGAAAATATATAAACATGTAGCAACTTTGGTTTAAAACAACAACATAATTGAACCTAAGCCAATGGCCAAGATTGCATCCAAAATATCATTCGAGGATAGGCATTCATCCCCTAAAATCATATTGACTCATTTTGAAGACATGCAGAAATATTTAGTTATATGTATATATTACATGAATAACATATGTTAAGAGTCGATTTAAAATGAAACCTCATTATACATATATTACTTAGTATAACCTTGGTGAATGACCATGGATACCCTAAACCGAATGGTTTGGGTTCTATGTATTCACATTTTTATTTTTATATAAACTGTATATACACTGTATATGTAAAAAAAATAAGTTTTGGGTTTCTTTGTAAAACTGAATCGTAAAAAAAAATTAAAAGGTTTTATACATATAACTCTTCTGATAACGCAAAAGTAAACACCCTTGAGGGTATTACAAACCGAAGGGTTGGTGAATATACAAACTGTATGTATAATGAGTGTATAATGATACAAGTTTCTTCCAAAGGAAAGCAAAACATGGAACCACGCTTACACATGCACCCTACTGAAAACACGAAGGCAGATTCCTTGAAGGCTATACAAACCGAAGGTTTTATATTAAGTATATATATAAAAATAAACTGTATATATATTGAGAGTATAAAACGGAGGTTCCTTTATAAGAAATCAAGCATGAAAGGACCCTTACCTTGCTTGGGGAGGAGGCTCGGACCGGGTGTACCTCACTGGGTTGCTGGGAGTTTGAGGGAGAGAAAGAGAAGGAGGAACCGCCTCGGTTTCATGAAGCAGGAGGCGTTTATATAGGCCTCGGTGTTCATCGGTGACTCGACCCAAGAGGTTAGATCGACATGGGAAAGACGAAGGAATAGTGAGCTAGTAGGGGGTGTTCAGAGGTCAAGAGGAGTAGTGCGGGGAAGAGGCTGAGGCGTCCTTGCACAGGCCTACTGGTCGGGTGTTGTTGCAAGGAAGAAGACGACGGCTCGACGCGGTAAAGTAATGGACGGCCGGGATTCACGAAGGGGAAGATCGCACGGCTGGAGAGGGTGCGGGAAAAAATTTAAAGAGATCGGTTTAATGAGATCAAGGGCCGAGATTAGATCTCGGGGAAGATCGTGCGGTAAAAACGTTTGGACGGACGAGATCGACACGGGAGTCGATCGGACGGTCCCGATCGCACGGAGTGCGTCCCACATCGAAACGGAACGCGGTTGGGGAGAGGTTTATAATACAAAGATTGCCGCCTCCGGTTCAATAACACGAACACACACACACAGGGTTCTTACACACGGACCCCATGCGGGCTTTGGTCCACCCCTATGCAACGCGCACCGCGGCCTTAAACACAGGCCTGCGCGCGACCTAGAACACCTATGCACGGCTTGGGACCTGGTTGGACACCCACTAAACGCTTGGGGACCCCGATGGTCGGCACCTCGGGTCCCTTGGGGCTTGGTCTCGGCCTAGAGGGATTGTCCCTTAAGGGATTCCCTTGGCTTGGCCGGGCCCCAAACTAAATTTTTATTAAAAACTTATTTTAAATTTATAAAATAACCAGTATAAGTATACTTATTCCAAAATAATGTGTACTATAAATATTTATACTAAATAGAGTTAATACAATAAAAAAAATAGTTTTAATTAAAAAATCTAAATCCCTTTACTAGCTTATGTAAAATATTTCATATCAACATAATTTTTAATAAAAATTTATTTAGACTTTCGAAATAACTAGTTTAAGTATACTTAGTTCAAAATAGTGTGTAATATAAATATTTGTACAAAAATGAGTAAATATACAATAAAAAAATGGTTTCAACTTAAAATTTAAATCCCTTTTCTATAAATCTTTTAAAAGATATACCTCTCATATTTTTCATACAAAACCAGTATAACTATTTGGATCTTTAAAATATGCACCTATCTGTTTTCATAAAATTTAAAAAATCAATAGTTTTCCCCTAATTCATAATTTTAGCGGTCAAAAGATACAATTATTATAGATACCCTTTAAACATATCTTTTATAAAAATAATACTAAGTTTTTTAACTATATAGGTATCTATCGGGATTTTTTTGTAGAAACAAAACGATTTATTTCCAAGAATACTATTTTTATTTTAAAACTATGATTATAATAATATCATAAATTATAAGGGCATAAAAAAACAAGCTTTCATGTAAAGATAAACTTTATCAACCGAAACCCAAAGGTTGTTTTGAAAACCCAACAGCTATATGTCTAACGGTCATATCTCTAAGGACCATTATAAAAGCAGGGGCATTTCACAAAAACAAAACACTTGAACCAGGAAGGATGGATCTCCTCATACCATTGGTGTTGAGTATGTGTGTCGTGGCTCTGGCTGTAATATTCTTCACACTGATGGACCCTGAAGACGACGACTATCCGATTACTCGAGTTGTTATTCTTAGTAGTCTTGTTGTGGCTGTGTTAGGTCTTGGGCATGACATTTTCAACTAGTTGGGTCTTGTTGTAAAGTACTTTTTTAAATATATACCAGTTTACTGTATTCTTCATGTTTTATTTCGTTTCAAATTCTTTATTAGCACACAAAGCACAAAATAAAACAAGAGACATCAGTAAAAGCATAACATATAAAACAAGAGACATTTCTAAAAGCATAACGTTTGTTCACTTGGACCAGTTCATAAAACCTGGGGCGTCACACTCAATGATCAGAGTGGAGCCCCCATGTTGTACCAGAGCGCTAGTCCTTGGCTTCCGAGTGGAACCCCCCTATCGGATAGAGTGTGGGCCCTCGATAACTAGAGTGGAACCCCCTGCCATACCATGGAATAGGTCCTCAACCTATAGAGTGGAACTCCCCCATCATCTTGGGCGCGGGTCCTCTACCCACTGGGTGGAACCCCCCTGTCAGCAAAGGGTGCAGGTCCTCGTGACGTTAGAGTGGAACCCCCTCATCGACATGGGTGTGGGTCCTCTACATATACTTACAGAGTGGAACCCCCTGATGTACTAGGGCGTATGTCCTCTTTTTCAAGTTTGTGCCCCCTCGGTTGTGCGGCACAATGATGAGGCGTGGCTTTACTTGGACGGTTACTTCTGGGCAAACACATGAGATGCTGGGCATTGTTGATAGACTTTTGGAACTGTTGGCGACATTTCTTCCTAGGCTGAGATGTGAGATGAAGATCCTCTTACTCTCTCGTTTAAGCTTCTTTTGACTGAGTATATATATATTCTTCTGTATCCACACCTTGGATTGAGTTACTCTCTTTCCATGAGAGGTGAAAACACGCAAGGTACGCCTCATGCTTTTCGTGTCTAGTTTATCATGATTGGATGAGTATATATATATTCTTCTGTATACACCATCATACTCTCGTACTCAGATCCGGCCCTGGGGCAAGCCCAGCAAGCCCCTGGGCTAGGGCAACCAAAGATATTTCCACTATACATGAACTGTACATACACTGTAGCAGCTTGGCAGGGGCAACATTTCGACTCCTGGTCTTGGGCAACACAATTTCTAAGGGTTTTCCGGGCCGGTCCTGCTCGTACTGTCTAGAGGTTTTGCATGCATGGTTGTTCCTTTAGTTTTCTACTTTTACTTTTACTCCATCTGCACTTTTGCATCGAGATGATTGTGTGTGTGTGTACAGATGCTTAGCCAAAAGCCTATCCATGTTAGTTATGCATTTGATGTTGGCCGCCAACCTCTGACCTATGAAAACGGACTTGGGGTAGTTGCGCCTCAAGTCCCGGCTTGGGTCAGGTTGTGATAGTTATGATTGTTAAATGAGCAGTTAAAAATACAATAAGGTGGGGTTGAAGTATAAATGTTTTATAAAAATAAACTGGTTAGGTTTCAAGTATCTCGATTTTCATGGGTACCCGACCCATTGTCATCCTTAGGCCAAACCATTGTCGGGATTATCCCCTTTCGATAAACCGCGTAAACTGAAACTCATTCAAAAAACAACTTTTACATCATAGTTTGACAACAAATCCAACATAAAATAAAAGTGCATCACACCATTAAAATAAAGGGTAAATGACACCGAGTAACAAAAGTCCCCTAATACCATCAAGAACCCTGGACAATTGTTTTACACAGTCCTTAGAACTGCCCACAGAGCTGTCCAGGATCCTTGAATGCTATTAGGGGGACTTTTGGTCCCGATGTCATTCCCCCTAAAATAAAAGTGCTCGGGCTTGGGAGGAAGCCGTCATGAAGTAGGCGTGAGAGCTCTTTGCGCGGCGAGGTGATGGTTAGACCGACTGCAAAGCACGCGTCTCCGAAATTCGCCGTCTTACTGTGCTGTGCAGGTCTTCTCTTCGCGGGCCTCGTCGCCGACGTGTTTTGGGCTTCGTCCTGGCGTTTTTCCTCTTCCTACGTCTCCGTTGCCTCCAATTGGGCCTCCGACCATTCGCGGACAAGTTTTATCGTGCCTAAAGCCGAACAAAAGTCCCCTGAGGTTCGGTTCATGGCTCTGGCTTACGGCATTTTGATATATTCTCCTTCTCCTTCTACTTCTGAAATATATGTGGTTGATTTCCCACTGCACAGGTTGATGATGCTAAGAAGAGGAATAAAAATGGTGTTGCGCAGCGATCGTTGTCAGCGACATTCTCAGATTTACCGGCACCGCAGTTGGAGTGGGAGGCGATGCCAGAAGCGCCAGTGCCGCGGCTTGATGGGGCGGCGATTCAGATAAAGAATCTTTTCTACGTTTTTGCTGGATATGGTACCATTGATTATGTGAGTATTTCAACCGAATTTTCCGTGATTCGTAGGACAATGCTGAGGCATTTTAACTTGCGTTTTCCCATTTGATTTATGATTGCAACTTGTTATATCGGGTGCAGTAATTTTGTCTGAAATGTTAGTTTCTATGATTTTGGTAGCATTTTTGCTACAATTCATTGTTATTAGTAAGATTGTAGTTTTTATCCGGAGATTTTGTTTTTGATTTCTTGATTCTCCTAAGAAGACAAGAGGATCATAATAATATATCAAAATTTAAAAAAATCAAGCGTTTGACATGTTTTTGGTTTGCATCGGAGCACAGAAGGCAGATTAATTTTCCATTGTTAGGTCTTCAGAATGGGTAGCTTGGTTGATGAGTATACTGCTGCTTCCCCAATTCTAATTAATAAGGCTTTCATAAAAAAAGACTGAAAACATCTAAGTTGATTGTCTTTTAGGTTAGTTGAAGCATATGACATTGATGTTTAGGATCTCTAAGTATTTTCACTTTTCTTTATATATTTGCGTTAGCAAGCTTAAACTGAACTGTTCTGTGTTGTTGTGAAAGCTTCATCAGCCTTAACCCGTCACTCGTGCATATGGTGTATTTATAGGTGCATTCTCATGTTGATGTGTACAATTTTACAAGTAATACATGGGGAGGAAGGTTTGATATGCCAAAAGAAATGGCACATTCTCATTTGGGGATGGTTACAGATGGAAGATACATTTATATAGTCAATGGACAATATGGACCACAGTGCCGAGGGTCTACGACCCACACATTTGTGCTCGATACAAAGACATTGCAGTGGTCTTCCCTGCCCCCTTTACCATTACCTAGGTATGTAACTTGATTTCTATATTAAAATTAATGAACACAAAAAGATATTTTCCCATCTCCAACCTTGGATAGAGCTCAACTAAAGGAAGACAAAATCTATCTCTTTATGAATGAAGAAAACAAATGATGTGCAAAATCCAGAAAATATTGGCTGTGCCAATCACTCAATTTAGGACTAAGGATTTAAAGGCCCTATTCAACATGTTTTTAGAGCCCAAGGAGGGTGTAAATTTATGCAAACCCATGTCGTTAACATTAATTCATAGGGAACAAGCATCCAATGAATCAACAAACATGTAGGTCTCATAAATGTTATCCAAATTGAAGAGATTAGACATTTAAACATCAATCTGCCTTGAAACTCTCAAATGGATGAATTTTCTTACTGATTTATTGATTCTTTCGAGTTGGAACTTGAAAAATATGTTTTAAACATGCATTTTCATTCTCCCACAAATGAGAGAGATGTTCATGACTATATTTTCACCCTTCTATGAATGAAAAATTACTTTTGGAGTTTCTGAAAATTATGCCCTTCGCGCACCTATGAAATTTCTTATCCACGTCATTCAACTCAATGGTGAAATACCTCTGATTCTTATCACTCTCTCTTCACTTTTCCTCAGTGTGTGGCATGAAAGCTTATCACTCGTTTTCAGTTCTTTCTCTTCTCCATTTCACATCAACATGATGAGACAAATGTAGGTTTCGGGCATAGAGGAAACACCTGTTTGACATGACCAACTTGGTTTTTTAGTCTTAATTTACAAATAATCCAAGCTGTACATAACGAATGACGTCATGACCAACGAAATTTTTAGATTACTTGACTTGATTAAATCCTAGAACCAGAAAAGAAGGATTTTCACATATAATTTATAATTAATTTATAAGCAGATCTAGAATTACTTGAACTTGTAATTCTTTCTTCGTTGATGATCCGGTTTACTCGATCTCGTCGTACCGTCGTTGCGTTGCAGGATCCAAGTGCAAAATCCCTTTTGTGGTGATCTACACATTCACCCCAGTCTTTGAATGCCTTTGTAGAATCGCCGTTCGTGGTTGATTGCAACAGAATTCTTCAATGAGGATGAAGAACTCTCGGTCTCCTCTCAATGGCTTGAGAGAAGAGGATAGAGCACACTCTAGATTTCTAGAACTTGATATAATTAGATATTTATTATGTCAGGTTTAGGGTTAGCAATTTGCACATAGGACCCTTGCCAATTCTATTATTCTTAGTTGACCCCATGTATAATACAAATATTATTATTATTCACTTGATATGTGCATCACTTAAGAACATATAAATAAATATCATCTACATCATTTTGAACCAGACCATTAACCTCGGTCCGCTTTATCCTTCTTGACATTTTCCGATCCTTGAATAATGATTATTTGTTTAACAAATAAATATCACTGCATTATTCGTCAATAAATATAGTAAATATTATATTTTCCAAACCTTGCAAATAAATATTTATTATTATTATTATTTTACTCACTTATTCATTCGAATAACTTGTGATTAAATTTTGATGATCAATCAAACCTGAATAAATATTAAACCACAAAGCATGAATAATATTTATTCTAACTTGTTAAATTGAACATTGAATTTAACTGAAATTGCAGATACACTTAGTATGTGATCTTCTAAGCCTCTTTCTTAGGATCACACAACTCCTTGATATTCAACGACTCGACTATGGGTTTCCAAGCATGACACCCACACTCTGAATCCTCTTGGGCAATTCATCGAGCAGGTAGCAAGCACTGCAAATTGTTATTGACAATGTTGTATTCAGATGCCACAAGGTCCCATCACCATCTCAAACCTGCACAGGGAGCACATGTCGAGCACATGCCAACTTCCTCTTCAACTTGGTATCTAAGTCAAATCCAAGTTGCGCTGAGGTCATCTTATTCAATCGACATCAAAAATCTCAGCCATCATCATGTTCTTTTTTGGTCAAGCTCATCAAGTAGGTGCAACTCTACTAGAACTTCATTTGAGCATTCAAAATCAGTAGGCTGAGACAACACAGCGCAAACCGAACACACTGAGGCGTTTCTTCGAGCAAGTGGTGTGCACTTCTAACCAAACTCTTGGCTGCAACATTCAGACATGGCGAGGTCCCTTCATCTTCTTTGTCATCCACCTGCAACAAATCCATCTAGCAAGCACATATCTACAGTCAAACCCCCACAGTGAAGCTTTAGTGGGCCTCGATCGAATCATCATCCCATGTTTACAGAGAGAACATCGACGATCGTCTCAGATCAACTTGGGCTTACATTTATGTTCTTAGGTTCGGTAATCAGTGGTCAACTCGATCATCATCACCTTCCTTGTGGAGCTCGGGTACAACTCAACCGGACTCCATTAGCGGCTCACATGCTTTCAGTTGATGCTTTTTGTTGTCAAATGTTGATGGTCCCTTACGCCTGGTTCTTTGTCCCCCTTTGAAGTTCAATTGGTCGGACTCCTCTGTAACTCAACCTGGGAAGATCTCAGGTATGGCTTGACTTCTTCAATGTCCAAGCTTCTTTAAAAAGAAAAAGCTTTGATCGGGTCATTGTTGTAAGCTTCAGTTTGGCTTTTTAGTCTTAATTTACAAATAATCCGAGTTGTATATAACAAATGATGTCATGACCAACGAAATTTGTAGATTACTAGATTTGATTAAACTCTGGAACCAAAAAAAGTGGATCTTCACATGTAATTTATAATTAATTTATATGCAGATCTAGAATTACCTGAACTTGTAATTCTTTCTTCGTTGATGATCCGGTCGACTCGACCTTGTCGTACCGTCGTTGCATTGCAGGATTTAAGTGTAGAATCTCTCTGGCGGTGATCCACGTGTGCACCAAAATATCTGAACGCCGCTATTGAATCGTCGGGTACTAACACGACCGATCCCGATCGATTGCGTTCGTGGTTGATCACGACCAAATTCTTCTACGAGGATGAAGAACCCTCAGTGTTCTCTCGATGACTTGAGCGAAGAGGAGAGAGCACACTCTAAATTTCTAGAACTTTCTCTAGGGTTTGAGAGGGCTTTTTCCTATCCGTTGTGCACAACAAGCGTTTCTATGAAAAGTGATATAATTAGATATTTATTACGGCAGGTTTAGAGTTAGTAATTTGCACACAGGACACTTGCCAATTCTATTATTCTTAGTTGAGCCCATGTCTAATAACAATAATACAAATATTATTATCATCACTTGACATGTGCATCACTTAAAATTATATAAATAAATATCATCTATATCATTTCCAATTGAACCATTAAGCTCGGTCCACTTTATCCTCTTCGTCATTTACCGAAACTTGAATAATGACTATTTATTTAACAAATAAATATCACTGCGTTATTCATCGATAAATATAATAAATATTATATTCGCTAAACCCTGCAAATAAATATTTATTATTATTATATTCTTTCGAATAACTTGTGATTAATTCTTGCCGATCAACCAAACTCGAATAAATATTAAAACACAAAGCAGGGATAATATTTATTTTAACTTGTTAAATTTAACATTGAATTTAACTGAAATTGTGGATACACTTAGTGTGTGATTTTGTAGGCCTCTTTATTAGTGACAATAGGTGGAGACGCCCAAAGTCCAAGGTTATTGTTTTAAAACATGTCAAGACACCCATAGAGAAAGAAGTTAATGTCGCAACGACATACTGCCTTTTACGAATACTTACTGTGTAATGTAGTACCTTTATCAAGATATCTCTAGTCAAGCTGGTTGAATGCTGGTGTCATCAACCTATGTGTTTGGTGTCTCTCTAACTTTCTGGAAGTGAACTTGCTCACAGAACACTATGACCATGAATTTATCCAGACAGTTCTATTCCTATCAAAGAGCCTGAAATATCAAATTCCGTTAAGGGACATAAGAGATAAATCTTTTTTTTTCGCATTATCCATTTATGCAATATCACTCATGGCACACTATCATATCCTACTTCTCTGCGAGCATATATTGTTACGATTTTCGTCTGCGCATCAAAATATGTGACTTGTGATATTCATTAATGATAATCTTAAAGTCTAAGGATCAATACATATGTTTGTAAATTGGAATATCCAATGTCACATAAAATGTGAATTCTTTATTGGCGGGTCCGTTCCCATAACCTCTCTTCTTGGTGATCACCAAGGACAAACATCATGAGAATGTGTCTTAATGTCTTATGAGCCTCCTACCCTTGGTAGTCTGTATCGTATGTGTCTCGTTCGACAATATCATCCGGACATAGAACATGAAATACTGTCATATCATCTGAAGCATCTCATCATAGCGGGGAACTGCTATGTACTTTCGATGCGACATGTATCCTTGGGACATTATAGCATACTAGGTCATGCAAACGGAAAATCATGATGTGATAAGAAACTTCATTAATATTCAAGACAATGAATACATGTAATCATTAAGTGTTTAGATGTTGGTTCTATAGCACCAACTCCAACAACAAAATCTAATTTCTGAGCTAGTAGTAGTAAAGAAGAAAAAAATTCCTTTTGAAAATTTTATACGGGTTTTTGTTTAAAAGGTTTTGTAATCAATGCCTTACTAATGGTAGATTAACCCATTTTAGACTGCTTAGTGTTTTTTACATTGTAATTCCAGGTATGCGCCAGCAACAACACTTTGGAGAGGTAGGCTCCATGTAATGGGTGGCAGCCAAAAGAACAGGTTCACCCCAGGATTAGAGCACTGGAGCCTTGCAGTAATGAATGGAAAAGCATCAGAGACAAAATGGCGGCCGGAATTACCCATTCCCCGTGGAGGTCCCCATCGGTAAGTCTTCTGAATTCATCTCCTGAGTTTGGTATTCGCTTCCCTGATGTTCACCAGGATTAGAGCACTGTTCTTTCAAGCATGGCATGCGATGTTGTTTGCTAAAGCTTCCAGCTTTTCTTCTTTTGCTGTTCTTTCAAACAGGGCATGCGTTGTTGTTGATGGTCGCCTGTATGTTATCGGTGGTCAAGAGGGGGATTTCATGGCTAAACCAGGATCCCCCATTTTCAAATGCTCCCGCAGGAATGAAGTAAGCTGGTTGCATTGGTTTTGTTCATGTTCTTCATCTTCTTCTTCATCTTCTTCATCTTCTTCAGGTTGTGCATGGCGATGTGTACATGTTGGATGGGGAGATGAAGTGGAAGCAGTTGCCCTCCATGCCGAAGCCAGATTCACACACGGAGTTCGCTTGGGCTGTTGCCAACAATTCCATCATTATTGTTGGCGGCTCGACGGAGAAGCACCCGGAGACAAAGAAGATGGTGTTGGTTGGGGAAGTTTTTCAGTTCAATTTGAATACACTGGTATGAATGCTGACCGCTACTCTGTTTATGCCCCGCCTTTGATTGCAGCGGTGTTTGGTGGTGACTGCAGAAATGGCAGGTGATCGGAAAACTTCCGTACCGGGTGAAGACGACATTGGTAGGGTTGTGGGATGGGTGGCTGTACTTCACGTCCGGGCAGAGAGACAAGGGACCCGGCGATCCGGCGCCGAAAAAGGTCATCAGGGAAATGTGGAGAACCAAATTACAGTTGCAAGATTGAGGTTTTGTTGGTGTTTGGATGCATCTGTTGAACCATTAGTTGGTAAGATTAAAATGTTTTTTTTTTCAATTATGCAATTAGTTATTATTTGAACGTTTTTTTTGATAAAATTTAAATTTTATCAATTTATATTTTTTGAAATATTATTTATTGAAGAACAAAATTCTTATCTTCTCTAGTATTTTTTTTTTAAAAAAAGTTGGTTTAGTTTTTTTTGAAAACTAAGCACATTTGTAAACTATTTAAGTCAGCCCTCTAATGGAAAAAAGAAATTAACACATTTGATTTTTCACATGACTTAATTGAGATGAATAAATCTAGAAAACAGTTGCAATTTTAATTACGTTGTGTCAAAAAGTTTTGTTTGAAGTGATCCTATTATTATATGAAGGAATAGATATTGCAAGATGTTTAATATCTTTTTTTTAGTATCATGATTGATGATGAAAATGAAATAATTAAGACTAACCATAAAATCATAGTGACACATCACATACCTTTCTTCAAAATATAACATTTTTTCCAATATAAAATCAACAAAAATAGTTGTCAACACCACATAAAGTCTGGACTAGTGTAAATGACCAATGAAGCAAATTTTGTCTTACTTAATGGAACACAATTCTTTGTAATTGATGTTTGGCTGCCCCCAATGTTCAAAAGGAGCCTATTAAGCTTCAAAGATACATGTTGTCATGAGTTTGAAACTCAATCCATATTGGTGGGAAACAAAAATTATATATTTACATCGGTGCGGAGAAAGAGATTACAATACAAAGAAAATCATGTAACATACAAATGAAAATTACTTGGCGAGATTCGAACTCAATACCTCGTTGAGACCCATAGAGATTAACTATCAATGAGGTGCACTCTAAGAATAAGCAAAAAGTCTATATGTATTAGTATCATATGATTAATCAAGGGACATGTTGATGTGCTCGGGTGAGATATGCGGAGTGTCATGAACTTGGAAGCCTTAACGAAAATGTTGGATCCTAGGTTGATCAAGAATAATGTTGAAATGTGTTCAAAAGTGGTTGTGTTTGTTTTCAATAGGTCTTATTGTATAAAACATGATTATAGTGAAGCTGTTAAGAAGTTTGATGAAGTTTTGAGGAGCTTTGGAGTTGATTTGATGAAGAAAGTACAAACCACGTTCCAATTAATATGGTTGCACCGTGGTTATTTTTGGAGGTTTTTGTTGAATGGTGGAAGAAATATTGAACCATGAAGAAGAAATATTACACTGATTTGTCACGTATAATTGAAAGATGAAGAATTGGTGCAACACTATTGGTAATGACATGTGAATCACACTGCAACATGAACTTGCAATTAGAAATGAATCAAGCCAATTGGTTACAACTTTTTAATCACGCCACACCGTGAGTGTTGATGCACACAAAATAATTGATCATTACTTTGAAGAAGATTGGAAGCCAAAACAGCAAAGGAAAATTTTCTGTGAAAAAATCTAATTGTTCACGAAAATTTTGATCGTTCGTGTAAAACCTAATCACCTGCGAAAAACATGATCATTTGCAGACGACTATCATTCACGGACAAGATAGCGATCCTCGATGGCCACACAACTCATTTGTGACACTAGTTTTACCAATTGCGGGGACTGTAGTTATGTGACATGCTTATAAATACTCGGCACACACTTTGAGATGAAAAATAGACTTCGAGGAGGATCTTTTCTACTGCAACGTGAACTCCAAAAGAGAAATCACATCGTTTGCGAAGCATTTACTTTGCATGGGCATTTGAAGAAATCCCCCATGTAACTTTTAAGTTTGAACCAGAGAAATGGAGGGGGAAGGAGAGCATCACCTAAGACTTTCGTGATAATGATCCTCCTGTATAAGATATTCGTAGGACCTTCGACACAATAGTCCTTTGCAAAGGACTTTCGTGTAAATCTTTCATGGAGGGCTTCTTGCGTGACTCCGCGAGCCAACAGCCTTAAAACCTAAGAGTTTAGCGAACCTCACCCATTTGAATAATTGGGGTTCCTAAAGTATATGTTGGCCTATTTCCAATGGTCCATTACCGCGAAAGATTAGACCCATGGTTTGCCTCTTCGCGAAGGACCCCTATTATGGCCAATTGGGCCTCCTTTCTATCTCTTCTTTCGCCCAGGTCATCTACCTTGGTTAAATTAATCCAAATGACATCATTGGTTTCCTTTTTCCAAGGTTAAAGCCCCAAAATCCCATTCCATCAAGGCTTCCTCCACAACCCCAGAGATATTTAACCGGGCTATGTACATCAGCGTGCACTCCTCTAATCACGTTTTCCTTTGATAATGAGGATCAAGCCTTCCATGAAAGGCCTTTCCTGGGAAATCCTCTCTAACTGATAAGGCCCTCAGGGTGTTTACAATCATGTATTCCCTTGATAATGAGGATCCATATCGTTATGATATCGACAATACATCCCTTCGCTCTAAATGTTCATCCGGGCTGCCCCAAATTGGCTTCCATAGCCTTCAAGCATCCGGTCAGGCTTCTTTGGTCCACTCAATGATCCAAGGATGTGTATGGACCTCCTATCAGGTATAAGCCCGAACACTTCCTCACTAGCCCATATTCCTTGTGAGTTTAGTTTTCCTTCCTCATATAGATACCAACAGAAAGGGGGTAGACATGCATGTATGGGCCTCCTACTAAGTGTAAGTCCCAATCATACCCTCTCCTATCTAGTTTCTAATAGATCAGATGAACCAGAAAGGTCCGCTCATGCGTAAGTCCTGCAACAATTTGCTAGACATCTTTCGCCTAGTTATCCTAGTTGTATGAATTTAAACTGCATAACATATAGTCTATTCCCCATGATGTTGAGCTACTCAAAATAGGTCCTGGGTGCATGACCTTAAAAGACACTTCACTTAGTCATGGCTGCACGACCTTTTTTTTAAAGGGTTGGGGCTGAAGGCTCAATTTATTATTAAAGCAAAGACCTCTTTAAAGGGTAGAGGGAGACCCAATACATAGCCCGAAGGCCCAAGGCCAAGTGGCCTGAATACAAGGCTTGAAAGCCCATTTTTTGGCCCAAAGGACCCTCTGTGAACAGTACTGCTACAGTACCCCGCGTAGCTACAATACTTGCTACAGTACCGCCGCCGCTACAATATCTTGCAACAGTTCCTCCGCCGCTACAGTGCTGCCGCCGCTACAATTCCACCGCTGCTACAGTGCCTACTACAGTGCCCTGCTACAGTACCCTGCTACAATAACCCGGAAATTCATCCCTGCCTAGATTTGAACCTGGGTCTTTTGAATGCCAAGCAGGAGCCTGTACCACTTGGGTACAACCTCGTTGGCGCTGCACGACCTTCAAAAGCATCACAATGGTCCTTGTCACATGACCCTAAATGGTATGATGCGTCACATTAAGTGACACCGAACTACGTGAGTTTTGATTCCTTTCACAGGGATACGTATGAAGCCTCTATCATGGGTCTGATCCCAACTCTACAACACTTATCGACTTCCTGGATAGTGATAAATTTCATAACACCCAATTTTATGGTTTTAAACCATAATATAATCAACGAGTAAGAGGTAAATGGAGAACCTATGATATATACATATGTTCACATAGATGCATGGTATCGATTGATCACTCTCACGGAGATAACCAAAGGTAACCCGTATTATCACTGGGACGGATTTCACGAATACAACTTAAATCTATAAGAGAGTTCTAGACTAGGCAATAAGACCCTTAAGGGATGAACCAACTATAACGACCCTACTTTTTCTTACCTGACTATTACATCATTTTTAGGATAAACATCATTATAGTGTTGCAATCCAGGATCAAAGGTTTAGTGTCTTTGGGAAATTAGGCTCATACGTAACTTTTACATAATAAAACATAATCATTTATTTAAATCCTTCTTCTTTGTCCCATTAAAGCATGTGCTCTCCTTAGTACATATAATCACATGAGGATATACATCAAAAAAAGGGGTGAGATAAAAGCACAATAAGAGGATGAATAAGGGGCATGAATCAATATAACATGAGTGAACATAAACATCATCATCATATCATAAGCATATGATCATTATCATTATCATTATCATGTGGGGAAACATTAGATAAATACATGAAATGTGGCAATGCATAAAAATGGAACATCATGTATTAATGGTCAAATACCACATATAGTTGTGAACAAAGCTAGCATCATGTTCATGTATAATACATATTATCTCATGAAATACATCACATTACCCAATGCATTAGAGGAAAATATAATTCCAAGCCCACCCGTCACATCATAACATTTACATAATCATGCATGCCACATAGAATGTATAACAATCATAGTAATGAAATAACCCATGGAAAGGAATGAGTTTCATAAGAATTTCATAAATCATACATTTATAAATAAAATTTGGGGTTCCCATATAAAAAAGGGAATGCATATTTGGCATAAGAATCATCATTATTGAGCGAAGAAGAAACAACTCAAGAGAAGTCAAATATGTGTTTTTGAAACAAGAGTTCTTTTGGAAAATCTTTGTATTTTTCATAAAATAAAGTTGGAAACATGTATATCCTCGAAAAGAAAAGGGAAAAGTAATGAAATGATATTTAAGTAACATTAGAGGAATATTCATACCAAAGATGTCGTGAAAGAGGGATAACCCAAAGAAAATGAGTTGGGTTTGAGAATCCCCTTACCTTATGTTCGAATGCGTTATGCACTTGCACTTAATTACCTAGATAATAATTACTTAATTCAGAACATATTCTACATGTATTTTATTTATTATAATTTTATTAAGTTCATTTATGGCTATTTTGATGAGCTATAGAGTTCAATTTCGTTGTCCTAGGAGTGGTTTTTATGGTTTCATGCTCGGTTTACTTGTGTATAATTATGAAAGTCCTTGTTAAATGAGAATAATTCTCCAGAAGTGAAATGAATGGGTATTAATGCACTTCCATAAGTCTAAATGGTCCCATATATCATTTTATTTTTTGGTATGAGGATGATTCATTTGATAAAACATTAATGATAAATGTTTAGTTTATTTTGGCGGTTTTTCGGACAATCACGAACTAGTTTCATTTTATTTAATATTATGTTTATAAATTAGTTCCAGAACATTAAAAAAGTTATAATATTCTTATTAAAATCTGTTTTAACCATAATAATGGTTTTATGACCAGCCTTGAAGGCGATAATGGAAAACGAACACTCGTCGTCCATGAAGGTGGTGAACCGACATATCACATACGATGTTTTCATTTTTAGAATAAAATGAGAATAGAAGAGATTTTATGCTGAAAATTCCATTAAAACAATAAAATTATAGTATATATAAGACACTTTAGTTATCATGCCACTTTGTATAGGGGAGGTGATGAAAGGATAAGAAAAGAAAATAAATTAAAAGAGAAGGATTGGGGATTTTACCTCTTGAATGTTGTCTCCTTGAGAACCTCTTTAAGACACTCAGGATTGGTATTTTGTTGAGACCAGCAGCTCTTGGACATGAGGATGAGACTTGAGAAGTGAATTGGGTAGAATTTAGATAAGGTACAAGGCTTAGAAGGTGCAAGGAGAAGAGGTGGTGATATGTGATATTTATAGGGGAGGAGAGATATGTTTTTTGATTATTTTATTCATTTGTTTATTATTTTGCCTCAAGACTATCAATAATGATGATTCCTATGACTAAACACAGTAAACAGTTCATGAGAGTTTGAACCAATGAGTGCTTACATCATCCATATATCAGCTATGACTCAAAAATTCATGTATTTAGCTTATTTCGTAAATTATCGTATTTCACAATACCAAAAATTCATCTATTTTAGAAAAATCCCAAAAATTCACCATAACCATTTTTTGACATGTAGATTTCAAAAATTGAATCCATTTTATGAAAATAATTTTCTAAATATAAGAAATTTAATTTTTAAATAAAATCATCTTTTATTCGAAAAATACCGATTTTAATATTATAATTGATTATATAACCCTTTGAAAAATTAATCGAGGTCTTATAAAATTATCTTATAATTATAATACAACATAATATTAATTTATGAATCTATTTTATGAAAATTAATTTTCTTTTAAAAAATTATATTAATTATAAAATTGTAAATAAACATTTACGGTTCATAAAAATATCAACACTTAATTTATCATTTTTAAAACATTTATTTAATTATTCAATGATATAAATATATCATGTTTTCCTTTATAAGATATCTAAATTATATTTATGCTTTTATAGGCGAGGTTACTATTCTAATGATCAGATTACTATTCCAAACAGTCACATTATTATTCCAACGGTCATGTTACTATTCCAATGGTCAGATTTCTAACGGTTATAAGGGTTTACTACTTCCTGTAGATATCTCTTATTCTATTCATCAATAACTTCTATTTGCTCCCACAGTTATATATACTTTCATCTTTTAAATGAATATTTTATTATTAACATTATGTTTTATTTCTACAACTTTATTTGTGAGTGCGGTCATTCTAGTAGATCGAGCAGATCCAGATTTTCCTATTCTTATTATCTTATTTTCTATTTATTGTTCCTCTGTAATATTTGACATTCTTATTAGTTTGTTTGCTGACTAAATTATCATTCTTAATTTATGAGAATAATGTTTTTATTAGGCTCTCTATGTGATTTATGTGCTTTATACCGTATGACATAATTATAAGAAGAGATATTTCATTGATAAAATTTTCGGTCGTTACATTCTCCCCCCTTATAAAATTTCATCATTGAAATTTTGTTTTACATACTAAGGTGAAAATAGGTGAGAGTATATCTCCTTCATTGCTTCCTCTGGTTCCCATGTAGCCTCTTCATACTTATGGTTCCTCCATAACACTTTGACAAGGTGAGTTGTCTTGTTGTGTGAGACTTTGTCTCTATGGTCCAAGATCTTTATCGGTTGCTCCTTATACGAAAGGTCGTTCTCCATTTGTACCACCTCCAGATTTAGTACATGTGAGGGGTCAGGTATATACATCCTTAGGAGAGATACATGGAACACGTCATGAACTTAAGTCATATTTGGTAAAAGTGAAAGATGATAGGCCACTGCTCATATACGATCAAGGATCTCAAAGGGACAATGTACCTAGGGCTAAGATTCCTTTTCTTTTCAAACTGCATGACTCTCTTCCATGGTGATATTTGAAGGAAAAATTTATCTTCAACTTCAAACTCCAAATCCCTTTGATAGATGACAACATAACTCATTTTCTGACTCTGAGAAGCTTTAGGTGTTGTTGGATGACTTGAACCTTCTCTGTCATCTTTTGTATAAGATCAAGTCCAAGTAGCTTTCCTTCACCAACTTTATCCCAACAGGTTGGAGTTCTGCATCGCTTCCCATAAAGAGCTTCATATGGATCCATCTAAATACTCGAGTTGAAACTACTATTATATGAGAAGTCAACCGATGGGAGATACTGATCCCATCCGCCTTTGAATTCCATTGCGCAGGATCTTAGCATGTCCTCGAGTGTCTAAATAGTCCTTTCATATTGGCCATTATTTTGGGGGTGAATGGTCGTGTTGAAATTAAATTCATTACTCAAATCATGTTGAATAATTCTCTAGAATTTATATGTGAACCTTATATCATGATCAAATACGATCGAAAGTGGAACCCCGTGCAGCCTCACCAATTCCTTCACATATATCTTGGCAAGTTATTCAAGCAAGAAATCTTTCCGAATAACAATGAATTGGGCTATCTTGGTGAGTTGATCCACTACTACCCATATTGCATTGTTTCCTTTGGATGTCTTTGAGAGACCAGTGATAAAGTCCATGATGATGTTCTCCCATTTCCATGTGGGTATAGGTAATGGTTGCATCATCCCCTTAGACTTATGTCGTTCTGATTTAACTTGCTGACATATCAAGCACCTTGAGATGTACTTAGAAATCTCCTTCATGTTGTCCCACCATAAGTTTTCTCGAAGATCGTGATATATCTTGGTACTTCTAGGATGGATGGAGAAAGATGAGTTATGAGAATTATCCAATAGCTCCTTCTTTATCTCAGGAAATGTAGGAACACAAAGTCTAGTTCCAAATCAGATGATACCATCCTCATCAATGTAGAACTCATGTAGCTTCCATTTCTTTACCGCTTTCACCTTCTTTTTTAGCTCTAGATCACCTCTTTATGCCTCCTTGATATTCTCTTGGATAGATGGTTGAGAAATCATTTAGGTGAGGTAGGATGTATTCCTTGCCGTTATGATTTCCAGATCCATCCATTACATTTATATAAAGATAGATTCTTTCTCAGTTTGTATCATGGATAGAGTAGCAGGTTCTTTCCTACTAAGAGCATCAACTACCTTGTTTGCCTTTCCTGGATATTAGTGAATAGAGCAATCATAGTATTAGATTAGCTCTAACCATCTTCTTTGACACACGTTGAACTCCTTTTGTGTAAATATATACTTTAGATTATTGTGATCGGTACACTTCCCAACATAGCGGTAGTGCCGTCAAATCTTCAAGGGGAAGATTACAACTGCTAACTTCAGATCATGCGTCGGGTAGTTCTACTTTTGGATCTTCAACTATTGTGAGGCATAAACCATCACTTTATCATTCTGCATGAGTACACAACCCAAACCTTTCTTCGCAGCATCACTATATATCACAAAAAATTCTCCAAAAGTTGGTAGTGTCAGTTTAGGTGCAGTGATTAGCCTTTTCTTGAGATCCTTAAATATTTCCTCATATTATTCTATCCATACATACTTTACCCCTTTCTTATGTTAACTTTGTTAGCGGGCTAGAAAATCATGAGAAATTTCTCACAAAACATCGATAGTACCCTGCTAATCTAAGAAAACTACAGATTTCCATGACACTAGTGGGTATGGGTCATTCCTCAATTACCTTTGTTTTTGAAAGTCCCATAGAAATTACCTCACTTGTGATCATGTGCCCCAAGAATGCGACCTTCCGCATCCAAAAGTCACACTTCATGAACTTGGTGTACAATTTTTCCTTTTGTAGTGTCGCCAACACAATCCTTAGATGTTCTTAATGTTCCTCCTTGCTCTTGGAGTAGATGAGAATATTGTCGATAGAATCTACCATAGATTTGTTAAGGTATTCTCTAAAGACTCTATTCATCAAATGCATGCATATTTTAGGGGAATTAATAAGTTCAAAGGGCATCACTATAAACTCATACTACCCATAACTTGTACAAAAAGTAGTCTTCTGAATATCTTCCGTCTTCACATTTAGTTGATGATATACAGAATGAAGATCCACCGTTGAGAAGTACTGAGCTTCTTGTAGTTTATCAAATAATTCATGAATCCTTGGAATATGATACTTATTCTTTATGGTGATCTTATTGGTCTCCCGGTAGTCAATACACAAATGCATTGATCCGTCCTTTTTCTTTACAAAGAGCACTGACACACCCCAAGGTGATGTACTAGGGTGTATGAACCCTTTCTCCAAATGCTCTTATAGTTGCTTCTTTAACTCTTCCAGTTCCATAGGGTCCATCCTATAGGGACATTTTGAGATAGGAGTGGCTCCAAATATAAAATCTATTGAGAACTCTACCGCATGATCTAGGGGAAGTTCAGGTAACTCATCGGGAAATAAATCAATGTATTCCATCACAATGGTCATTTCCTCAAGTTTGATTCTTTCCTTCGACACAACCATTTGGACCAGGTATGATTCTTTACAGGGTATCAACACCCATACCATTGAGGGATTTTCCAAAGGGGATTCATGATCTTCCTTGCATTTGTAGAGGAGCATGAGATGGTTCAAAATATGAAAATATATTTCATTTTCCTAAAATTTGGTGTGTACTCTATATAATGAGAGCCAATCCATGCCCAATATAGCATATAATTCCACCAAGGAAAGTATTATGGGATTTTATGGAAGAATATTCCCACTTACGCCAATAGGAAAAGATTCCAACACTTGGGTTTCAATGATTGCACCACTAGGTGTTTTTATGGATATCTCTACTTCAAGGTATCAGGGATTTGATTCAATAGTCATAGAAAACTTGAAATATATATAGGAATGTGTAGAACTAGAATCAAATAAGAATTTTTTCATTCTTGAGTGAATAAGTAGTGTACCTTGTACGACTTCATTTTCTTGATCCAATTTAACATTAGTGATGGAATAAGCTTTCCCTTGATCCTTTGGCTTTGGTGGCTGTTGATACTGGTTACACTCAAGGACTCGAGGTTTAGTGCATTGGATTGCATAGTGCCCTTACTCCCTACAGTTGAAGCATTGAACCATATGTGGCACATTAGGAGGTTCCCTCTTTTCCTCCATTAAGTTGGTCAACATCTTCATGTCTCCCTAACATTCATGAGTTTGGTGGCCTTGTCTCCCACACTTGAAGCATTTCCCTATCCCTTTGAGGTAATTCCCATGATGTTTCTTCCCAAAATTTTGACATGTGATTAATTGAATCCTCTTTCCTCCTTTTTCATTTGACTCACCAGCATGAAACTTCATTTTTATCTTCTTATCTTCGTAACCATGAAACCATTCTCTAAAATCCATCTTGACCTTGAGAGCACATCAAACCACTTATTCATAACTCTTGAAATCTCAGATAGCCAGATCCTTTCAAAGGTGTGCTTTTAAACCACTAAAGAGTCTATCTATTTTTTTTATCATTTTTTATAACAAAACACGAGGCGTATCTTTTAAGCCCTGTGAAAATTTCTTCACAAGCCATAAAAAATTCACCTTCCTTTTTCTTCAGCTCTATAAATTGTCTCTCCATCATTGTTCGAAGAGTTCGGGGGAAATACTAATTAAGAAATATTTTATTAAAGTCTTCCCACTCCATCTCTTCTATTTCATCCTTCGAATCAGTGTTCTTTATCAATGCCCACCATTGATCGACTTATCCATCTAAATGATAGACATCTAGAATCACCTTTTCCTTCTCAGAATAGTGGAGTATAGAAAAGATATTCTCCATTGAGTTTAACCATTTTTCCAAAACTAGTGGATGAGAAGATCCACTAAACTTCTATGGTCATTGTTGTATAAAGGACTCAATGGCTAGTTGCTCCTTATTGGGTGAAGGCGGATGTTCCATGTGGTTCAAGTTATTATTCATATCCTAAGAAAATTGGGTAAACATCTCCATAAAGTTTTGAACTCCACCTCCCATGGAATTGGGTATATTGTTTGGACAATCATTGTATTTTCCCTCACATGGGTTGTTTTCCTGGTTTCTCCTGGTTCACACCATTTTCTAAAATAGAAACGGTTTGAAAAAAAGTAAGTCAACAAAGCATGAATAATTTATTCTTTTACATAATTAACACTAAATGCACATCTTATAGGATCCCTATGTTTATCCTCTTTCTAAAACAAAGTTTCTTGGATATTTACATATACTTGCTCTTATCCTAAGGTCTAATGTTCTCTAATAATAATTACCAAATTAATTAAACCTTGCTTTGATACCAACTACAACGACCCTACTTTTTATTACTTGAGTATTACATCATTTTTAGGATAAACAACATAATAACGTTATAATCTAGGATCAAAGGTCTAGTGTCTTGGGAAAATTAGGCTCATTCATAAATTTTACATAATAAAACATACACATTTATTTAAATCCTTCTTCTTTTTTCCTTTTAAATCTTGTTCTCTCCTTAGTACATGTAATCACCTGAGGATATACATCAAAGAAAGGGATGAGATAAAATCCATGTAAGAGGATGAATAAGGTACATGAATCAATATAACATGGGTGATCATAAACATCACCATCATATCATAAGAATACGATCATCATCATGATCATGAGGGGAAACATTAGATAAAGTCATGGAATACGACAATTCATAAAAATGAAACACCACATCTTAGTGGTCAAATAAGCTGTGAACAAAGCTAGCATCATGTTCACTCATAACATATGCGAATACTCATAACATTTTCATTGTAAAAAAATCTAGCATCATGTTCATGAATAATAAACATTATCTCATGAGATACATTACATCACCCAATTCATTGGAGGGCTATATAATTCTGGGTCCACCCATCACATCATAACATTTACATAATCATTCATGCCACATAGAACGTATAACGATAGTAGTAATGAAATAACACATCAAAAGGAATGAGCTTCATAAGGATTTCATAAATCATACATTTATAAATAAACCTTGGGGTTCCTAGATGAAAAATGGAATACATATTTTGTATAAGAATCATCATTATTGAGCGAAGAAGAAACAACTCAAGAGAATTCAAATATGTGTTTTGGAAAGTAGAATTCATTTGGAAAATCTTTGTATTTTTCCTAAAATAAAGTTACAAAAATGTATATCCCTAGAAAGAAAAGGGAAGAGTAATGAAATAATATTTAAGGAACATTAGATTAATATCCATACCAAAGATTTTGCGAAAGAGAGATAACCCAAAGAAAAAGAGTTGGGTTTGAGAATCCCCTTACCTTATGTACGAATGCATTTTTCAATTGCACTTAATACCCCAAATAATAAAATTAGATTCATTAATTACTTAATTCAGAACCTATTTTACATGTATTTGAATTATTATAATTTTATTAAGCTCATTTATGGCTATTTTGATGATTTATAGAGTTCAATTTCGTCGTTCCAGAAGGATTTTTTTCATGGTTTCATGGTCAGTTTATTTGTCTATAATTATATAAGTTCTTGTTAAATGAGAATAATTAGTTCCAAAACATTAAAAAATTTATAATATTTATATTAAAATATGGTTTAACCATAATAATGTTTTTATGACCATCCTTGAAGGTGATAATGAAAAACGAAAACCTATCATCCACGAAGGTGGTGAACCGACATATCATGGACGATGTTTTCATTTTTAGAGTAAAAGGAGAAGAGAATAGATTTGATGATGACTATTTCTTTAACATAATAAAATTATAGTATGTATAATATAACGGAGTTATAATTCCACTTTGGACAGGGGATTTGAAGATAGGATGAGAAAAGAAAAGAAATTAAAAGAGAAGGATTGAAGATTTTACCTCTTGAATGTTGTCTCATTGAGAACCTCCTTAAGACACTTGGGTTTGGTCTTTTGTTGAGACCAGAAACTCTTGGATGTGGGGATGGGGCTTAGGAAGTGAATTGGGAATAATTTATATAATATACAAGGCTTATAAGGTGTGAGAAGAAGAGGTGGCGAGGGGTGGTATTTATAGGGGAGAAGATAGTTGTTTTTTGATTATTTTATTCATTTGTTTATTATTTAATCTCAACACTATCAATAGTGACGATTCCTATGAATAAATATAGTAAATGGTTTAGGAGAGTTCAAACTAATGAGTTCTTACATCATCTATACATCAGATATGAGTCAAACATTCATGTATTTAACTTATTTTGTAAATTATCGTATTTCACTATTCACAAAAATTTAACTATTTTAGATAAATCCCAAAAATTCAGCATAACCATTTTTTTATGTGTATATTTCAAAAATGAAATCTATTTTATGAAAATAATTTTATAAATATAAGAAATTTAATTTGTAGATAAAATCATATTTTATTCAAAAAATACCAATTTTAATATGAGAATCGATTTTACGACCCTTTGAAAAATTAATTAAGGTCTCATAAAATTATCTTATAATTATGATAAAACATAATATAAATTTATGAATCTATTTTATTAAAATTTATTTTCTTCTAAATCATTATATTAATTATAAAATTTCAAATAAACATTTACGTTTCACAAAAATACCAACACTTAATTTATCATTTTTAAAACATTTATTTTCTTATTCCATGATATAAATATACCATATTTTAATTTATAATATATATAAATTTTATTTATAATTTCACAGGTGAGGTTACTATTCTAATGACCAGATTACTATTTTTAACGGTCACATTACTATTCCAACGATTAAGTTACTATTCTAATGGTCATAAGGGTTTATGACTTCCTATAAATATCTCTTATCCCATTCACCATTCACTTCTATTTTCTTCTAAGGTTATATATACTTTCATATTTTAAATGAATATTTTATTATTAACATTATGTTTTATTTCTACAACTTTGTTCGTGAGTATGGTCATTCTAGTGGATCAAGCAAATCTAAATTTTACTTTTCTTATTATCTTATTTTCTATTTATTATTCCACTGTAATATTTGGAATTATTATTAGTTTGTTTGCTGACTAAAGTTTCATTCTTCACTTATGATAATAATGTTTTTATTGGGTTCTCTATGTGATTTATGTGCTTTTTACTATATGACATAATTATAAGAAGGAAAATTTCATTGATAAAATTCCTCTTCATTTCACCAACCTCTCATCCTCTCAACCAATGTATAACCTAAAGTGTCACTGGTATTCCCCAACAATCACTTGCCTTTGGAAAGTAGGTTCACTAAAAATAATTATTTTTTATTATTTCAGAAAGCACTTTTAAGGAAAAAGTGGGAAACCAACGAGGTTCAGAATACAAGAAAAGTCAAAACTCATAAGAAATAGTCAGGCCATTCTAGAACAAATTAAAGTGATTATAATCATTTACCTTGACTAGACACCATTTGATGGAGGTGGCCTATATATCATGGTTGTCCTTAATGAGATCCTCAAAGTGGGATGCCATCCTATCCTAGGTCTGCACACGCTCCTCTAGGCTTGTTTTTCCCTTATTGAAACCATGCATCAAAATCATATTCTGTTTGTCAATCTAAGAGGATTTATCTTCACTCAAATAAATACACAGTAGTCTTTAGAACATTCTATGTACATACTCCTCTGAAATCTTGATCAGGAAAGATTCCTCTAGCATTTCTTCATTAGAATTCATGAGAATCTCCTCAATGATGTCTGATTCAATGTCCTCCTTAGTCTTTGGGATGTTAGAAGTAGCTTCCAAACTCTTTTGAGGGACTTTTCATTTACTAGAATATATTGTAACAGGAGGACTAGGAAAGGTTGAGTAGTTCTTTCATCTCCTCGGCCTCTGACTGTGCTGGATAAACCCATCTGAATCCACAAGGGTGTCAGAAACAATGAGGTTATGATTTTTGATGATTTGTTTTTCAAAATAAGAGTGAAAGGATATGAATTACTCTCTAGAGATCAATCTACAATTAAAGGCTATAATTTGACAAGGATTCTATCATGAACCAACCTGGGTTGATATCGAACTGATCACCCGACCCGACCCACGACAAGGCCTGAGAGGCGTTCCCAATCCTCTCAGGCTGGGAACTGTGCCATGCATCAAAGATAAAGAAAGTGGGAATGATTTGTACCATAAAAAATGACAAATAAGTAAATATAAACTGAACAATAAAAATAAAAACCAGTAGCAGAAAGAAATAAAACCGTACATACCTCCATGTGACCCTATGGGTCATCACAAACCACTAAACCCACATCGCACCATGACGACCAAGTCCGAGATGGAAACTGCACCAGAATCTTGAAACAAAGATAAAACTATAGGCGTGAGTATTAAAGACTTGGGTATAGGGAACCTACCTCAAACTCAAGGTGGTTTGAAAATGATAACCCAAATCTTCCCTTTTCCTATTGCATGTATATGCACCTTTGCAGATATATAAGGATACCTATCCCCTATGTACATATTTTCAATTCCAAATATGTATAAGGGTGTCCTTACATATATGATTATACTTGTATATACCCCTTTACATTTACACACATATGAATTTTTCATACATACATACATACATACATACATATATATATATATAACCACACCTAACCCCAATATATATATTCACACTTAGATGAGTCAATACATATAAAGGGGGAACTTACATATATATGTGCCTACTTATGCACATGCATGTTAGTCAGCTTCAACTCCGGCAACTCAAAACCACTTCAAGGAAGACCAAGATGCACTACAAAAATACTAGGAACCAAAAAATCACCAAAAGAACCCAAAAAAATAGAACAAACCAAGAGAGTAGAAGAAACTAACCTCAAATAATGCCAGGTGAACTGAAATAGTCTGAAATGCTTCGCCTTCAGTGGAGAATGCCAAAACACACCCGAAGCTGAACCGAGAGACCCATTACATTCCCTAGAAACAAGAACCAGTGTTAGAATCAGGCAACTCGAAACCCCTAGGGTTTGTTCGAATCGCAAGCCGCAATAGGGGAATGAAAAAATGCTAAAAAAGGAGGCAGGAAGAGGAGGTCTTACCTCATAGAAATGACCAATAAATCGGAAGAAATTCCGTGACATCGTTGGAAGAAGATGGATCCATGAGGGTCAGTGGAACTCAAGGCTAAAGAGGATAGGAGGGGATGGTCACACAAGACACCCAAGGAAAGGAGGGGAAAAATAAAAGGAAGGAAAGAAAGAAAGAAACAAATAAAAAGAAAAATAAAATAAAAACTGATTTTTTTAAACAAGGAAACCCACACGGTTTGTGAATGGTTTGGAAAAACATGCACAAACCGTGAACTAGTCACTGCATAGGCCAGGCAAACCCTTGCATGGTTACCCCTAGGCAGATGCATGGTTGAGAAAACTATGCTCAAACTGTTTCAGTCGACACTGTCAAAAATTATAGCGCCCACCGCATACTTTCCACACAGTTTAATAAATTGTGTGCAAGTCATGTTCCATATCACATACCCACCTGGTCATCCGCACATGAACCACATGGTTATTACTAAATGTTTTGGATAACTATACAACAACTAAAAGGCCTCCAAAAATTTAAATTCTGGCTCGCCAACTACCAGAAATGATGCTCGTTCAAGCACTAGATAAAATAATAGAAAAAATAAATAAAATAAAAGAGAAGTGTCAGGTCGGGGTGTTACAGATTCATTGATTGTGCCATAATAGAATCCATTAATTTATAATATTATTTTTTTAATAGGTAGGGGAAACACACCTTTTTTAAGGAAAGAAACCCCTCATTTCAACTAGGTTTAGAGGAAACCCTTATATGTCTTGGAGGCCCAGTGGATCAAAGACCCATTATAATTTAATGGATCAAATTCCCTATGGATTGAAAGCTAAATGAGTTGACCTGAAGGCCCAAGCTGAGCAGCCAACCGTCGCATCATGATCCCTTTCTTCTTGCTTTGATTCCCCCTTACCATTATCCATTGTATTTCACTTCCCCATTATGAAGTCATGGAAGAGAAATCGTCTTTATCCCACTTCTGAGCAGAGGGCTATATGATAGGTGCCAATGCACCCATCTATATTTTGAGATACCCACCTAGCAATGATTGTATGTCTCTATGCCACGTTTCCTACCAAGATTTGTCGCTTCACATTTTTGGTCATCAATATTCACACAATGCATCACCCCTCTGCCAAAAACCATCACACTGTGATTCCCTGTGCAATGTTAGGGAATAACACACTCTTTCCTAAGAGGTTAAAGTGATATTTGATAGGTGTCAATGCACCTATCACTCTTTTTGAGTTGTCCACCCAACAATGCTATCTAAAGTCAAGATGTACTACCAACCTGATGTGATACATTGATCGGATGGTCACTCTACACCATCTACTACTCTATGGTGGCCTGGAGGCCCTGTGACCCGAGGGCCAATGGTGGCCCAAAGGACCTATGGAATGAATTCCCAACTTTATTTCCTGTAGGCTCAATTTGGGTGAATAGTTCTGCTGTTACATTAATTGCTACAGTAAATCAGAAATCCACCCCTACCCAGTTTTGAACTTGGGTCTTTTGGATGCTAAGTAGGAGCCTATACCATTCAGCTATAGACTCATTGGCGTTAAGTTTCTATACTCTTATTTTTTTATTATCTCAAATTTAAAATGTTGTGATTTATAGGATTTGATACAAATACATACCATGGTTTTAAAAGAGATATAATAATTGGAATACATTACACTATTATGGTACTTTCTACATTTATTTTTTGGATAATTGAAGTTCCCTTGGATTTAGAGAAGATTAAGTTATATTTTTTTGTCAATTATTTAGAGTCAATGTATGTTGGATGCTACCATTGAACATGAAAAGGAGCAATTGGATTATATCGTAAATGGAAGTAAGATGAATGCCCATGAATTTGGGTAATAGAGAATGAAGTTGGTTTCTTGGTGAAAAACCCATCACATTAGTCAATTGGGGAGTTGGTTTGAATGGCTATGATAAGTGCTAAAAGAGTGGGAGAATCCTTGTCTATAACTTTTATAAAGGAACGGACAAGCTGGGTACTGAACCTGTGTTTGCTGGGAGACTTGTATAAGCTGTTGTTAGGGGATATTGTTAGTGTTATGTGTTTGTAAATATAGTTTTGGTGTTTGTTTTGAAAATTTCAAATAACTCACAATATTTTTAATATATTATTATTATTATTATTGTGATTTCTTTTAAGTAAATTTATTAATATTTTTTGTTTATCTAAAGGGTAATTATAATTTCTCAAAGTACTTTTGTCTCACACAACATAAATTTTCAATTCTATAATTTATATTTTATTAATTGTTAATTATTTATTTGTTGATTAATTTAAATCAAAGTCATTATTAGTATTTAAAATTTTTAATTCTTCTTACTATTTAATAATTATTTTATCATACCTTTTAAATATTTTTCCTACCGTACCTTTTTAATATTTCTACTACTGTAACTTTTTAACATTATTACTACTATAAATTTTAAATTTTCTTACCATGAATTTTAATTTTTTATATCATGAAATTTATTTATTCTACTATGAATGAACAACCTTTCTTTGACCGTGAACTCATTTTTTTCTATGACTGTACATGATACCTACTACTACGGATGAGGAATTTGTCTTTGTGACTGCCTCATGTTGTCGTGAACTCATTTGTGATCGTGAGAAAAAGGATCCACTTCTATTTCATACAACTCACACATTCTATAGTGAAGCTTGACTTTCAGTTTGGGTTTACTAAACTTATATGAAAAACTCAACCTACATGAGGTTCTCATGATGCCCCTCATGCACAATTAAATCCTGCACTGATGGTCAGGACAACCTTTTGTTGAACAGTAAAGCGTTATGAATACTCACATGTGTAGGAACTTACACTACCACAAAAACTGTTTTTCGCAGTGCCACCCTTTAACAACGCTTAAAAAACTGCTGATAAAGGGGGTACCTTTATCAATGCTAAAAAAGTGCTAATAAAGGGCACCTTTTATAGTGGTAAAAAAATTCTGTTAAATGTATCCCTTTACCAGCGCTTTTCTTAGCACTGATAAAGGTACCCCATTTATCAGCGTTTTTTAGCAATGTTAAAGGGTCCCCCTTTATCAGCACTTTTTTTATTAGTGCTGATAAAGAGGGGTCTTTATCAGTGTTTTTTTACTAGCACTGATAAATGATATATTTCAAAAAAAAAATCTTAAAATATAATATATGAATATATAAATATATTTATATTGATATAAATATAATATATATATTTTAAATATGTTTTAGATAATTATAAATAGAAATTTACACTTAATATATAAAAAATTTAGTAAAAATAGCTTTAAAATATTTAAAAAAATATTATTAATTAATAATTTTCTAATTATAATAGAGTAATAATCATTTAATAACAATTTGAAAATAAAAAAAAACAAAAAATTAATAAAAAATCTAAAATAAGTTGAAAACATAACTCAAACTTCAAGTGTCCATAACTTTTGATCTGGGTGTCCGTTTGAGCTCTACCACATATCAAATCAAAGCCTGCAACAATCTCTAAGAGATGGTGATATAAGGAAACCTTTTGTTTCATCTTTTTAGGCCAAAAATGTCCCATAAGGCCTCAAAAACTGATTTTTTAGTTGGGATACCCAATTTTTTTAACATTCGATGGAATTTCAACCTCGTTTTAGGGGGTATTTTTTCCCTTTTTCAGTTGGGAATGAATTTATTCCCAAATATTACATTCATATTGATATTATGGATTTGAAATTTTATCGTTTTTCACTTTGTACTATTATTTATAATCAAATATATAACAATATTTACATATTTTTTATATATTCACACATACAAATTTAATTTTATAAATAAATAATTAAACATATTTACATATAAAGTATATCTCTCAATATATATAATATCCATTTTATTTAAAATACAAATATATGAATATTTATATACCTATATAATATGTGTATGTGTGTGTATATATATTAGTGGGTGTCTGTATTAACAAACTGATATATATTATCTATATATTCTAACATATGAATATATATATGAATATATAATATATGTAAATATATATATAAATATGTATAAATATTTATAATTGTACTTACATATTCACATATATATAATATATATACATGTGTATGTATTTATTTATTTATTTATAAACACAAAAAAAACATATTTTATAAATGTATTTTAAACTAATCTTATAAATATATATTAATATATGAATAAATATACGGATAAAAAAATATAACTATATATATATATATAAATAAATAGATATAAATATATGTTAATATATAAATATATAAATATGTAAATATATATTAATACAACTATATATATATTAATATAAATCTATATAAATATATGAATAAATATAACTATATATATATATATATAAATATACATATCATTAAATGGAGAAAAAAATAAGATGGGTGAGTGGTAAAGGTATAGGAACTCAAGGGATAGGTCTCGAGTTCAAATCCAAGCAGAGGCAGGGTGCGCGGTCGGGTACATGGGGGCTAGCTCTATTAAAGGGGGTGGGTGGGTGGGTGCGCCTAGCGCTATTAAAGGGGATGTCATGGGCATGGGTGAGGATTCCTAGTGCTGTTAATGGGGGGATAAAGCGCTGTTGGGGGGGGGGGCTCTAATTTAATGTTTTTTTGAATTATTTTAACTTTTATCTGTGATAAAAAAGCAATGATAAAAGACCCGTTTACCAACGCTTTTTTTAGCACTGATAAAAGGGACCCCTTTTTAATAGTTCCTAAATTATAAGTGCCATTTTAGAACTGGTAAAAACCTATTTTGTGGTTGTGTTGGTTATTCTTGTTTCAAAATTCAGTACCTCACATAAAGATGTGCTAGCCTCTTCAACCTTGAGTGCTTCTTATGTGAAGCTACAACATCATGTGGTTTTTCTTTTATAGGTATCAAGCATTATTTAAGTAGAGCTCCACTTTAGTTTAGTATATATAATGAATCCTATGTTGGGAATATTGGTTGATAAAGGATATGAACTTTTCTTTTTATGGTAGTAGATGGAGCTTGATGAGTTATGTTACAATGATTCTCTCCTTGAGAGTAGATTCACCCCCACCAAAATGGTAGTACTATGGATTTTCAGTGAATTCTATTTAGGATATAACAATGGATAGATACTTTACACAAGTACTTTGTGTAGATTATCCATTGTATTTGAAAGAATGAGAGGGTATGGAAACACCATCAGGACTAGCCAGTGCTTTCAAAGAAAGTTTATATAGATGGCCATGTGAAGGTGGAGTCTACCATCATGATACAGATTCCAGGGAGGGGTATTTCCTTGTAGTTATAGTCTCATTGAATTCCCTAAGACCTTTGGGTCATGTAATGTATCATAAGCCTATATTCCATATAATATCTAAGCCAACGGGCCTTGTAAGGGTTCCCCCTCATCCCTTGAAAGGGGGGTTATCAAAAATCAATAAAAAATAATGCCTTCGGGCCATTAAGGTAGGTGTAGATTATGAATTGAAGAAGGTTAATAACAAGAGATATTTGAAAATGGATTTGTTTTTTCACACCAAAAAATTTCCTTTGATGCGTATTGAAGTCCTTTGAGGAATCTTGGTAAAGAGAGGAATTGGAGGAGTGGATTGATTTCTTGGAAGTGATTTTTCCCATTTGTTGGAGGCTCCATTTTATAGAAATGGATGCACCCATTCAGATAAATTAGCATACCCATTCAAATCATATAATACCTTTTATAAAATGGTATATTATCTTTAGATTTAATGTTTTTCGTTCAATCACACCCAATCTAATATGTTTCCTAGATCTCACCAGATCTGATTGATAGACCAGATCATATCCATTCAGTGAATTGATTCAACCCACCTAACATACCCATTTGGTCTTGGGCATGAACTAGTACGACCCACTAGTCCATCATGAAAAATTAAGGCACCTACAAGGACCTCACATCAACACGGTGTACAGAGTGGAAATTGCTCCATCAAAGTTCCACATTGTGTCTTTGCATGCAAGCACGCGTGCAGATAGTGTGGTGCTCCATCCCACGTAGGATTACATCCTTCTCCCTTTATTATTTTTAAATACTAATAAATATACTTCCATTAATAATAATGAACTAACTCCTCCCACTTTCCAATTTGGGATTCTCAAAAAAATTTCCCCTTTAAAAACATAAAATAAAACAACTAAATATTTTAAAACCATTTAAAATCCAACAATACCCCACCATTTTAAAATATTTAAAACACCATTTTTGAAAATAAAGAATTTTACTCTCTTTTAAATAACTTTTATAAATAAATTCATCTCTTGATTTGAACATTTATATAGTATAGATAAATAAAACTTGAATAGAGAAACAAGTGGACACTACCTTGAACATGTAACTCTTATTATCAACTAGATTCATCCTGTACAAGTATATTGAAATTACTTAGTTCTTCATATACTTATAGACACCATTATGGAAATGTGTCATTATCCTTTCATGAATGTTGAGATTCAAAGTTATAATTTCATTTTAGTGAACCTACTCCTAAATTCATATAGGTGAACCAAAAAGTGTTTCCATGTTACAACACTTGTTTGAAATCCTTGGTTCATTAAACTCATGACCCTTTTCCTCATGGAAACCAAACACCATTTTCTTAGGATGTAATATACCTTTGGTGTTTCCTTCAAACATATGATAGAATTTACTACATTGAACTTATGCATTAAAAGTTATCACATGTTAAGTTGAGGTCCCATCATTGGTGAATTTTTGACAAGGACTTTAAACTCATAACTAAGGAAGTTTTGCATACCAAATACCTTGATAGTCCCTTTGTTATTGGACCCGCCAAATTTTGGATTGATCTAAAAAAGTCCACAGTTATGATACCATCCTGTATCAACTGTCTCACATAGCTATGTCTGTGACCAATGTGTCTCAATTTTCCATTATAAGTATTATTATATATCTTAGCTAATGTTTCTTGAATATCAAAATGCATAGAAACCGTAAATATCCGTATAATCCACAATGGTAGTTCTAATAAAAGAGATGCAATCCATTTCACTTCATTTCCAATAGATTTAAAAAAACTAGAATCCATTGTAGAGTATGTTATACAAGTTTGTTTCTTTTAACCCTAATAGATTGCTCCACCTCAAATTGTAAAAACCCAACCACTCATAGAAGAGTGATCCGTTAGATTATCTATTTAGCTCGCATTAGAAAAAACTTATAATACCCTTGGGTTTCCACTATAATATATATAGTAATCCATAGTACCATTTAGATACTTGAGTACTCTTTTAACTGCATCCCATTGTGCATAACCTGAATTAACCATTTATGAGCTCAACTTTCCAACAATATATGAAATGCAGGGTCTTGTACATATCATAGAATACATGAGACACCTGATCACAATTGAATATTGTAATTAAGAAACTTCCCTACCAATATTTGGAAGTATACTACTCCCATAAGAATATGGGGTAAAAACCAGTGAATAATAAAATTGTTCAAACATGTAAGACCTTTTCAATATAATGAGCTTGATATATCATAATGAAATTCTTATTTCTAACAATTTTGATTCCAAAAATAACATCATCTTCACATAATTATTTCATATCAAAGTTTCTAGATAAAATAAACTTAGCTTCATTTATTTGATTCATATTAATTCTAAATATAAATATGTCATCAACATATAAAAAAATAGCAACACAATGGTTATTATGGAACCTATTATAAACACATTAACATCTTGGTTAACTACAAAAAAATTGGATAAAATTACTTCATTAAATTTCTCATTCCATTTTTTGGAGTTTATTTTGAACCATATAGGGACCACACCAATTTGTAAATTATGTTTTCTTTACCAGGTATTATGAATCCTTCCATTCGTTCCATATATATTTCTTCACCAATCTCACCATTTAGGAATGATTTCTTAACATCAATTTAGTGAATCTGAAAATTATATATGGAAGATAAAGTAAGAAGAATTATAATTGATGTATTCCTAACTAAAATATCATATATATCGAAATTATAAATTCATTTATTTTGAGTAAACCCCTTGGTTAATAATCTAACTTTATATTTTCCAATTGTATCGTTGAATTTTTATTTTCTTATAAATAATCACTTACAACCTATATGTTGTGAACCTTAAGGAATATCAACCAATATACAAGTATTGTTCCCAGTTATAGTTTCCATTTCATCATTTATAGGTTCCTTCAAAAAAGATGCGCCATAAGATGACATATCATCTTTGAATGTTTTTGGGTAAGACTCTATATTGAAAAAAAGAGTTTTTGTAACAATAATATCATTTGTTCCTTACAAAAAGTACATATAGAAATTATATCCATATGTATTGGGTATTCAAGTTCATTTACTTATATGAACATCCTTGACTTAATTTTCTTGATATACTCTTTTATATGATCTAGATTCCTATATTTGGAATTACTTAGGTAAAGTGGTAAACCTAGATTCATCAAAGACAGAATCTATTGATTCAATAACTGTATTATCAACTACTAAATCATTTGATTCAAAAACCATGAATCTATAAGCCTTTAAATTACCTACATATCCAATAAATATTCTATCAACACCTCCTTTACCCAAATTTTCTATTTTAGGGTTAGGTACTCTTACAATTGCATGAAAACCCCAAACCATTAAATAATTTAGGTTTGGTTTTCTATTATTCCATAGAGACCTGAGATAGAAATCATGGGATTAACCATTTCCATTTATGTTCTATTCTTTCTCTTAGGTCACCATTTTTTTGAGGTGTATAGGGAGCTTCCACTTCATGTATGATCCTGAGGGACCTAAAAAACAGACTATAGTATTCACCTCCATTATTAGATATGAGGAATTTAATTTTAATCCTATATTAGTTTTCAACCTCATTTTTATAGATAATAAATTTATCTATAACTTTATATTTAGAATGTAAAATACAGACATAGAAAATTCTAGAATAATTATCGATGAAAGTAACAAAGTATATTTTATTACCTATGGTAGGTGTAACATGAAAATAAAATACATATCTATGTATTAATTCTATAAAATTACTTTTCTTTTCTACAGTTTGAAATGGTTTCCTAACTATTTTAGTTTTCATACAAGTAACACATTTTTTATCATTTTTATCCATGATAGTTAATAATTTCATTTTTTACATATCATGATTTTTCTTAAAATTATTTTGTCCTAAATTATCGTTTAATAAATCAAAATACTCTAGAAAGTAAGTAGAAACAATATTTTTATTCAATTTTAACAATCCATCATAGAAGTGACCTTTTCCAAAAAATATCTCACCCTTGTATGGGATAAAGTTATTTTATTTAAAATACAATCTTAAAACCATGAATGTTTAAAAATATCTTCGAGACTAAGTTTCTATTAACTTCAACCACATACAAGCCATCATTTAAGGTGAGGATATTTCCTGAGGTAAAATCATGATCAACCAACACTTCCCTTTATGTTTATGCTTTTAGAGTTATCCATGTAGAGTGACATACCATCTTTGATTGATTTCATACCCTTGAGGATAGATTTGTTGTACACATTACGTATAACACTAAAATTGACCCACAAAGAAGTGTTATCCTTGAGTACATTCTCTTTGAATATCATGTCTATAAAGTTCTCTTTTGAAGCAATGTTTCAATATTTCTTCTTATGGAGATGACAATCCCGTTAGAAGTGTCCCAGTTTTCCACAAAAGTAACATTCCCCTTTCTTATTATTGAATTGAACCTTTCCTTTTAAAGGAAGGTTTGGATGTTTTTACCCTTTTAAGACCTAGATTTATGCACTCCCTCCACCATGAGGACCTTGGATTTATCATCCTTAGGATTATTTTCCACCTTATTAATTTTATAATCCTCCTTAATTTATAGGTAGTTGAGTAACTCATTAAGGGAAATATCTTCCTTCTTGTGCTTTAGATAATTTTTAACATTCTTCCAAGGATGTATCTTATCAATGGTGGATGTGATAATGATATATCATCCATTTTCATTTTGTTTTTATTAAGTTTTTGTAAGATATGTTATATTTCATAAAATTTATCTACAATAGATATAATATCTACCATTTTATATGAAATAAACATTATTACTACGAATATCTTTCTTACCACATCATTGGTGATGTAATTTTGGTCCAAGGCATCCCATATCTCCTTTTTGGTTGGAATATGTTGATATATTTTGAAAATTTTATCAGTTGAAGCATTGAGTAAGTGACCTTGACACATGAGATCATTGTTGCCCCATTTTTTCTATTTTTTGGGAAACTTAAAGTGTCTCATCTTAATATGTGGGGGCTTCGAAGTTGACATCACATACACTGCTTTGAGAGTTTCAAGTAGTAAGAAAATCCTCTTTTACCACCTATTGAAGTTTTTTCCATTGAATTTCACCACCTTAATTGCATTGTTGAGAATTTAAATATCCATGTTGATGGGAATATACACTTAATATTATTAGGGATATTAGTGGATAAAGGATTTGGCCTTTACTTTGTATGGTAGTGGATGAAGCACATTGAGGCACATTATGATGTTTCTCTCCTTAAGAGTAGTTTTGGCCTCACCAAAATGGTAGTACTATGGGGTGCTGATGAATCCTCTTTAGGATACAATGGTGGATCAATACTTGAAACATGTAATTTTTGGTGATTATCCCTTGAAGAAGGTTAGGAAACAGGATATCTTTGAAAAGGTAATTGTTGTTGCGCAGCAAAAAAGTGACTTTAATGCTTGTTGAGGCCTTTGAGGAATCTTGATAATGAGAGGAATTAGAGGAGTGGATTAATTTCTTAGAAGTGATTTTACCATTAATTAGAGGATAAATTTTATATTCATAGAGTAACCAATTAAGACAAATCATTTAACCCATTCAAATAGGCATAATACTATTTTTGGAAAGGTATATTATTTCAAATTTAATCATGTCCGTTCGATTGCACCCAATCAAATACGTGGCCCAGATCATACCCAATCTGAATGACGATCCCGATCATACCCGTTCAGCGAATTGGGTCAACCCACCAGACGTACCTATTTGGTCTTGGGTCAGAACTGGTATGACCCACCAACCATTCATGAAAAATTAAGGCACCTCCAAGCATCAGTATGGCCTGCGAAGTGAAAATTGCACCATCAAAGCACCACATTGTGCCTTTGCATGAACACGTGCAGGTTCATTGAAGGTGTGGTGCACCATATGACATAAAATTATACTCCTATCCTTTATTACTTTTAAATAGTAATAAATACACTTCCATTAATACGGAATACCCCACTCCTCCCACTTTCTAATGTAGAATTACCCAAAAAATTTCCCATTTAAAATCATAAAATAAAACAATTAAATATTTTTTTAAATCCAACATCATCTAATGAACATTACTTCCAAAAATATGCATGAGGATTATTTCTAGTCTATCAGTACGTTTTTATGAAACTGTGAGTTATGTTATTCGATCGTGAGGAGTTTCTAGTGACTATGAGATGCGACCACAAACTATGACTGTGAGGAGTGAATTGCAAGCATGAGTTTCAAAGTTCACATGATTTTTTATGACCATGAATTATGACAATGAGTTGAAATCATGAATTATTCTTATGAACAGTACCACAATATCAAGGTTCTCTCATTCTATTACCATGTCTAAAATTTTAATTATTATTTTTAATATTTTGGTATATTTATATGATACCCAGTTTTTAATATTTTTGAAATTTTTTATTTTACTATATGTTTTTAACTACTTTTATTAATTTAATTATTTAAAAAAAATATATTAATTATATTGATATTGTTTTTAGGTATTTTAAATTTTTTATGTTAAAAATTTAAATTGTTCTTTATTTTGATGTGATTATTGGAAAATCCTTTTTGTAAAATTCAAATTTATTTATTTTAATTATTTTATGTGTTGATTAATTTATAAATTATTATTTATTTCTAAAAAAACTATTTTATACCTATTCAATTTTTAAATGTATTTAATGCAGTTATATTAATTTTAATTTTAAATATATGTTCAAATTTTAAATATAATTGTCCAATGATTTTTTAAAGGATATCTTTGACCATTTAATTTGGAGATATTTTCGATAAATAATTTCAAATATTATTTAAACTATTATTAAGGTAATAGTTTTGAATTTATTCAAATATTTATGAATATAAATCTTGATGATAATCTTAGAAGATAATTTCTATCTCTGAGATAATTGTTGTGATAATTATAAAACTATTATTATTGTTTTGAATTATTTTACTCGGGGAAGGTGTTTATTTGTATTTAAAATTATATATTTAAAGGAAGGTTGGGTAGGTTTGTAACACATCAAATATCATCAATAATAACTTCAACACATTATCATTCTATTGAGAACAAATATTTGAATTTTCAAAGTGATATAAAATTATGTGAAGTCCAGTGTGATCATTGTTCCATATTATGGATGATCTCTCAAGTACTGAACCAATACTTCTTAAACTACTATTTACCTGACGTGAAATAGATATATTACCCAGGAACCAATACCTATGTTTATCTTATTCATCTTCTATCTATTTCATCATGGTTTCTTGTTTTTGTAACACTACTTCCTATCTCTCTCACTTGTGCTCACACCTTATGTTTATGATTTTCCATTCAAAATAATTATTTATTTCTTCAGGTTGTGACTCCTAGATTCTAAATTTGGGACCATTTGGGTTGTGATTCATATTGTATAAAGATAGTGTTGTAATTGAGTTGTGACTCCCCATACAAAAGTGAGTGTGTCAGTGTGGTTATCCCTCGAATTTTTAGAAAAGAATCTTTGTTATCGAGTTATGATTTTTCATAAAAAATTATTATAGTGAACACATATCTTTTAGAGTAGAGAGGTATAAGAGTATACTAGGTCCCATTTAGAATGAAATACTATAAAAATTCCATTAGTTCATTATTTTTATTTTTTTCCATTGAAAATTACATCTGTTAATTAAATTTGATAATTGATACGTCTCTTTATTTATTTTAATCTCATCCCTTCACCATTTTCTAGACCATCTATCATCACTTTCTTTGACTTAAAAAATTTAGGTAAAGTGGTTTAAATAAGTTAAATTATTAGAGGAATCCATATTGAAGAAGTATAGAAACCATCCTTGAGTAACGAAGAATGATTTCTATTGTAGTTAGTGTTCATACACTCTTGGATAAAGGTTTGAGAAGGACAAAGTTGCTTTGAAGAGGCCTTGCATATATTTAAATAAAATATGAAAAATAGATATGCCCCAGTGCTATGTAAGAATAATTCACTCTCTATATAAGAATCATCTAGGCCTATTTAAACACCATCTATAATACTTCTCAAGGATTATCAATGGTTACATAAGCCTCATCTCGGTATAGAAATATGAAAAAATAGAAAAGTTCCATTTGCATAATTATCATCTAGTGCTGCATATATATGATATATACCTTTCATAAACATCATATAAAGCTTTGTAACCATTAGGAAGTGTTTTGTAACCATTATACATGTTTATGTATGCATGAATAGGTTTGCGTAAGAATCATGTCTGTCTATGTAACCATCATTCTACAGACTGAAATATAGAGTTTTCCAGATTTAGAATTTGAAGAAGAAAAATAATTGTGATGATGCCTAAGCTATTCATAAGTGTTCTAAAAATCATAATGTTATGATATTCCATGATTAAATCTAAATAAAATTGAGATAATATTATCTTCATTCTTGAATAAGAGGATCAATGTAAATAGAATTCTTGTTATATTTTTTAAAGTATGAAAAGTTGAATTTCAAGAACTATTAATTCAGATGAAAAATTCATTTGAAAATAATGAGGTTATGATTCAAGTTCAAATAATCATGATTCTTAGTTATGCATGATTCATTTCCATTTTAAGAAATATCAAGTGGATGGGATTATTGAGAAATTTCATGGGTTTTCATGAATAATAAAGATAAAGTTGAGTTGAAGCTTATGATCTTATTGAGTGAGTTTTTAATATTCATGTATGGGATAAAGAATATCAATTATGATATAAAAGGATATGAATTTACCCAAACCTAAAATGAGAATAATTTTAGTTATCATAAATTTGTAAATTCAAGAAAACAATTAGTTGATATATGTTCTATTCATCAAAGATTAAATATCACAAAAGCTTTGTGATTTAAGTTAAGCTATTTGATAAAAAGGAAGGGTTGAGTTGTTTCTGTTGTGTACAAATTCAATTGGAATATGTATAGGTTTTAATTTAATCACTAAAGGTTTAGTATGAGATAATATAAAATTCACACATGTGTTGATGTATTTTATACAACTTTGAAGAAATATTTTAAATGGAGTTTTTGTAAGTTGATTTTGAGAAAGAAAGAACTCGAGCTTGATGAAGATGAATGTGAAGATATTTTTATCCAAGTTTTAAAAATGACAAGGGAAATAAAATTAATGTAAATACTATTATTTATCGAGGATATATCTTTGAAAAAAAAATGGGATCATCCCATGTTCTGTGTTAAAAAATGATATTAGAGGAAATCATGGGGGGATATTGTGTGTTTATAAAATCAATTGCATTTCTATTTTAGGAATATGAAATCCCCCCCCCAAAAGGTGAAGTGACACTATTTTTTCCTTATAATACTTTGGAAATATTAAGGAATATTTTTGGAGCCAAGCACTAAGTTAGTGTGAGATTCTGAGGCCCAGTGAACCCAGAATTAATATTATTAAAATATTAAATATATTAATATAATGCATGTGTAGTTTTCCTAAAAAAGTGGAATAAATCTCAAATGGTGTATCAAATTAGAAATATGATACTACAGTTGATTTCAAAATGTAGGATTTACCCTAAGTGTGACCTAAGGTTGGTTGGTGTTAGACGTCCAGTTGTGGCAGTTATTGGTAGTGCGTTTAATTAAAATAAATAAATAAATATATTTATTTTATTTTAAATTCCCAAAAATAATTATATTTATAAATAACTCATTATAAAAATTCTCTAGGGTTATCCTCATAAACCCTGGGATAATTCAGAGGAGCTCTGAGCGTTCTTCATTGGAAAATCAAATCGAAGGATGACGAGTGATTAGATCAAGAGACAACAAACACAATGAGACTTCTACTTCACTGTCGAACACATTCTTCACCCATGATCGATCAAAATCAAGGTAAAACTCATCCATTATGGTTTTCAACCTTTTTATTGATTTTTTCAAACATATATTTGATATATATTTTTTGATTATACAATCACACGTTCTTCACATGTGCCCAATGGAATAATTAAATTGTTTAATTCAATTTATTCTTGATTATTCCATGTTATCACATATATTTCCCCATTTAAATAATCATTAGATGATAAATCTTGCACAAAAATGGTTATACCTCCATTCTTGTGGTTTTCTACCACCCGCCCTCCGCGTTCTTCATCATTGGACCACGAGGTCACGATTCGACATTGTCGGGGCGAGTTTGAGTGTGATCAAATCCCCATATTCATGGTGGTTGTTTGAATGATGATTGGATCAATATTTTTTTGGGTATATCAAGATGGATTATGGGTGACACTTTTTAGATCTCATATCCTTGACCAGGGATGATATGCGTGACAACTTTGTGCGGATTTTTGATTTCCGTTTTTAGCCACTGTAGGTTAGTAAATGACGTCTGGAGGGGAATTTCTTCAGTTTTGGGATATTAAATGATGTGATATAGAATATGAAGGCTTGATATGGAAAAAATGTGAAGGAAATTTAGGATTTGGAAAAATTATGACAACACTCCATGTATTCCGAAAGAATACATGGTGTGTAGCCCCCTTGGCTGCGGTGCTAGGGTTTTAGGTAGAGTTAAGGATCACACACCATGTGTCTAGGTCCACTTTCCGTGTGACCCTACCTGGGTAGCCAAGAAATGTGCTAGATGGCACAATACCAGTACTCCATGTAGTCAGACACACCATGTACTCATGGAGTATACGGGCACAAGTTAGTACCCAATCATGGCTTGGTACATGGTTGGGTACACGAGCATGACCCAAAGTATACAAGCATGACTAGGATCTCATGGAAGACCTTGAGCAGCTGAGAAATGACATGTACCACCTTCACATTCCATGTACAATGACATGTATTTCAAGCTGTGTCTAGAGGATAACAGGACCAAGCGATGAGGCAAGGTTACACATCATGTGGACCCCCTTATATGCAATGTATTCCCTCCATAAACTTCTTCCTCTCATATCTCCTTTATTTAGACTCATATTTTGGATTTCTATTAGCCTATACTATGTAGTTTTCCATGTAGAAAATTACGGTGTCCTTCATTGTTTCATACAAGATAAGATGTGATATTTTTCAAGCATGGATATTATTTAGGTGATGCTCAATTATGGAGTGACCAGGGAAGGATCATCAGTGATATTCTAAGGCTAGAATTCCCTTATCACACCAGGGTGTGGGTTCCTCATACTCTTTAAATAGATAGATACAACAATTCCCTATATCAAGCATGATTAATCTATCCACAGAGTTATAATTCCCCATATTTGAGCTCTGACAACGAATGAGTCCTCCACGGGAGTTGTTTCTACCTTGGATGTGGAGTGTAGTGATAAGGGTAGGTCCCTTCCAAAAATATTCTGGTGAGGTTTTATTTGATGTTGGGCATTAGAGATAAACCCTTGGAGCTACAGGATGACTCATCAACTTTAGCTGGGATGTGAGATTAAGATCCCCTTTCTCTCTTGTATGGGTTTATTTATGAACACACACACACACACACATGCATGTGTGTTCATCTTCTGGGTTTCATTTCCATCTCTCTTTGGGATGAGATGAACTTTTATTGTATATCTCTATCGCTCCCTTTTTGGTTTCCAGGGTGTCTTACAATGTATGTATATACTCACCCCAGTATGGGATTTTCCCATACAATTCGTGTATTATGATGACAATGGACATATAGATGGTGACTTTGGTGGATCTTAGGGATACTTGGGTGAATTGATAGCGTAAAGTGGTGAGGACTTAAATATTAGGAGTTGGTATCTCTCTGTTTTCATTTATTCCAGTTATTGTCAGGTTGAGACTTCAATTTTGGATGGACATGTATTTTTTCCCTTTTTATTTTGGTTTATATTATATTAATCTATTGTATTTCCCTAGAGGTTATTGTATGCATGTTTTCACTCTAGCTATTACTATCTTTTATTATTCATCTGCACTATTACATGGAGATGGTTGGGTGCATACGTATAGGTACACAAGGAAAAGGCTTCCAATTTTTATATTATGCATTCTTGGAACTTGTCACGAGACCTTATCCTATTAGAGGTGAGCTTGGGGTTATGACATCTCGGCCTTCCACCGGATAGGTGGGTCCTGGTGGGTCGGGTCACTATAGAGTGGTATTAGAGAAGTTCATTCCTTGGGATAATGTTTGGAGTTTTCCCTTTATGAGTAATCGATTGGACTTAGGGAAATGGTTTTAGAGTATCTCATGTGTGGATTTCAGGCTAGGGAACCCAACATTGGTGCAATAGTTGGAGTATCCATACACCAGTACGCAGACTACCTGTTTATCAACTTGGAATACCAAGAAATTGGTTACAAGGAACAATAGTACATGCATCATATAGGATTGATTCATTTGACAGTCTTTATTGAGACACCTTCCTATGTATATTTATGATAATATGATTGTGGTACATATTGATTAATTTTAGGATGCCTCTGTGAAGATAGATATCCAGGTTACCAATTCAGGATCATGACAATGACCTGATGAGTTATGAAGCCTTAGTTCAGGGGATATTCCATGAGGTGTTTCCTCTAGGGATACATGGAGTAACATCCATGTCTATTGAGAATCAATTAGTACCAAAAATTTAGGCTGATGATTCACATAGGCTTATTGCACTTCACGAGTTCTAACTCTAAAGACCGATGAGGTTCCATAGTGAGCCATATCCCCAAGAAATGGAGGATTTGATTGAGTTAGTGTTTTAAGTATTCAGGCTGGTTCAGACCCCAATAGATTAAATGGTTGGACTAGTAGCCAGTCTTTTCTATAGAGCAGTAGGGTGCTGGTGGAGTCTTTTCACACAAACCCATGATGAGACGACACTCTCATGATCCAACTTCCAGCAACTATTTCATGAAGAGTATTATCCATCATGATAACACTAGGTTTATATCTAAGAGTTTCACTACTACAAGAATGGTTATTTTCCATGAGCTATTTGCATCAAAAATATTTTCCATTGAAAATAGTCCCATTGAAAGTCTTATTAGTGATAGAAAGGCCTTTATATAGAAAATAAGTTCTTGTTTATCATTATTTACGATGACCAATGTTTTCCATTGAAAATACTTTTAGAGTGCTTGCGTGATATCCCACATGAAGCTTATTAGTGACATAATATTATATCTGTTGATAATAGTCTTCAAGAAGGAGTATTAGCGATGGATAATAAAATCGATCGCTAATATTATCTATCGATTCTTTTTTTGTGTCGAGTTAAATTCCATCATGATTAACCCATAAAAGAAATAATAAAATAAATACATGTAACATTCTCTTCCTCTCCCTCAAATTTCTTCTCCTCTGCAAAACCTGGATGACCACAAAATCCTCGTACAAACCAAAGAAATTTGTTTCCATCACAACTGTCATCTTACAGATTTGGGTTTGAATCTCTAAGGTACGCACTCCTCTCTTATCCTCCTTCATTCTTTTTGGTATTTCCATTTGAATCACGCATAAATTAGTTTTCTCAAACCCTAGGTCAATAAATTTACCTATTTTTATAGTTTATTTGGCATTTAGGGTTAGTGCAAGTTTATTAATCTCTATTTGGGTGTTCTCCATCAAATAAAAGGTGTTTTGGATCCAAACTAGTTGATTTTAATTGATTTGAGGAATTTTTCCTAATATTTAACCATTATAATTAAGAAATGTTTTTATTTAAATGTTTATCTTTATTTATTTTGAGATATCTGGCCACCCTATGGACCCCCAATGCGCATGCGCGCGTCTGCACCTTCTAACATCTCACACATTGAATTTTTATATATATAATCATATATATATTTGATTGAAAAATATTTCAAGTTATATATGTATATATATAAACAAGATAACATTTTAAACTTATATATATATACATACAAACATTGAATGCATTTTTAGAAATATATATATAATTATGTGTAATGTGTGTATATCTATATATATATATAATCATGGAAAACATGAATGTTGTTGATTTTTTTTTAAGAAATTGTTGAATGTTATGACTTATTATGATTATTTTTAAACCATCCTTATGATGATATAATTTTTGATGAATTATACTATTTCTTGGATTGTGGCTGTGATATTAAACAATGTTTGATTGTTATATCATGATTGATTTTCATTTATTTAAAATATTTGAATACAGTTTTGTAAACATTTGGATATATATATATATATATATTAACATGTGAATATACATATATAAACATTTAAAAAACATGTAATTATTTTGATATATATATATATATCTATATATAGACTTGATATGTATATTTGTTTAAAAAACATGTAAAAATATATTTGATGTATATATATGTGATTAATAAATCATGTAATTGACACACACACACACACAAAACATATTAAATGAATAAAAAGTGAGTGTTTTATTAAAATGATGATAAAATCAATTTAAAGAAAATATTTGAATAAAAAATTTATTTTAAAAAAGGTTTTTTTATAAAAAACATTCTAAATTTTTTTAATGGAACAAATAATATATAAGAAAAAAATATATCTATAATTATTATTGTTTAATAAAGGATCTGTTTATCCATGGAAAAAAATTTATAGAGGTTTATAAATATTTTGAGCATTTTTTTTTTCAATTTATAATCTTTGTTAGACTTCATTAAATTGAAAAAAATTTATATTAATTATAAATTTTTTTTGATAAATTTTATTAATAATTAATAAATAACTAGTATTAGATAATATATACATATATATAATAACCAGTAAAACATTTGTAATTACTTGAAATAAAATATAAAAAATATCATGAATTTTTAAAAATTCACAATAATTAGAAACAAATGTAGTAATAATTAAAAAAAAGTAATAATTATTAAATTATTCTTCAAAATTAATAAATAATTTGTCAATATTATTAATAATTAGTAAATATTTGTAAATTATGATAATTTATAATATATATATATATATATATTTAATATTAGTGAAATATTATAAAAGTCACCCTCACATGAAATGTTTCCAAACACTCGACGTGAAAAAATGTTATGTCGTGCCTAAGGTAAACCCCTCATCTTAAACTTAATAGTGGTATTATATTTCTCATATGATACACAGTTTGAGAGATACTTCAATTTTTTTTAAAATTATAAAAAAAATATTAAATGAATTACCCTCACATATAATGTAACTAAACATTCGACACACACAAATGTTATGTCATGCCTAGGGTGAATCCCATATCCTAGACCTAATGGTGGTCTCATATTTCCCAAATGAGACATCATTTAGGAGAAGTTTCATTATTTTTGGAAAATAACATGCATGTGATATAATATATTTAATATTTTTATTCTATCTTCGTCGATTCTCCACGTGCTCTAGAATCCAGTGCTAACTCAGTAGATCACTCCAACCATATTCCATAGAATATTCAAATGTGATAAAATATAAAAATAATTTTTGATTAGTCACACTGAGTAATGATTATTCTTATTTATGTCGTTTTTTAGATAAATATAGACTCAGAAAGTAGATACAATTTTTTATTATACGATCACGATTGGATAAATCATTATAAAAATACAAATGGATCTAGTATAAATCCTATCTACATCAATGGTGTTGAAACATTTATATCATTTGCATCATCGAATTCAATTTTTTTTTTCTGAAGGAGCAATTAAATGTTCATGTAAGGAATGTGATCTTAGGAGATTCGAAACATTTGACAATGTTGGAATTCATCTACCATGTTTTGGTTTTCAAAAATATTATATTTTTTGGTATTAAAATGATGAAAATAATTCAGTAGAAAATATTTTTTTGGTTCTGGATCCATCATTTTAGAATTTAGTACATGAGGATATTGGGCCATCTATTCAGAAAAAAAACAACTCAGAATGATATTCCAAATCCTGAATTTGAACCTTCAAAATTTTACAATTTATTATAATATGCATAGGAGGCCTTATATATAGGATTTTAGATGAGAAAAATTGAAGCTGTTATAAAATTTATAGTTATTAAATTATATTTTGGAATTTCAAATAGTTTTTTTGATCAAATATTATATTTGGTTAAATCATTAAATCCTGATAGAAATACATTACCTATAAGTTTCTATGAAAGTAAGAGGTTGGTCCATAATTTGGGTCTTAGTTATCAGAAGATACATGCATGTTCAAATAGCTTCATCTTATATTATGGTGATTGTGAATCATTAGTTAATTGTAAAACATGTTTAGAATTGAGTTATAAAGATGCACAATAAGTAAAGTATAGATTTCCTATGAAATAGTTGAGGTATTTTCCAATTACACCTCATTTACAACATTTATTTATGTCTCGCAACATAGTTGCATTGATGAAATGACATAAATAAAACATTTCCATCATTAAATAATTAAATAATACATGTGATGGAGATTCATGGGAACAATATTATCATATGCATCATTATTTTTATTAAGAACAACATAACATACAGTTGGGTCTTTCTTCTGATGTTTTTTTCCATTTGGTGCTTATGATGGTCAATATTATTATTTTCTTATTTTAATTACTCCATAAAGATTACCTCCTTGGAGGTTGATGAAGGAACCAAATACATATTTGTAAATATTAATTATAGGACATTTGAAGAAGAATATTTATGTTTATTTGAATCCACTAATTGATGGGTTAATTTCATTTTGGAAGAATGGTGTAACTACATTTGATATAGTTAAAGATCAAAATTTTAGACTAAAGGTTACATTAATGTGAACAATAAGTGATTTTTTGGTGTATGATATATTATCTATATGAAGTATACATGGTCTAAAATCATGTCTGTACTACAAGGCTGATAAAAAAGCATTTATTCTTGGTAATTGGAGAAAGAATAGCTATTTTTCTATCATCAGATATTTCTTCTTGTGGATCACCATTATAAAGGAACAAAAAAATTAAAAAAATAGAATTGAAAGAGATTAAACTCCAATAATTTTCTCAGGTATTTAGGTAAAATATATCAATTCTGCATTACCTCCTGTTTCTTTGGGACCAAATATAAATGGACAAAAAATAAATGGTTTTGGGAGAGATCATAACTAGATAAATTGGATTATTTTTGGAACCTTCTATATAGGTTTTATTTTTTTGTTTGTCACATGTTAGATGTAATGAATATTGAGAAGAATTTTTTTGATAACATATTTTATACCATGTTGGACACACCCGATAAGATTAAAAATAATGTAAAGGCATCGTTAGATATTTCCAAAATTTTCAGACATCCTACACTTGAATTATTTAAAGATTAAAGATCACATAATTTAATGAAGCCAAAAGTGGTTTATGTGATTTCTAATTTTTTTATTATTATATCAATGGATTTGAGATATGAGGTTACCAGATGGTTATGCTTCTAATTTTCCTTGTTGCATCAGAAATGAGTACATTAACAGGTTAAAAAGTCATGACTGCCATGTCATAATGGAAATATTACCACCTATTAGTCTTATTAGGATGTTGTATTCATCAATATGGGATTTTTTGACCAAAATATCATATTTATTTGAAGATATTTGTATAGAAACATTGGATTATGATGCATTGAGTATTCTATAAAATGATATAGTTTTAATTTTATATAAATTGGAGATAATATTCCCATCAACCTTCTTTGACTCAATGAAATATTTAATATTATATTTGCTATATGAAGCTAAACATGGAGGGCTGGTATAATTTTAATGGATGTACCCATTTGAGAGATGTATAAACAAATTAAATAAGAAAGTACATAATAAATAATTAGTTAAAGGGTCAATTGCAGAAGCGTACTTGCAGTGAGAAATTTCAAATTTCCACTCTTATTTTTTTTAATCGTAATATCCTTCAAAACATAACCAAATGGGTTATAATGAGACAAATTTTGATGATTTCACAGACCATCAGTTGTTTGTTTTTAATCATCCTGGTCTTGGTTTTTGTGGTTATCATTAGTGATAGCTTTCATATGAAGAAATACATAGAGATCATACATAATTTCTACTAAATTGTTAAGGAATGCCATGATTTGTATAGAAATTACTACTTTTAATTATTTTTTTGAATTATTATAATAGATAACTTTATTTACATTATTTTTTATTGAGTATATGATGAACATATACAAAAAAGTATAAAAATCACATCTGATTATCTTGAATAATTTTATTAACAAACTTGTTCATATTGATTTCAAAGACTGATAAGTTAAGTTTCTTTTGAGGGAACATTAAATGAATTTTGTAATGATATCTATTATTAATAATTTTTATTGTTTGCGGTCAACACACCATGAAGATAAAATTGATATTTGATTGTGTGTGCTCAAAAACCCTCCATCAAAATTGGTAAAATATTATAATGGGTATGTGGTTAATGGAATTATATTCCATACATTCATATATGGTGAATCAAAGAAATCAATGAATATCGATGTTTTTTTGAAAGGATACCATCATAAATAAAGTGAAGTTGACTTTTATGGTATGTTGGATGAAATAATTAAGTTATGTTATATGGGAATAAAATATGTAATAATGTTTAAATACCATTGGTTTTATACTGATCGAGGGTTACGAGTTTATATACGACATGGAGTCATTGGCATTAAATATAACAGTCTTGTTTAATCAAATTAACCATTTATATTGGCACATAAAGCACATCATGTTTATTATGTAAATTAATGTGATGTTTTGAGAGAATTGAATTACTGGTAGAGATTAATAAAAATGAAATCTCATGACAATCTATTTATTGAAAATGAAAAATGTTCTGTGGAAGTGAAACATATTAACATTTTTCAAGAAACATAAAAAAATATATCTCTTACCTAACAAGATATAAATATCGATGATGAAACCCCCTAATTAAGGGCCAATGATATTGATAGTATTGATGAAGTAATAAGGTATGATGAAACTGAAAGTCATATGGAAGTTTAAGACGCTGAAGATGAGAATGAAGACATTTCCCTTAATGAAGATGAGGAAGAAGATGATGATTGATGTATTATTTTTAGGTATTTATTATTTTTTTATATTTGATTTTGTATTAAAAATTATTTATAGTTAAGATTGTTTGTTTCAGATGGTTGGACCCAATGATCTATTATTTTCCTTCAATGATGCTAGTAATTATTAGTTTTTATATTTGATATCCACATTAACAATTTTTGACAGGTAAGAATACTATATTCTGCATGGTATTTATTAGTTTTTTATATTTTATATCTATATTAACAAATATTAACAGGTTATATTATTATTTTTTGGTATTTATTTACCAGTAATTATTATATTCTTGTATTTATTAGTTTTTTATATTTTATATATGTATTAATAATTATTTACTTGTAAAACTATTATATTATAATATTTATTAGTTTTTTATATTTGATATATACATTAAAAAGTTCTTATATGTAAGATTATTTATTTCAGATAGATGAAGATAATCCTGATGATCTATTTCATTCACTCATTGATGTCGTACTTCCTACTGATGATACCAATTCATCGGATCCGTAGGATTCTATGCTTATTAAGAGGTGGTGTGGTCTTGTTCAATTGATGATTTCAATCTCTATTCTAGAGAAATTACAATCTCTTAATTTTGATCCCAATTTACATAGGTATGTTTAATTGTTTAAGATATTATTTTATATTAGGTTTTTGTATTAATTTGAGTAATAATATTCTGATTATTTGTTTTTATTTATACATTTTTTTTCATTTAGCTGTTGAACAGGCTAGTGCGATTATAAGAAATTATTTTTCTAAGCCATGGGTGTCATGGGATCAAGTTCCCATTACCATTCATCAACAGATGTTCAACCACTAAATTTTATGTTATTAAATAATATATATATTTAAATTTATTTAATCACTAACATATTATTTTTAATTGCCTTGTAGAATTTATGTTCTCTGATTGCGGATTGACTAAGAGATCCTACCCAAGAGGCATGGGAGATTTTTATATGTGAATGTTTTCATTAGTTTTTATATAACCTCAAAACGAGATCCATGGATAGAGCTTTTGGTACTATTTTTGACTAGTCTTGCATCTCCCATCAGCTTGAATATATCTCAGCTCATGTATGGGATGGATTGTGATCCTACTGGTTAGGAGAGAGTTTTAGGTGGAGTTCATCATCTGGATGTCAGATCCATGGGAGGAAGGTGGTCATGAATATGGATGAGAGTTATATATTTAGTATACATCGATGACATATGACAAGTAATTTTTTTATTAATGTATATATAATTTAAATGTAAAATGTTTGTTATATTATACAGGCCGCTACTAACCCCTATATTATGGAGTTTTAATTTTATAAGAATATGTACACTTATCCCCATACAAGATAACTTATAGGAAACCGATAGCACCATATTGTGGTTAGTATTATTTTTTTAAATTTCTTACTAATATGGATTTTATTTTTATTCTAATTTCTAATTATATTTGAAGGAAACTTATAAGGATGAAACTTCTCATTCATTATAGAGTCAAGTTGAGAGAGAATTATATTCCACTCTTGAGTTAGGTTTTGATGAGAGGGCTTAGTTACAGGTGAATTTTCATGGTTTAGAGAAAGGCTAGGTGATTGATATTGGTTAACAACTGAAACCTATGAGTTATTTTGGAACTTCTGTGATGTCATTGGTCAGATCAAAGGGAGATCATAGAGAACCATCATCGTCATCTGCTGCACAATTTGAGGAGATGTTGAGATATCATGATGATATGATACAACATATTTAGAGAGAAAGGGATGATGAGTGTGAGAAGAAACATCAAGGAGATGAGAAGACGTTGGAGTATATGCATCGACTTGTGCGTGACATCAGTATGGAGTTTCCTCCTTCTGATCCTTCGAGTGATACTCTACCACCTAATACCGATTGATGCTTGATGATTTTTTATAAATATTTTATATTTTTGGGTGATAAAAATTTTATTTGTGAAATGATGTATTATTGTTATGTTTTTTTATTCTTATTTTTTTGTTATTTTAATTTTAATTTTTTTGTTTTTTTGTATTTTTTGAAAATATATGTAATTGAGATAGATTTCTATATCCATCATAATTATTTATTTGTGATGGACCCGTTGTAATTGATTATTTAAGAAACTCATGGGTATTTTTTGTGATGAATGAATTCACTATTAAAAATAATAATTATTTGTGATAGGCCATTGAAAAAAAAACTACGATGCTATTTTCTGTGATGACTCATTAGAGACAAAATCCCATATCAAATGTCTTTTTGCGATGGTAGTTTTTCTCTAATGATCCATCTTAAAAACTCAAAACTCTAGTAGTGCTTTTTGAGTCGGCATGGGGTAGTATGACAGTTGATGAGTATTCCATGAAGAGTTCACTGACATTATGTGGTACTCCCTTGATATGGTATGAGGTGAATTCTTCTAGGTGAGGAAGTCTGAGCTAGGGCTCTTCAGATACATTCGAGCTAGTATAGTCTCCTTATGCCTGTAAACTTATCTTGAAGTGCTGGAAAAATCTCTAGTGACTAATATCTTACTAGGAAAGGGACCCTGGGTGATTGGAGTTGGCAGTGCACATCATGTGGCCGAGTCGTCTTTAGTAGGTAGCAGGCGTCAGATGTCGAGGTATCGATAGAGGAGGCATTCTCATTCTCAGAATCAAATGCATTAATATGTGGCTTAGGGATCATGTAGAGTATCCATTCACCCCATAGAGGAAAAATTATATGCTTGGGAAGGTTACTTGGATCATGATTTCTCGACCTATCATGCAGAGAAGAACAAACATATAGTAGATAAACCTCCATGACATAGGTAGTGTCATGATCAGGGGTCTCCCAGATGTGTCCAGGGTGACCCTCAAGGAGGTAGTGATGAAAGAGGAGAATGATCCACTTTGGAGGGAGGATCTACTGGTGGAGGGTGACACTATGAGCTGCTTCCACCATCACCACCAGGCTACCCATGTAAGGCTCAGGGAGTAGACAGTCAGGTCCATGGGTAGTTTCGGGCCATAGAGGGCTCTGACCAAGCTGTACATGAGATTATCTGAGGTATGATATGTGTATATTCTACTATTTACTCAGTACCAGTAGATACAAGTGTGATTCATTACTTCATCTCCTTACTCCCAGTGTGAGATATGGAGCATCTATTTGTGACTTTATCCCAGTAGCTACGGATGGAGATTCCTATAGGGAGAGATTCTTCTATATCACATATCCTCCACCAGTGTGAGCTATCTCTTGGTGGAGAGAGTTTCTTATAGGACCTCTTGGTTATCATGATGAGACTTTATGGTGTAATCTTGGGTATGGATTGGTTTTCCACTATTTGATCTTAGATTGACTATCACCATAGTCAATTCACATGCCTATGAATATATGGGATGAGATTATCCTTTGTGGGTGAGAGAGATCTCATGGCTGAAAAAGTGGGTCTTATGGGTAGGAGGCTGCAACCCATCACCCATCAGCTGGTGAGTTTAGCCCTTGGAGCAATGTTCTCTATAGGAATATGCATTCCTTCAGTAATAGGGGACTTTATGGAATTCTTTCCCAAGGATGTTTTAGGATTACCTATATAGTGTGAGATGGACTTCTACATTGACTTTCACCCCAGTAATACACCGATATCTTATGTACCATATCAGATGGCCCTACCAAGCTCTAGGAGATGAAGGTGCAGTTGGAGGACCTTTGAGAGAAGGGTTTCATAAGACCCAGTGTGTCCCCATGGGAATCTCTAGTTTTTTTTTCATAAAGAAAGTATATGAGATCTTATGGATTTTTGTTGATTATCATCACCTGAATCAAGTGATGATAAAGAAAATGTATCCCTTTATGAGGATTGATGGATTCTTTGACCAATTTCAAGGTGTCAGTTATTTATCGAAGGTATTTATCATTTTTTTCTATCACCAATTGAGGGTTCACAAGACTAATATTCTGAAGATGAAATTATGATGTTTCTATAGACACTATGAGTTTCTAGCGATGCCTTTTAGTGTGAAAAAATCCCCCATAGTGTTTATGGATTTGATGAACCAGATCATCCATCTATACTTGGAATAATTTGTGATTGTCTTCATTGATGAAATACTCATTTACTATGCTTCATAGGATTGCATTTATAACATTTGAGAATGGTCCTAGATTTACTCCAGAAGCAGTAGATTTATGGTAATCTCTCAAAGTGCTAGTTTTGGATATGTGAGGTTCACTTTCTGATGCATGTCATTTTTGAGAATGGTTTAGCTATAGACCCAGTGAATATTGATGTAGTTCTTGATTTGGAGACACCCAAGAGTATGTTATAGGTGAAAAGTTTTCTTGTTTTGGTGGGGTACTAAAAGAGGTTCATGCATGACTTTTCTAGAGTAGAAAACCCTTCAACTGCCTTAATATGGAAATGGAAATCATTTATTTGGATTGATTAGTATCTATGATACTTCTAGAATTTGAGGTTTAGGTTGGATAATACTACTATGTTGAGACTAATAGAGGAGGGAATAGAGTATACAGTGTTTTGCGATGCCTCTGGAGCTAGGATCAACTGCATATTGATGTAGAGGTAGGTAGTGATCACTTATGGGTCAAGGCAATTAAGACCCCATGAGTAGAACTATGCGACTCACAACCTAGAGTTGGTATCAGTAGTACTCACTCTATATATGTGGAGGCACTATCTTCTGGGATATCACTTTGTTGTTTACTCATACCATCAAAGCCTTACGTATATCTTTGCACAGAGAGATCTGAACATGAGACAAGGGAGTTGGTTGGAGTTCCTGTAGGGTTATGAGTTCATGATAATCTATAATCCTCATAAGTTAAAAATAGTGGCAGGTGAGCTTAGTAAGAGGTCCCATTATGTCTTGGTGGAGGATACTTTTGAGTAGTTGGCTTATTTGTAGTTGACCCTGATGGAGGTTAGGGGTGAAACTTTTCTTCAGTCGATGGTGTTGACTCCTCTTCTCTTTCAGTGTGAGAGAGATGTTTAGTTGGGAGAAATCGATTGTGAGGTTCTTAATGACCAGATATCCTCATGGGATGAACCAAATGGATTCTATAAAGGAGGAGAGTATGTCATACTTTATGGAGATGAATAGTGGTTTTGGTCATGATGCGAGAGGAGGTTATGGGGTATTTTCACACACCCCTTGGCTATACATCCTGGCGACACAATGATGTACAAGGACCTTCAATGATAGTTTTGGTGGGATTATATGAGGTGGATCATTTCTAATTTCATCTCTCTATGTCTCATATGTCAGTATCTAAAAGTTTAGAAATAGGGTTCAGTAGTTATTTCATAGCCTCTTGATATGCTAGAGTAGAAATGGGATGACATATCCATAGACTTTGTGACAAGAATTCCACAGAAAATGTGAGGCCATGATGGAACCTGGGTGATAGTTGAATGACTTACCAAGTCATCACACTTCCTTGATATCAGGGAGCATAGTTCAGTGGATTGTTTAGGGAATTTGTACATATAGGATATCATCCAACTCCATGGGGTACCTTCAACGATTATCTCTGACCGTGATGTGAAATTTATGTCATAATTATGAAGAGGCTTGCAGGAGGATTTTTGGACCTATTTTAGGATAAGTAAAATGTTTCACCCCTAGATGGATGGAAGGTCTGAGTCCACTATCCAGGTGTTAGAGGATATACTAAGGAAATTTGTGTTAAAATTTGGCTAGATCTTGGAGGATCACTTTATATTGGTATATTTTTCTTATAATAATAGCGATCACTCTACTATCAATATGGAACCTTTTGAGGTCCTGTATGGGAGACCCTGTAGGCCACCTGTATGATGGACTAATATTGGTGAGACATCTCTTGTTAGGTCGGAGATAGTGTAGGTGATGGTAGAGAAGGTCTGGGCGATCTGTGAGTGGATGAGGATATCACAAAGAAAACAAAAATCTTATGCATATTGACATCATATACACTTGAATTTCGAGTAGGGAGACCATGTTTTTGTTAGATTCTCCCCATGATGATAATTGTATAGGTTTATCAAGGGAGTAAAGTTAACCCCGAGGTTCATTGGGCTGTTTGAGACCCCGTAGATATTTGTAAAGTTTTCTTATCACTTATCCCTACCACCAAAGGTTTACTAGGATCATGACATATTCCACATTTCACAACTAAGGATATAAATTCATGATCCTATGCATGTGATTTAATGGGTTGATCTGAACATTAAGGATGGAACCACCTTCACGGAGTACCCAATAGAGATCATGGTTCAGTAGAAGAGAATCCTATAATGATGTACCATTCCCTTGGATTTTGTGCTATCGTAGCATAAGAGCATGCAAGAGATTCACTAGGAGAGAGAGAGAGAGCCTAATGTAGGCTTAGTATCCTCAAATATTTATTTAGATTTTTCTTTTCGAGGAAAAAATACATGAAGGAAGGAAAAATGTAGTGACTCTATTTTTACCTTGTAAGAAATCAAAAAATATTAAGGAATATTTTTGAAGTTATATGCTAAGTCAGCATGATATTCCAAGGTCTAATGAGCCAGAAATTGATATGAATCCCAAAAGTAGTCTCAGATCATAAATATGAGACCTCCTTTGATTATGCAATGAAGGGTTTACCCCAGGCATGACTTAAGGTTGGTCGGAATCATATGTCCCGTTCATGCATTCATTGTCTGTTCATTTAATTAAAATAAATAAATAAATAAATAAATAAATAAATAAATAAATAACTAAATAAATAAATAAATAAATAAATTTATTTATTTTATTTTAAATTTCCATGACCAAATAAACTCTATAAATACCTCTTTATAAAAATTCTCTAGGGTTAGATGTATAAACTTTTGGAGAATTGAGAGGATCTATGAGATTTTTTTATTGGTGAATCAAATTTAAGGATGATGGATGATCAGATTGTGGTGGATCAAGAGACATTGAACACAGTAAAAGTTATACTTTTCTAGAAAATGAATTATTCACTAATGATCAATCCCAATCAAGGTATGACTCTTCAATTATGGTTTTATCCCTTTTGATTAAATTGTTAATGCATGGTTTTGATATGCTTTATTTTATTTTTTGATCACATGTTATTTTCATGAGCTCGATAGATGAATTAAATTGTTTAATTCATTTTATTCTTGATTATGCCATGTTCTCACATTTATTTTCCTATTTATGTAATATTTGGATGATAATTATTTGAAAATTATGGTTAAACCTTTGTTCTTTTACTTTTAACCCACCCATTCTTCGCATTATTCATCATTGAACCACGGGGTCACGATTCGAAATTTCCTAGGCGCGTTCGAGTGTGATCAAACCCCTAGATTCATAGTGGTTGTGTGTATGAGTATTAGATCAGTATTTTTTAGATGGATCAAGATAGATTGTGGGTAAAAATTTATAGATATAGGATCTATAAATAGGGATGAATGATAGGAAGTGAAGGGGATGCGTGGAAGCTTCATGCAGATTATTGGTTTCCATTTTCCAGCCATCGGAGAATGGGAAATGATGACCATAGGTAATTTAATTCAATTTCAAGTGATAAAATATAAAGATACATGGTGTAAAGGAATGATATAGAATACTTATGATGGAAAGTCAAGATCTGAAAAAATACCAACTATATGTCATGTATTCTAGAAGAACACATGATGTGTAGATTCCCTAGCTATGGTGCTAGGGTTTCAAGTAGAGTTAAGGATCACACACTATATGGATAGGCGCACACACCATGTGACCCTCCTTGTGTAGAAAAGATGTGTGCTAGATGGTACATACCTAGGACCCCATGTGGTTGGAAACAACATGTACTTCAAGAGTACAGGAGCATGGGTTGGTACCCAGGCATGACCAGGTACACTGCCAGGTACATGGGAACAAACCGAAGTACATGGGCATGGATAGAAGCACATGGGAAGGCCCCGAGTGATTGAGACATTCCATGTACCACTTATACATTCCATTTATGATGAAATTTATTCTAAGACATGTCCAAAGGATAACATGGACAAACGATGATGTGGGGTCTTATGCCATGTGGACCCCTTCACACACCATATATTCCATCCAGAAACCTTTTTCCTCTCATATCTCCTTTTTTTAGTTTCATATTTTGGCCCATGAGTAGCCTATCTTGAGTAATGTTCCACATAGAATGTGATGGTGGATTTATTTATGGAATACAAGATACGATGTGAGATTTTATGAGTATGAAACATCATTAGGTGATGATTTATAATGAGAGTGATCGGGGTAGGATCATCGAAGATATTCCAGGTTCAGTTCTCCCCTGCCACACTAGGGAACAAGTTCCCTATACTCTTTATATAGATAGATATGGTACTACCATACACTGGTAATTGTTCCTCTATCCATGGAGTAGTACTCCCCTATCTTTTAGATCTAGTGGTGAGCAGGTCCTCTATGAGAGTTGTGTCTCCCTTGGTTGTAGAGCGCAATGAAGAAGGGTGGGATCGTCTATACATATTCTGACATGGATTCATTTGATGATGGGAATCCAAGATGGAATTTTGGAGATATAGGCTTACTCATAAACTTTGGATGGGCCATGAGATAGAGATCCCATTTCTCTCTAATATAGGTTTATTTATGATAATATATATGTGTATATATTGGGTTTTTTTTCCCTATCACTTTGGGTTGAGATGAACTTTTACTGTATCTCTATATTACTCCCTTTTTTGGTTTCTGGGGTGTCCTAATGGGTATGTATATACTGAACCCTACATGGGATTTTCCTAAATGCATCGTGTCTTATATAGAATATGGAATGATTAGTGGTGAATTTGGAAGAGTTTAGGGATACTTGGGTGCTTTGAAAGTATAAGGTAGTTGTGACTTGGAGATTAGGAGTCAGGCTCTCCCAATTTTCATTTATTCTAGTTGTTTTCAGGTTGAAACATTAGTTTTGGTTGGGTGTGTATTTTTACCCTTTTCATTTTGGTTTATACTGACGTACTCTATTGTATTTCCCAAGAGGTTATTGCATAAATTTTTAAACACTAGAGGTTACTAAATTTTGTTATTACTCTATAATGTTGCATGAAGATGGTTGGGTGAATTCATACTAGTACACTATGAAAAGGCCTTCTATTTTATATTATGCCTTCTTAGTGATTGTCTCTGGACCCTATCCTATTGGAGGTGGGATTGGGATTGTGGAAGCCCGACCATCCACTAGACCAGTGAGCCCCAGTGGGTTGAGTCTTTACAAAAGACGAGTTATGACTATATAGAAAATGAATAGGCTATTAAAACAAAATAAGTGTGAGGATTCATTGTTACCATGGGGCTGTACTGATTTATCCAACAGTATATATAGTGATCTTGAATGAAGAAGAAGATAGTCAGAAGCCACAAGAGAGAAGAATATACTCTCAAAGAAGAAGTTAGTGTGTTAGGAGATAACCATATCTCTTGATCTATAAGTTGGATATGCCAAATTAGTGTTGAATAGAGAAAAAATTGGGTTTTAAAGAAGAAGAAGAAGAATAAGAATAAGAAGAATAGGTTGACCTATAGTAATAGTCAGATATAGTTGAGGAAGAAGGAAGAATAAAGAGGTGTTCCTGAATCCAAGTCCGAGGGTTCTATGAAAAACATTTATACCTGATATTTTAGAGTTTATTAGTTTGGTTTTTATAAATCTGATGAACATATTTTAAAAAACTGGGAACTAAGAAGTACACCTAAGGACGAGTAGTAAGAGAATTTATTGAATACATTTAAGAAGTTGAATAAACTATGAGTTGAAGAAATAGATCTCATTTATGGGTGCAGATACATCCCTAGATAGAATGCTAATGTGATTCAAGATGAAGAAGGAGGATAAAGTGATTAGCTAGTGTGATTCCAATTTGAATACCATGGTATTCACTATAAATTTTCCTTCACTTTTTTAATATAGAAAAGTCTCTATAACTTGTGTAATATAGTGATTACATTCCTGTGTAACATAAAAATATAGGTTTCAGGATAATACTTAGAAAAACCATTGGCATTGATAAAAATATTATTAGTGGATAATCTCTGTATCAATGGGAGTTGAACACAACAGAGAGTTGGTTTCCTACATAATAGCCAAGCCTTATGAAAATGATATGTTCCAACTTTAATTTTTTTTATATTCACTGCATATATATGTATTCCATGGTAAACTAAAAAATATATATTTACATCCTAATAGGTGAAAGAGGTTCAAAAAACCAATGGGGTGAAAGGAACTTAAAATAAGTAATTGGTTTTTGGTAAAATTTGTTCACACCTGATATAAACCCTCTTAGGTGTGTCTGTATGATCACATTGAAAATATTAATTGGTATTCGAGCATAGGTTCCCTCAGTATAGGTCTAATGACCATCCTCTAGTTCTTATAGGTAGGAATGATACTCTCTGGTTTGAGCATACCACCCTCACATTTTTCTCCCAAAGTCATAACAACCTGTTTATATGGGAAAATGCCTCATATTAAAGATATAGAGTTACAAACTTATTATTAGGCACACAAAAACCCTTCCATTCCCCAATGTGGGAATCAAAACTTGCTAACAACTATACCCCAAATAGAATTCCTATTTTGGCCATGTCATGCACACCCAAGGGGGGAACTAGAAAACCAAAGGTATAATAATATCACCCTCAGCATTACCCAAGGGGTGTTTTAAGCAACCCCTAGCTCTGATGCCAAGTGAAATTCCTAGGAATGCCCACCAGTGCACATAGGTTGACACAATACTATTTGATTTGGGCATCCCACTATTGTTTCCCAGGACACCCAAAGAGGGGAGGGGTGAATCAAGGTATCAAATATTTATTTTGATTAAAAGGATATTGTCCCCAAATTGGTAGGAACTTGTTAAATTTTTTTGAAACAAATATAAATTAACAATGATATTAAATTCTTAAATTAAGATAAAGACACAATATTTTTTTACTTGGTTCACCATTAAGGGATAGTCCAAGGAGCATACACTGATGATGTGTCAGTTATACTAGAATCCACTTTTCTTTACTAGTTCTGGTGGATCATAATTTTATGGACATGATCTCTTTTTTATTGGCACATATCCTTTACAATTATTTTAGGGATAGTTCACTTCCTATATTAGACCACTTACATTAAATCCTTGTGCACCACTCTAGATGAAGTCTACCTCAGTCTATCAACTTGAAGGTCACTTCCTCATCATCAAAAATTTTCTGATTATGTTGCATCATGAATTCCATAATACGATTCTCTAACACAGTCCTTGATCTTCATATATAAATACCAAATAAAACCATGTAAATATTATATCAAACAATTTCTAAGAAAGTAAGTTCCACTATGAACATTGTTCACCATGTATTGTGCTTTGAAAACCACCCTTTATTCAATGTGAGATGCTTCATGCTTCACATACTACTTCTTTGTGATATACTTATTAGATTCCTATTTGTAGGATGAATTCATGGAACATTGATTCATGAACTACTTCACTAAATATCCTTCATGATTTAAACTCATTATACAAACCTACTTGGATATGTGGACTCGCTTTTCTATACAGACTCACCTTACCATGCATCTGACCAGGATTTATCATTTTTTACTGATCTCTATATTTTCTTTAAACTTTTTATTGATACATAATTATGGTATTAGTGAGGTATTTATTGGAAAACACATCTAGAAAACTAATTAATCTCCAAATTTCCATTAAGTACCTTCATGAACTATCACCCTATAAATAATATATGAATTTATCCTACACGGTCATCCAAAAAACACTATCTCTTACCGAAAATGAATTAATTTTAAATATTCATGAATAAACCATGTTACATAATTTTTTTAATGTTGCATAACTTTAGAAATCATCACCTCTCATCGTAAACAACACACCTTTTAGGGATTCATGAATAATCCATGCTACATAGTTCTCACACCTCCTTTGTAGTTCATATAGTCCCTATGTTACAATGTACATGCACCATGAGTCAACTTCTTATATATTCATTCCACGTGAGCTACTTTCTTTACTATATAGTTCACATGAGTTAGCTTCTTTGATATTCTGAAACCTTCATTTTCCTATAACCCTTCATGAAAATTCACTAAAAATTCCAAATCTTTATACCCAAAAATTTAGAAAATACTTGAAAACAAAATCATCATTTACACTTATATAATCCATTATCTAGGATTCTAAAATATTAACATGACCTCAAAAGGCTTAAAAATACCTGGTCAATGTAGAAATGTATTGAAAATAAACACAACGCCAACCTCCATCCTAGATCAACTTGTTTCCAAATTTATCCCCCTTTGGTATTATTGGGAATCCAAAGTGAAATTAAATACATTTAAACGTTTAGATTACATTATAACAACTCATTTATTTCTCTAAGTTTACATGAGAAAAGGTTAGTTTAGAAAAAAAGATATTGGGAGAGAATTCCATGCCTCATGTCATTCCCTATTCTGAAACTTCCCCTTTCTTCATGCCTATGCACAAAATTTCATATCCCCATGAATCGTATCCCACCTAAATTTCACACCATAAACTCCCCCAAGATGAGACAGTGAGTTATGAACCGAAACCACTTGATGATCACTTGAACTTTACACAATTTCCCCTAATTTTTTAATAAACCCAAAGAGAGTGATAATCTTCTAACCATGAACACACATGTAAATAAATATATACAACATGAAGAGGGGAACTTCCAAGCCTCCTTAAGTTGACGGAGGTGGATAAAAACTAGGGTTTTACTAATGTTTCTCAAAAACCATAGTAGAAAATGACTTAGACATGATGTTTTCCACTTGATTATTATTTCTATTATATTCAAGTTTGATCAGTCATTGTTCCAATTTTTCTTTGATAAAGTGATACCAAATCTCATTATGTTTGTTATGAGAATGCTGTATGATATTATTTGTGAGTTTTATCTCACTAATTTTATCACATTAAATAACCATTGTCTACTTCACTTATTCCCTAATATCTTCTAACTCTTTATTCATCTATAGTAGCTGAGTGCATGACTTGGCCACTGAGATATATTCTGCTTTTTCTATACTTAGTGATGTTCTTTCCTATTTTTACTTATCCAACTAATACATTTACTGCTAATAAAGAATGTACCACCACTTATAGTATTTAGATCCACAACATGACCGACCCAATATACAACATAATATGTCGATAGCTCATGATTTTTCCTAGCATCAAAGAGTAAGCTAAAATTGAGTGTACCTTGGATGTACCTCATATTCCATTTAACTACTACAAGATTGTTTCCCTCATATTACTTTGGAAATAGGCTACTAAAAATGTTGCAAGAAAAATTTTAGGCCATTTTATATTCAAATACAGTAAGTTCCATTAATCATCCTTTATAGAGTGGGGTCCGCATATTTTACATAGTCACGATTCTTGATTTTGGTTCCAATCACAATTGGAGTGAACATTTTTTTAGAATAGTGAATGTCAATTTTATTCAATAGATCTCTTGTGCAGTTAGAAAAATGCATATCCCATTTTTTAAAACACTCAGATCCCCAAAAAACAAGTGAGTTCACTTATGATAGACATTTAAAACTATGAGCTCCTAAAATTAGAAAATTTTACTACAAACTTTTTTTTTCTTTCATAAAATCTGATATCATTCATGCACACAAGCATCATGAATTACACTTATTGAGATGATTTCACATAAAGATTATAGTTGACACCACCCCTTTTAAATTCAATCTTCTTCAAGTATGATTCAAAGTGAGAATATCATGATCATGATACATATTTTAGATTATATAAGGAATTATTTAATATAAAAACTATGGTTTCATTATCTCCAGTCAAGAGACCCACTGGTTGTTCAATATAAATACCCTCTTAAAGCACACCATTTAAGAACTTTGTTTTCAAATCCATTTGATAGACCTTGAAACCTCTTTGAATTTCCATATATAGAAATATCCTGATCAAATATAGTCAAGATAATAAATAAAATAATTCTTCAATATCAACTACTTCAATTTGTGCATAGTCTTTGCATACTAATAATTCTTTTTTTATGATCACGTTGCCATGATTATCAAATTTATTATTAAATATCCATTTCATTATGATAACATTGTAGTTTTCTAGACTATCAAAAAACACCCATGTTTTATTCTTATCAATTCGACCCAATTCCCAATTCAAAAATTTAATCCATGACTCATCTTTTTTCCACCTCTTAAAAATGAGGTTAGATCCACTATAGACAATAGATCCAAATTCTCCAGAATCCTCTTTTTTATTGTTTGAGTTAGAGTAGATCGATCCCAAATAATATTATATTAAATTTAATTTTTTTGGTCCTAATATAAGGTGCATGATGGATTTATTAGAGAAAAATATCCTCTTCTATGTTGACCTAAGATTCATTATCATTTGCACAAATTTTCACAACTTCAGGATTTGGACTATTTTTATTTTCTTTTTCTTCTTCATCACTTAAAACATCAATGTTTGGGTTTCTAGAGTTATTTACATACTTATCATAAATTAATTTGATACTATTACATTACATGATTTTATTCAACCTCATGTTAAAACATTCATAGTACTTACTCTTTATTGAGTAACCCATAAATTCTCCTTCATCAGCCACATATCCATACTTTACTTAGTTACCTTCTTTATTTTTAATGTAGAATTTTCTTACAAAGACTCAAAAATATTTTAGTGCGGGATTCCTTCCATTCCACATTTAATATAGTGTCATTTATTCCCCTTGGCTATGAATCACCTGATTTTGTGTTTACAACACAACCTGTATTGATTCCATATAATAGATATAATAGACAACAATTTCAATGAGCATTGTCTTGTTCATATTGTTTACCTATTGATTCCTTTATTCTATAACTCCATTTTTCTATGAGTCCATACTGATGAAACCTAATGATTAATTAATGTTTCTCAAGGTAGTTTTAAAATTAAATGAACATGTTTTTTGTTCCATTATCTAATAATAAAATCTTGATGGTATGACCAATTTCATTTCCCACTCTTCTTATATATCTCTTTATGTACCACATAACTTCTCTATTAATTTTAATGAACATGGAACATGCTATTTTACTATATCCATCAATGAAAATAATTAAATATCTCTCTACATACATGAAAAATATATTCATTGGACCACACACATCAGTGTAGAACAGATCAAGAAAATTCAAAGATCACTTGTTCTTCGGTCGATAAGTATTTCAGAATATATTTCCACCCATACAAGAATCAAATGTATTTTACCAATATCACTTTAGGTTTGGTATTCCCACCACAAATTTAAGTTTGGATAATTTCTCCATATTCTGTTTATGGATGTGTCCAAGCCTCTGATGCCACAAATTATTCTCTTCTTCAACTATAATTAGAAATTCATTCTCATGTATATCAACTTGGTACAAATTACCATTCATTATTATTCATTTCATAAGAGATTTATTAGTTTTTAATTTAATCAAGAAACCCTTTTTATTGAATGTGACTTCAAGTAATGAATCACATAGTTGGTTGGTTATCAAAATGTTACATTGTAATCCATCCACAAAAATTAATTCCGTATTCTTTATATCATCTCCCACCAAATAGGTATTCAACTTCACTTAATTTTAAAAGATTTTTTGTTTCAAAAATTCACTTTCCTATCAACTATTACCTTTATATTCTTCACTAGATTCATATTTATATTCATGTTAGATGAGAAACCAACTATCAAGAATCCAAGTGCTATTATTCTTAGTATCTTTGAGAGAAATATCTACCTAGTTATCTTTCTCTCCCTTCTTCTTCTCATTCAATGTGATCCCTAATTGATTTGATCCAAAAGATAACCTCTCATATTTCTCCCTGATACTAATATTATATTCATATTCATATTATTCTCATAATTGAGATAATCTATTACTCAAATAAATATTTTTTAGGTCAGAATATACAATGTAACACAAGAGGGGGGGGGGGGGGGGGGGTTGAATTGTGTCTTTTAAAAAATCTTCCAGAATTCTATATTTTGACCTTCACTATGATTTATAAGGATATTAAATGTTTAATTATGTAAAAATAATATGAAGAGGATAAAAAAAATAAAGAACACAATTTTTTTATAGTGGTTCAAAGCACAAATATCCCCTAGTACACTCTTCCAATCACTCTCTCTACGAGCATGGTAAATTTCACTTGAATGATCCTCTTATCACAAGACCGTGAATTCACAACTGAGTGCAGGTAGTTGAAACCTTTAAAAAAAGGATCATTATAAAGCGTTCTAATTTTATAATAGAGAAACTGTTATCCAAATCTTAGATCGAGAAGATGATACTTTACCTCAACTGAGTACGAGTAGTTGAAAACACAAATAAATCAAAAGATTTTGATTTTTTGATTCATATTGTTCTTCACAGTTGCAACAACAACAACTGAAAATTGATGTATATTCTTACTAAAAAAATAATATCTTCAATAATGAAATAGTTTTTAGTGATCCTTGTTGAAAAATGATATCCAATAAGGTAGAAACTAAATAATAGTAATAATATTACATTAGTAAAAGAATGAATAATATATCTTCAAAGTGTATCTTCTTTCAGAATCAATCGTTCATTGAATTAGCACTATAAAAAAATTTCAATAATATAGTTTCATATATGAATCAATTATCATACACATATTTTTCAAAGAGATACTTTGGAGAAATATATATAATAAATATCTTGCTTCCGTATTCCAGATCTAAAGGAATAGCCTGATTGATCACATAAATTCAAATTTCAACTGACCATGGGAGTCATAAATTTCATTAAGAATAAGAGTGATTTTATCCAATAAATATAGTTCTTTGAAACAATCATAAAGATCCTTGAACCGGTTTTCAATTTTTACTTGATCATTGCTGAAATCTTGGATTGAAAAATGGTCTTAAAAAACTTCACTGTTGTAAACACAACGTAGGGTTGAACTGTGTAGCGTAGGGTTCCTTTACATAGTGTAGAGTTCCTTCCAATGCATGGTTTCTTAACCATAATTTAATCTTCATGTAGCATAGGGAAAAAATTAGTGTAGGTATGATAATCCACACATTCACCTTTTTAGCATAGGATCTCAAACGTAGCATTGATTAACCATACATTTAAATTCCTGAACGTTTGGTTGATGAAAAATATTTCGAGACTAATGTACAGTTTCTGATCCAAATGAAAATTGTTTATCATAACATAGGGTTGATACCATAAGCAAGCATTTCACTTTTCCAGTGAAACGTAAGATTGATTCCACACATTCACCTATCGAATAGAGGGTTTTGAAATAGTGTTTTTATAGTAATTCTCGTAATGTTAAATTTCTTTAACTAAAATATAAATTCATAAAAAATCATTCAATAAAACTTAATTAGAAAACAAACTAGGGTATTTTTGAGCATCAAAATCTCCATATTTTATAAAGTATTTTTGAGACAATACATGCCCAACAATCTCCCCCTTTTTGATGATCAAAAAACCCGTAACATAATTCAAAACAAAATTTTAAAGAAAATAAAGGATTTTTAAATATACAAAAATAGATATAGAAAATATTTTGATATTTTGTTTTCACATTATTATTTAGATAAAGGAAAATAGATACTTGTAAATTTAATATTTTCTCTAATGAAACACTATGGTTTGGAAGATATTCTCCCTAATAGATATATTCTCATTTTTCTCCCCTTCCTTAAAAAATTCTCCCTTTTTTTATGATATAAAAAAGATGGGTTGAAATAATAAATGATATAAACCACAGTTAATGTAGAACTGAACTATAAATTCATAGTTATAAAAATGGAGAAGAGAAAAAAATTTATGATTGAAAATTAAGTATTGAACTTAAATAAAAGATAATAAACCTAAATAAGAATAAAAAAATTGAATTTAAAATGAATTTAAATGTTTTAAAAATAGATTACAATCCACAGTAAACAAAGAGTCTTAAAAAAGAAGGGCTTTTATCAGAATCTGCAGGGGAATAGGGTGTATCAGGATAATGAAAGGGTTGGAAAACTCCATTGATACCAATGACCTTCAAAATAAGACTCTGAAAATGATTGTTGAAGACTTCTAACCACTACTAAAGAAGATTATTTGAATCTTGAACAATATTCAGACTCTCAAACAAATTAACCTTTATAAACTCATTCAAATATTCCTCTGACTTAATGAATGAAGTCAACTTATCCTTAACTTTATCAATAACAAATCCCAACCAGGATTCATTTGAAGTTAGTTGACTCTCCAGATGAATTTTATTGTCTAATAGAATACTTAAAGGGTTACTATCACACCGAAAAGTGTGAAAATTTTCATTGAAATCATACACCACTAAAGTAATTAATTAAAATATTCTAATCACATATTGAGGTGTCTATTGAGAGGAGGTTGAAGCTCAATTTATTTCCCTGAGAGATTGAAATTATCTCCCTATCATCAGCTTGAAATCATCAAAATATGACTTCTTGAAAGATTCATATTTCAATAAATTGAATTCTATAAACATTTTTCTGATTAAATATTTAAGATCTCCAATAGAAATAATATTGTCTTTGAATTTCCTAATATAGATCTTATGAGCCTCAAACTATGATAATGACACTGTAGTACTTTTGAGATCTTCAAAATTCTTTTTCTTAGCTTATGATTGTTCTCTCAGAATTTTTTTTGAGCCTCTAATATATTTACCTTTATAACCAAGTCTTTAGAATGAGAATCTGAAGATTCAAAAGATTGAGTGCCAGGGTCAGGGATATGTTCCCAGTTTTAAACTTCTATCAAGTCCAAACTTGACTCTTTATTATCAACTAATTTGTCTCTCAAGGAAAATAATTTAATAGCCTCAGAATGAGGAACAAATTCCCTATGAAGTTCTTAACTGGGAGCCTCTTTCTCAATATGCTCACTAACTAGAGCGTCATGCACAATTCCAATAGCAGCTTCATCCACAATCTCTAGAATGTTGAATGAAATCATTATTCTCTAAACAAGATTTCCTTCTAGACTAGATTCAGCCTCTTCATTAGGTCTCTATCTTATATATCCAACCGAAAGAATCATTTTCCCCCCCTAAACAGTTGTCAAAAACCTCTGTTGTTGTTGTTTCATACCAACTGGAAAAAGACTATTGTAATAATTTCTCCAAATAAAGCCTAAATTTTTAACAATCCCAACATTTAAAAAATTGCTATGATGATATTTTTTACCAAAAACATATTAATTTTTTACCTTTTATTCATAGAAAAAAGGAAATAATCCTCCTATAAGGATAATATCCCATCCTAGAATACTTGTGGAATTAGTGGTTTAGATACCTTATCATAAACAAATAGAAATTGAACTTGATGTGATTAAAAAAAAACATGACATAAATTTTAGGATAAAGAACTTTCTCTAACTTAGGAGTCATTGAAAAAATTCCATATTGAATAAATTTCATCATAACCCGACAGTCAGAAGTATTCTATTTTATCATTACTTTCTTGATAGTTCTTATTCCAAACAATGAAAACATAATGTCCTCTGAAAAATGTTTTCCATTACCTATATTCCTCAAATCAAAATTAAATCCTCCCTCATGGAGAAAATAAAAAAACTTATCCATTTCAACAGAAGATATAAAAAACCTAGAATTGTTAATATTAGAGACAATGGTATCTTCATTGAATCCGATACTAAATGAAGTATTTCTAAAAAATTCCTTTAATTCAATTTCATATACCATAGGCATGTTATCTTTTCCAAAAGAATAAACTAAACCTTGAAATATCATTGCTTCCTTGAGTAAAATATTTTTAGAATCTAAATAATTAAAATTGATTACCTTTCCATGGAGCACTTTGCGAGCTTTCCCTGAAGCATAAGAAGAGGTGTCCAACTAAGCATATTCAGATATTTGAGAGGTTTCCATTTGTTATGGTTTTGAGATTAAAGGGATTGAAGGTTTAGGGTTTCGAAAAATGATAATCAAAAGAGTGAGAGATATAATCTGTAAACTGAAGGGATGTATAGGATAGGAGAAAGATAGTGGGAGAAGGTGAACAATTTTATTTATTCCGATTTAGAATGTACTCATTACTTTTAAATTTTTAAAATAAAAATAAAATAAAATTCATTTTAAATATTATTAACACATAAAAAAATAAATTAAAATATGATAAATGTTTATATAGAGTATATATAATACTTAAAATATAAATAGAGACATTAAAATGAAATAAAATGAATAAATCATTCATTTAAAATTAAATAATCATAACCCCCCTTTTATAAAATCAAAACTTTCACTGGTAAGTGGTTTAGTAAAAATATCATTGAATTGATATTTGGTATTAAAAAATTCTAAAGATATATCCTTTTTAAGGACATGATCTATTAGAAAGTGATTCCTTATATCAATGTACTTAGTCATAGAGTGACTTATAGGATTTTTTGAAATATTTATTACACTTGTATTATCACATACAATAGGTATACTATTAAAATTTAGTCCAAATTCTAATAGTGTTTTTTTCATCCATAATACTTTTCCATAAAAATGGCCATCAGGCACATATTTTTCCTTAGTGGTTGATAAGGAAACTGAGTGTTTTTTCTTACTAGACTATGAAACTAAAGATTTTCCTCAAAAGTGACAAGTTCCTAAGGTGATTTTTCTACCTAATCTAAAACCTCCAAAATCATCATATGAATATGAAATTAAATTAAAATCATAAGTTTTGGTAAAGAATATATTGAAAAATAGTTCCTTTTAAATATCAAAAAATTATTTTAACAATAGTAAGACAAGACTCTTGTATTTGATTGAAATCTAGCATATAAACATACAAAAAACATAATATCTAATCTTCTAGTAGTAAGATATAAAAAACTTCCAATTATACCTCTATATAACTTATTTTCTACTTTTTTTATAGCTTTATCCAAATCATGTTTTATATTGGTACACATGGGAGTTTTATATTTCTTTATGTCTTCAAAAATAATATATTCACTTTTATTTAAAAAATTTCAATAATATTTTTAATAAATCTAAAATCCTAAAAATAATTTTTTTTCTCCCATAATAATCATTTAAAATTCTTTTTTCATTAATTTTGAAAAATCATTATAAATATTTTTATTAGTTGAACAAAAAATAACAGCATCAACATAAATTTTAACTAATAAAATATTAGAAAAAACAGTTTTCTTAAAAAGTGTTGGATATAACAATCCAACAATAAATCGATTTTTCAAAAGAAAAGAACTTAATATTTCACACCAAGCTTTGGGTGATTGTTTAAGGACACAAAGAGCTTTAGTAAGTTTAAAAATAGAGTTTGGTTTTTGAGGATTTTCAAAACTAGGGGTTTGTTCAACATAAACTCCCTCCATTAAATAACTATTTAAAAAGGCAGATTTAACATCTATCTGATATAATTTAAAATTCATATAATATGCATCAGATAAAAGGATTCTTATTTATTATAGTCTATCTAATAGAGAAAAGGTCTCATCATAATATATTCCTTCTTCTTGATTATATCATTTAGCTAATAATCTAGCTTGATTTATGGTTATAATCTCTTGATCATCCTATTTATTTCTAAATACCCACTTAGTTCCTATAGTTGGATAATTGATTGGTCTTTATCCTAGTTCCCAAACTTCATTCCTTTCGAATTGGTTTAGTTTTTCCTACATTGATAGCATCTAAATCTCATCTTCCAAGGATTCTTCAATAGTCTTAGGTTCTAACTGAGATAGAAAGGTAGAAAATTCAGTTAGGTTTCCTACATTTATTATAGTTCTAATTATTGTGTCTAGGTATCCTATAACTGTTTATAGAGGATGGTTATTTAAAGTTCTAGACTTTCTAGGCAAGAAACATTCAGTATTTTTAGTATCATGTTCTTCTGAACTGGACTAAAATTTATAAATATTATTTTCAAAATCATTTTTAGGGGTTTCAAGTATCATGTTGTAAAAAGAGTCAGTGACTTCATCTGCTTGATATTTCTCTTTAATAAAAGGGTCAATTTCATCAAACTTTTCATGAACCGATTCTTCAACAATCCTTAAATTTTTATTAAACACTCTATAATATTTAGAGGTATCATAATATCCCAATAATATTCCTTCATCAGCTTTTGGATAAAACTTATCAAGGTTGTCCTTAGTATTCAATATATAGACCTTACATCCAAAAACTTTAAAGTATTTTACTTTTTGTTTTCTGTTATACCAAAGTTCATAGAGTTTATTTTTGAAAATATACCTTATTAAAACTCTATTCTTGATATAGTAGGATATACTTACAGATTCTTCCCAAATATAGTTAGGAAGACTGTATTCATTCAGCATAGCCCTCTCCATTTCTTGAATAGTTCTATTTCTCCTTTCAACAATTCCATTTTTTGGAGGTGTTCTTGGTGTAAGGAAGGTGTGTTTAATACCAATATTTGAGCATAAATAATTAAATTCTTGATTCTAAAATTCTATACCACGATTAATTCTCAATAAAATTATTTTAAAATCCTTTTCATTTTAAATTTTTTTACAAAAACTTTCAAAAACTGTGAACACTTTTTAGTTTTAGAAAATAAACCCAAGTAAATCTAGAATAATCATCTACTAAAACATAAAAATATAATTTACCAAAAAAACTTTCTACTCTTGATGGTATAAAAAAATCTATATAGATAAGTTCTAAAGGTTTAGATGTATCAATTTTGTTAATATATTTGAAAAAAGATTTGTAGTGCTTGTCAATTTGGCATGCATCATAGAATCTGTCATTGTCAAACTTAAGAATAAGAAAATAAAAAACTGACTATTTCTTAGATAATTTATGTAAAGAATATATATTAAATTTTCCAAGTCATCTATTCCAAATTGAAGATTCATTTGTCTTAGCAGTTAAACAATTCACTTTTTGTTTACATAAGGAATTCAAAATCCAAGGTATAAACATTATCAGTTCTATGTGCTCTAAATTTAAGCAACTTATCTTTAAACAATGAGTAGGAATTATTAAAAAAATAAACAAAAAATCTATCATCACGGAGTTAAGAGATACTTATCAGGTTGTGCTTCAACCCTTGTAAATATAGTACTTTTTTGATTGAGAGAGTCTTTGGATCTCCAACAATTCCAACTCCAATTATTTTTCCTTTAGAATTTTCACCAAAAGTGACTAGTCCTCCATCTATTTGATTCGGTGTATGAAATTTTGTTGAGTCTCTACTCATATATCTAGAAAATCCATTGTCCATATATCGTATGGATTTTACTTTTCTCTATCCTATTTCCTACAAAATTAATTAAACAAATGTTCATTTTGGTAACCATATCTTCTTTGGTCCAGCAGTGTTAACAAGCAATGATAAGGGAATTCAGATCTACTTTATTTTTCCATAATTTATATCACTAGCTTTAGAGAAACTTTTAGAAATAAAGGATATTTTAATACTAATAATTTTATTTTTTTTTCAAATAGAATTTATTAGTGAAATGATGTTTTTATCCACAATAATAACAAGTAGCATTTTTAGAATTGGGCACAAAATAATTTTTATAAAATTTTAATTTTTTGCCCTTACTTACTATTCCAAACCTTTACCTTTTAATGACATTATTTAAAAGAATATTATTTAAGATATTTTCTCCTTTAATAAAAAAAATATGTTCACTTTTATAAGATTCTACTTCATCCTAAAATTCTTTAATCCTTTTTTCATGATCAACACAGTTTGAGGTAGATGAGTTGAATTTTCCAAACAACTCTTGATACTATTTTTGAAGGGTATCTCTTTCACTTAAAACATCATTATGAAAGTTTTTCAGAGATTTATGTTTCTTTAATAAGGAATCATATTTTCCTTCTAGCACAGAATTGTAGGATTCTAATTTATCATTTTAGAAACTACCATAATTGGAATCAAAAGAGTAATAAGTTTGTATCTTTTCTTCTTCATCCATGAATCATATATTGGATTTTAGATTTGATTGATCTTTTTTTTAATTAGAATTTTAAGGGCTAATGGAGTCTTAATATACACTCCATGTATCTTTTATTTCTCTATTTCTTTTGTGCTCATAATCAACATTTTTATAATATCTATTTTATAATATTTTTCTTTCATATTTCAGTTGAGGAAAATCAAGTATGATATGACCCAATTTATTATATTCATAACATCAAACTTCTCTTGGTTATTTTTCATCCTTCCTGAAGGATTTTCAGAATTCTATTTTCTTTTTTTAGAATTTACTGAACTGTTTGGCTAGCTGATCTAGTTCCATTACAGAACCCAATGAATCTACATTTTTCTCTTCTTTGACTTATTTCTTTGTTTTTCTGTTATGATTATGAGATGTCACCTTTAGGGCATTATTTTCCTTTTTCACTATAACCATTTTATCTTCATATTCAGCTTGCATCTCATCTTTTTACATCATAAGTGTCCCAATTAATTCTTTCATTTTCCAAACTTTGATAGGCTATGATTGATGAATAACAGTAGATATGACATTCTATTTAAAGGGTAGTACTCTCAGTACTTTCAAATCTTTATTAGATTGTTTGATGGGTTCACCTATGGATATAATATTATTAAAAATTTATGTTAACCTTCCATTAATCTATGTGATGGTTTCACCATCAAAAATTATAAATGTGTCAAATTTTATCTTAGCTGGAGCATATATCATTTGTCTAATATTGTCTATTCCTTCATAAGCAACTGCAATAGTTTTCCACATCTCATAGGCAGTTGGAAATTGTGAAACATGATTGAATTTATATTGTCCAAGACCATAAATAATAAAATTCATTTCTTTAGAATTGATATCATACTCATATTTTGTTGTAGCATCTCATGTTTCTGGGTTATCAAGAATTTCATATGGAGTAATGATCTTTGAGTATACTTTGAATCCATAATTTTTTAAATAGATAATCATTTGATATTTCCAACATCCATAATTTTAACCATTAAAATATAGAGCATGTACCATTGACATTACTTCTCTCAGATCATCCATTTCCATCTTTGTATAGACTTTATACTTTTATCTTGATATAGATTTAACCAAAAAGCTCTCCTCTAATACTAATTGTTAGATTGGAATATACAAAGTAACATAAGAGGGGGGGGGGGGGTGAATTTTTTCTTTTAAAAAATATTCCACAATTCTGGATTTTGACACCCACTGTGATTTATATGGACATTCAATGCTTACTTCTATAAAAATAATATGCATTAGATAAATAGAAATAAATAAAAAAACTTTTTATAGTGGTTTAGGGAACAAAGATCCCCTAGTCCACTCTACCGATCACTCTCTCTGCGAGCTTGGTAAATTTCACTAGAATGGCCCTCTTATCACAAGACCATGAATTCCCAACTAAGTGCAGGCAGTTGAAACCTTTACAAAAAGACTCATTACAAAGTATTCAAGTTCTATAATAGAGAACTGGTTATCCACAACTTAGATTTAGAAGCTAATACCCCACTTCAACTGAGTATGAGTATTTTAAAACTCTAATAAATCAAAAGATTTTGATTTGTTGATTCAGATTGTTCTTTACAGTTGAAACTTACAATTGATGGATCTTCTTCTTAAAAAAAATATCTTCAAGAATGAAATAGTATGAAGTGATCCTTGTTGCAAAATGATATCCAATAAGGTAGTAACTAAATAACAGTAGTAATCTTGCAGTAGTAAAAGATTTAATAGTATATATACAAAGTGTATCTTCTTTCAGAATCAATCATTCATTACAGTAACACTGTAAAAGATAATTTTAATAATACAATTGCATTTTTGAATTGATTATCACACACATATTTTTAAAGATATACTCTGAAGAAATATATAGAATAGATATATTTCTTCAGTATTCCAGATCAAAAGGAATAACCTAATTGATTGTAGTAATTCAAATTTCAATTAATCAGGGGAGTTGTAACTTACCTTAAGAACATGAGTGACTTTCTTAGATGAATACAGTTATTTAAAACTATTATAAAAATACTTGAATGGGTCTTCAATTATGACTCGATCGTTGCATCAATCTTGGATTGAAAACATGGCTTAAAAATCTTTACCATTGTAAACACAACATATGGTTGAACTGCATAGTGTAGGGTTCCTTCAAATGTATAGTTTCTTAATCACAATTTCATCTTCATGTAATGTAGGGAATAAAAGTATCACAGGGATGATAATCTATATGTTAATATTTTTATAATAGGATCCTGAACGTAGCATTGATTAACCATACGTTTAAATTCTTGAATATAGGGTTGATAAATAGTATTTCTAGACTAATGTATGGTTGCTAATCCAAATGAAAACTATTTATCATAATTTAGGGTTGATACCATACACAAGAATTTTAGTTTTCTAGAATAACATAGTGTTAATACCATACGTTCACATACATAACATTGGGTTTTGAAAAAGAGTTTCTAGAGTAATTATTGTAACGTTAAATTACTTTAACCTAAATATAAATTCTTGAAAACTAATTCCAGAAAACTTCATTATAAAAAAACAAGAATATTTGTGAGCATAAAAATCATCATATTTTATATAGTATTGTTGAGACAATACATTCCCAACAATCTTGTTTTTTTTTCTAGAATTCTGTTGCCTTTGACTCCTAAGGTGGTAACCACCACTTCTTCTCTACCTATAATCTACGGATTTATGACCATATTTAGAACACTAAAATAAATATCCATAGAAAGTACTTATTATATCTAATAAAGGATATTGATTATTTAAACTTTAGAGTATTTTAAGAATTTCCTAATTAAGATAACTCCTAACCTCTTCATAGTAGGATTTGGTGTGGATAAGAAAGATGAAAAATTTATATTTCATAAGAGGAAATATATTCCCTACTTTATTTCTCCATAGGTAATTTTATTTTTGAAAACTTTTTGATCATCATCAGTTCAACCTCTAATATTGGGGATTATTTTATTCCCATTTATTTCTTTTGACATGAGCTATCTTTTTCTAAACAATCGGTGTTTTAAATTTGACAGAAGTAAAACCAACTTTCCACTTTCCGTTTTTCTGATATGTATTTATTGCTTCTGTTGATGTTTTGGTATCACAACTAATTCCAATTTTACCCAATTTTTTTACTAATGTTATTGATACCTTCAAAACCTCACTTGAATCTTTATATCAATTCTCTATCTATGAACCTCATGAAATGTAGCTTCTTCTTTGAATCTCTTGATTTCATTTATGATTATTTTTTTTCAGAGTAAAAACCTCCTCTTATAGGGATTATACCTTTTAATTCATTATTTTACACAAGTATTAAGTTCATTAATAACCTTAGTCTGTTCTTCAATCTTTAGCTCTATGTTCATCACTTCTTATGAATCTACTTGACCGAAAAATTGATTATCCAACTCCTCTTTCATCTAGCCAATCTTCACCTCAAGATGATCCATATACTCAAAGGAATCTTTTAACAATTCAATAATATTTATATTTTTATTTGTTTGGAGATCAAGATCTTCAATAGATCATTCAAATCATTCCTTGAGATCAACTACACCTTTTGGTTGATTTCCATCTTATTTTATATATTCTTATTTTTCAACCATATCCAAAATGGGATCTTCAATATCAAACTTAAACTCTATCTCCACTTCATCCAGGTAGTCTCCTTCATCATCTTCCTCTTTGATAATAAAGATCTTACTCTAAAGTTTCTTTCTTGAATAGTTTACCAGTTTGAAGTCACTTTTAAAAAGGAACCTAATTTGAAGAATCTATATCATATCTAATTCGATTTCTTTATCATTAAATTTTCTTGGACACCTTTCCACAATGTTACCAACCTTACCACATCTAAATAAAATTATGGGTATCTTACCTTTAAACCTTCATTTTCTTCTCTTTAACTTTTTATCCACAAGGGAAATAAATTCATCATCCACATCTTCATCATATTCATTGACTTTAGCAATATAATTTTTTACATTTCATTGAAACCATATCCTTATTTGAATGATTAGATGTTCCTTATAGATTTAATCACATTTTACAAGTCACTAAGATGATTAAAATATCATCAAGTGAAAACTTGGATAAATACCTTTATTCGAGACATGAAACTTTCAAATTATACCAAGGTGGTAGCCACCAAAAAATTTTCTTGACAATATTAATATCCTTAATTTATTCACAAAGTCCTCAAATTTTTATAATGAATTCCCTAATTTGGTGGAATAAATTTTCAAAATTTTAATAATGATACATTTTTAAATCATCAAAAGTTTTGTAAAACACTTGTATCTTAGCTTCCTTCACTTTATTATCACCTTCATAAATGTTAGAAATTTTTTCCTACATTTCCTTTACACTAGTATAATTCACCACCTTTATATATATTTAATTTTATAGGGATATAGTTATATGATTTTGATATTTGGGATCATCATTAAGAATTATTTTATTAGCTTCAATCATATACTATCCTATAACATCACTGAATTGAATCCCATGAATGGTGGTAGATTAGACTTCTGTTCTAAGGAATAAAAAATACGATCTCATCCAATTTTTAATAATATGATACTTATTCCCATCAAAGATAGGAAATCCTTTTGAATTAACTAAATTCTCTATAATAATCATCACAATATAGATTAAACTCTTATAACCTGACATTGATACCGGTTGTTGTACCTCGAGACACCCTGAGTAGGGAGGGGTGAATCGAGGTGTTAACTTTTTTCTTTTGATTAAAATGATCTTGTCCCCATGCTGGTAGGAACATGTTAAACCCATATAAAAGGAATGGACATTCAGAAAAACAATAAATGAATAAAGTAAGAGCATGAAACATTAGATTTTACCACTAAGGTATAATCTAAGGAGCATACATCGATGATGTTTCAGTCATACTTAAATTCCCAATGCTTCACTAGTTTTGGTGGATTACAATTTTTTTGGCCACAATCACTCTATTATAGGTAGAATACCTATACAATGAGTTCATGGAAAGTGTACTTCCTACCTCGAATCACTTCCATCAGCTCCTCATTATGAACTTCTTTGGATGAAGTTTTCCATAGTTTATCAATTTAACGGTCACTTCCTCATCATAAAAAAATTACTGATTATGTTGCATTATGAATGCTAGAATATTATGATTTAATGTGATCCTTGATCTTCAAAGACTGACCCTAGATACAAATATTAAAAATATTGGATCTAAAAACTACCAAGAAAGTAAGTGCTATTCAGAATAATATTTACCATATACTGTGTTTCATGGACCACCCTTTGTGCCACACGAGCTACTTCGTGCTTTGTATACTACTCCACAATCTATTTCATAGAATAATCCTTTTTAAACTGAATTCATGGAATCTTTATTTATGAAATACCTCATGAAAACTTCTTCAGGAGTTGAACTCACTATGATGTATGACCTTGCTATGTGAACTTGCCTTGATATACAATCCGACCTTATTATGCAGACTCTTCTTGCTATATGGTCAACCTAACTTTATTCTTTTTCTGAATTATCTCTATAACTTCTTCAAACTTATCATATATCCCTATTGATGGAATTAGAAGGGTATTTATAGTCAAAAACATCTATAAAACTCTCCAATCATTGAAATTATATTTAATCCCTTTGTGAACCTTCACCCCATTAATGATACATGGATCCATCCTACACGAACCTTAAAAAAACACCACCTCCTACAAAAAACGTCTTGTTTTCTGGTATTTTTAAATAAACCATGTGTTAAAAATTTCCCCAATATCCTTCCATTCAACCATAATTAATCAATCCAAAATCACTTTGGTAGAAAAATATTCTATAATTGAACTCTATAAATGTTAGATCTCCAGAACTTAGAAGAAATTTATTCACCAAAATCATTGTACTAATATGAAATAACTTCATCCATATTCACTAAAAAAGCAGTAATTTTTGAAATGAAAGTAAATGTAATCTGGAAAGTTCAATTTGGTTTTACATGGTTCAGACTAAAATTCCTACATCCATGGGAGAAGCATTGTATCATTTCATTTTTCTAGAAATAAAATATTACATATTTGTGATTATCGAACCACATTGATGACTAAATCAAGTAATTTTAATTATATTTCTCTATACAATTTTATAAAGGTGACCCAAAATCCTATTTAAATAGAGTAAAAGATGTTAATCTGGTTGCACTAACATATGAGAAATACAGGAGTCTATCTTTTCCACTATTTTCACTACTGATCTCCTGTAGAAATTCTTAGTGCGACCATAACCTCTGGTAAATCAGAAACCTCCCAATAGAAAAATTGAACATCCACCATCTTCTAAAAGGTACTAGTTGGGTTTATAAAACAAGAAAACCTAGAACTAATAACATTAGAATAAAATCTTTCTGAAACAACCTCCTTTTAGAACCACCTTTCAAAAATGATAAAGGAAAAAAACCACTTTCATTACTTCAATGAAATAAAAAACTTTCAAAACCACTCATTATATTAGTATAACTTTGATAAAATAAATCATGTTTCACAAAATCACAAAAATATTTCACTTTAATACTTATTTGGATTAAAAAACATGTCATAAACTTTATATTAGAAAATATCTTCCATCTTTCACCATGTACAGTGCTTTCCACCTTTTTCCATTCATCCAAGCCCAACTAAAGCTTCATACTGCCTTAGTATTTCTGGACCCAAGATTTTTGTGATTATGTCGACTTGATTCTTATTTCAATATATATTCCATAACTGCAACTCCCCACCATCCAACATATTATAGATATAATGTCACCTTATATAAATGTATTTAGTTTAAAAAAAAACACTTGATTCTTATCCAAATGGATTTTACTATTATTATCATAATAGAGAAACCATTTCCCCTAACTGCATCTACATTCTTTAACTAAACATATCAACCACACGATCTTCTTACTAGATCCATTGTAGCCACACACACTATTTATGTTGTAGAAATTACAATTTTAACTTAGAATTCCAACTAATTGTGGGTCTACCGAAAGTAAAAACATATCTAGTTGTGCTCTTCAAAGAATTGGAATCCCCCCCAATTTAATATCTATAAACCTGAGTAATGGATCATTATCCCCAAAATAAAGAGTTGTACCTTTCGTTCCTTTTAGATATTGAATAATCTTATTTGTAGCTTCCCAATGATATTTCCATGTATTTTCCATGAACCGGATAACCACTCTCACTTCATGAACAATATCTAGATGAGTGTACACCATAAAATACATAAAAATTACAACTAATGAAATTTATCCATGTACTTTATTTCTTATTTTGTTCATCGTTCCTATTGTTTGGTAAATTTGAGGTGACCAGTAAGAGGAGTTTAAATAGTCTTATATATACTCATTCTGAATCTCTCAATGATTTCATAGATATAATAACTCTATGATAAAACTGATATTCTAGTATTCCTATCACATTCAATCTGCATACCCAAGATATTGTTTTTCACCAAGATCTTTCATCTCAAACTTTCCAGACAAGTCCTCCTTCAACTTTTGAATTATCAAAACATTCAGACCCACCAATAACATATCATACAAATGTAAGATTAAGATAATAAATTCATTAACAATAAAACCCTTATGGTAACAATAATGATCATATTTACTCATTGTGAAACCTTTATACTCTATAAAGGAATCAAATTTCCATTTCCAACACCTTGGTGCTTATGTAAAACTATAAATAATCTTTTTTAGTTTGCACACCAAGTCCTGATTTCATCTATCCATGAGACCCACTAGTTGTTTTATATAAATTTATTTCTCTAAATCCCTATGAATAATATATGTCTTCACATCCATTTGTTCATGATATAAATTTTTGGAAGAAACCAAGTTTAAAATGGTTATGATTTTAGTATGTACCAGAGATAATATTTTAGATAAGTCTATACCCACCTTATTTTGAAATACTTTCACAATTAGACTCTCCTTATACCTCTTCCTTCTATTAACTTCTTCTTTCAACTAGAAATCCCACTTTCTCTCAAGTTATTTATTCACTTATGGTAAATATATTATCTCCTAGGTGCTATTTACACATAGTGAATCCAACTCCTCTACATTTTTAATTACCACTTTTCAAAATCACTCTGAGTAGCTACTTTTTCCAAACTTTCTAGTTTCCCCACATCCGTTAAAAGTAAGAAAATAAGGTTAGCTCCATACGTCTACACTGGATTTATAAACCTTAAATATATTTAATAAATAAACTTTGATTCATCTTATTCCAGAATTGTAACTTATAGACCTTTACCTTTCAGAACTCTTGATAAATATTCATCTATTACAAAACATTCAAGTGTGTCTTCTGATGGTTGAACTTCTGAACATTCTGTATTACTCTATAAACTTCACTCCAAAATATGGTATATTTTTATTGACTCATAGACAACCAAATTTTGTAAAAAATGTGCTTATAGAACCTCTACCTAGATAAAATTGAATTGAAGTTGAATCATTAGCCTCAACCTCCTTTCCCTTCATGTTCCAATATTTCTGTAAGATCTAATCATTGAAGAGCACATTTTGGATTCTAAAAAATTTCCTCTTTTCATCATCCAAAGTTGAAAACCTAAGTCTTCATATCCATAGCCTATGAATAATTATTCATGATATTTTTATTCTAGATTATCTCTTTATTTATCATCCATATGCACATGGGCTAAACATTAGAAAATTTTGAGGTTAGCAACTTCAGGAATTTTTTCAACACGTACTTATTTCTGTAATTATTTTCCTATTATTTCAGATGGAATTATATTGATCAAGTAAGTTTATATTCACAATACTTCCACCTATAACTCCTTATACTATAATTTTACAACATACTTCTTGTTCTATTTATCAATGTCTGATTCATTCTCTTGGAAACACCATTTTTTCTAGACATTCATAGAACAACCTTCTCATACCAGATCCCTCTGTGCTTGTAGTAATTTTGGAAACCCCTTTTAGTAAACTCATCACTATTGTCTGACCTCATAAATTTCAGTTCAATTATAGTTTCTCTTTACACTTTAGGTTCCTATTGAAAAAATATTCCATAAACTTTCACTTTTTTGTTTCATATAGCATACAAATACCTTTTTTTGGAATCATCAATGAAGGAAACCAATTATTTTTACCTTCTATGATAATGAAATGGGGTAGGTACCAAAAAATCTCTATGTATTAACTCTCGTTTATAACATTTTGGTTTTTTTTCTGTGCATATTAAAATACATATTTCATTACTTCTCAAGTTTACTACTCTTGCATCTTCCAAAGTATGAATGATCCAACTTCAGTATGCCTCTATCTGCTATAACATTCACAATTTTCTCACTGAGGTTCCCAAATATATTATGAAAAAGTTTTAAACTTATAGAAGATGTTTTTTTGATAAGTGTATCTTATAAGGCCCTTTTAGTCATATACAAACACCCATATTTTACACCTCTGTCTATAATAAGGTATCCTAGAGTAATCTTTGATACCCCTTTTGAAAAACTAGTTTCGAAACATGATTCATCTAGATAAATAACTGAAATAAGGTTTTTTGGATACCTAGAACATTACACACTTTGTAAGATCGCATGTTTTTATAGTTGTAAAATTATAGAAGGATTTTGAAATTTTTAATTACTAGATTATTCAAATTTTGATAAGAAATTTATAATGGAAATTTGAAGTTTGGAATGCCTCTAAATAATGTTTTTAGATATGTAATGAGTCTTGGATGGTGTTTCTAAGGTTTTAGGAGAATTCTAAGGGTTCTAGGCCCAGAGTTGAAGTTTTATGAAAATACAGCATATGGAATACAGTTAGTGCATAATTAATGCTAATTGTGCATCCCAAACCATGTGGTCCAATTTGAATAGGCACATGGGTTGAGAAATCATGTATAATCCTAGGGTAGATCATGTAAGGGTTTTAAATTTACTGAATACATGTTTCATGATTGGAACATGGTCTGTTAAACTATGTACTACAACCATATGAGATGGAGGGGTCAATACAGTTCTAACCACAAAGTTGGTGCATAGTTTGAGAAACCATCTGATAAACCATGCGAGGTGTGTCTTAATTGGAAATAGGAGGTACATAGTTGTCATATGTTTTATAAAACCATGAGGAAAAACTATACAGATCAATAAAAAGGGAAAAGTTTCCATTTTACCCCTCTGACCAAATGGTTTTACCCACTTTTCCTCCCTCATTTCACCCAATAGCTCCTCTAAATCCACCCTCCTCCATCTCCCTTCCTACATAGGAGTTATCCCCTTTTCTTGGTCCAAATAAAATTCCATTAAATGCATAAAAATACTTTAGGAAAGTCTTAAAATCCATTATCCCCTTTTGTGTTCTTCTCATTCTTCCTCTAATTTTGGATTATTCAGTTGGGGTTTTTATTCCTAATTCCATTGAAGCATGGTGGAATCAGACACTAGTGTTATGGATTTTTATTTTCCTAGAAAGAGGATGACTTGAGAATCAATTTTCACTTTTCCATGTGTTTTTTCATCAAGTTATTTCATTGTGGTAATTTTTCTTAATCTTTAAAGCTTAAATTAAAATTTTGGGTGATTTTTTGATGAATTTTCTTTGGTATTATGCTTAATTCAAGTTCAATGATGAATTGTAAGTTATAAGAAAGCATTTGGTCATGGTTATAGTGTGATATGATTGGATGGTGAGGTTTTAGGAATTATTTCATTGTAATTAAAATTGTTTAATTGGTTTTATCTTGTTAAGGTTAATTAATTAATTATAATATTATTATAATTAATTAATTTTGATGGTTTCATTATGATACAATACCCTATATGTCTCAGATGACCTTGGACATGACTTAGAAACTATGTTTGTACCTTGTAAGATTAATGGAAATCTTCCTAAAGGTAGGTGGTTTTTCATACCTTCCCTATGGTATTGATGCATTTTTATGGTAGTATGTGTATGATAGGGATACCCCTAAGGGAAACACCTCATTTTTAATTTATTATAATGAAATTTTTAATTAATTAAATGGGTAATTATATTTAATGAATTCCATAGGTCACTGAAAACCCCTATTCTCTAGTTTCACGGCTTGGACCTTTGAGTGATTGAGTAACCTTCATACCTTTTAGGAGGTGAGAATGTATTCAGTAAGGCATGTCATCCCTTAAAAATTCATCGGTGGATGATCTTAGGTAGTCTGGGATTGGGTTGGGTGTGTAGATTTTTTTAGAGATATCTTGGAATCAATATTGGTTCATGACCCATCTCTTAGAGGTTGTTATTGCGCTAAGAACCTTTGTAACCGATAAGGCCTCACTACCCTTATTATGATGATGCAGGACATGACATACTAGTGACGGTACCAGGGCATATAGTAAAAGATGATGGGCTAAATATTTAAATTTTTCATCATCAGAGTGATGAAACATCATCGTCTCTAGTGATCTGAGCCCAGGTAGAGGTCCTGGGATCTCACATGTATAATCAAAGAACATAAATTAAACATGAATGGTTACCTTGTTCTATTTAATGCACTTTTGACTATATCTCATCAATGACGATAATTTCATGAATGATTTGATGTTGAATCTAACTAGATTTTCCACACATGCTTCAAGAATCCATGCATATTTCTTTCACCAAACTTTGGGTGCTAGTAGGGAGCTCCAAAAATTTATTCAATGTCACGATGATCACCTTGATCCTATGCATTCGATTCATGATGAAATTCTTGGATTGAATTATCGAATAGAGACTTTATCTCTCTAGGAAGCAGGATGAGATAGGATATCTCAATCTATTGGAATGAATAGTCTACTGGAAATGATATCCTCTAGGCTTATATATTGGTTCTCCAAAAATACCTGGATAGGGTTACCTGGCCCCTGTATTTTTAACGCCCACTAAATAATAAATAAATGAATAGTTATGATTAACTAAATACATCATAATCATCAATTATATTTTATTACATACTTGTAATATATAATAAATATATTATGTAATAAACCTGAGTCATTAACTTGAATCATAATTCCTACTAATATTAAATGAACCTTGATTAATAAAATAATATTCATTCATATAATATTTTCCCATGTATTTACTTAATACTTTATGCATACATTTAATTAATAAATTAAACCCAATTATTATATTCTAGAATAATAATTAATTAATTTATTTTTCAATGATTGATAAAACTTGGAAAACTCTCAGACCCCATGGTGGGGTCCACCATGTTGTATATAACTATTCATAATAATAGGGAAAAATATTGAGTACACTATTGTGTGTGATTCTCTAGGATCATATCTTGATAGCAGTGGATACTATTCATAGACCTAGAGTAGAGTATAGAAACCCATCAAGGCCCCTAAACAGATAAGGAAAAGTCATAACAAAAAAATTTCCTACAAACACTCACTATGTAATATAATATCTTCATCTCATGATATCTCATAAAGCATAACACACACTTCTGTCATTATCCTTACTTGCTTTATTGTTTGTTTATCTTACTAGATATAATTACATTCTTCTACCATGGCCTTGGATTTAGTTAAGTCACTACCATCCTAATAAACTAGTCCCGATATATCTCTTCCTCAAATTGGAAGCAAAAAATTCTATCTTGACCATTAAACCAATTCCATACCACCAAAGACACACCCAACACAAGCCATCTCTCCATGACTTCAATGTCATGGTTTTTTCCTTACATAAAAGTATGTGATCAAATAGGACACATTGATAATGATATCTAGTTAGGAGGAAAATACACATGTTTGTATATTGGAAAAACCAATGGAACCCAAAACACGTGGTGTTACTATTAGTGATAAATTATTCATGATCTCATCTACTCGAGATCACTAAGAGAAAACATCATGAGAAGAAGTCTCAATGATTATTATCCCCTAGCACCTTATGGTCACACATCATATATGTCTTGTCAATATGATGTATCTATACCAATATAAACTTTTGATAAAATATGTAATCTAAAGAAATTACCATAAATATAGTGAATGTAGAATTATTAACACTATTTTTTTTAAGATAAAAACACACAAACATATATATATATATCAGACTGTATACATATAATGGTAATCGAAGTACATACACAAGTTAAACCTAGGGACCCCAATTACAACACTCAAACTTTCACTAGAGACAACTTATAACAAACCTCAATACAATAGCTCTCACATGAGAATCATGCTTCTGCTGATATATAGATTCATTCAGGGGGTATGACATGTTATCCTCTATGGATACTCTTCTAACTGTTACTTCACCTCTCTGAGTAAAATCCCTCAAGAGATGAAACTTTCAAAGTATGTACCTTGTACTCTAGTGTGACCTGGGCTCCTTATAAAGAACTAATACTATAGCATTATCATAAAAAATTGGAATAGAATATGCACTACTAGGAACAACATAATGTATGAGACAAATATATATATCTATACTACCTCCTTAGTAGTATTAGAATCTGCTATATAACTATATTCTGCTATAGAATCAGTGACCATAGGTTGCTTCAAGATTCTCCAACTCACTGCACCACTATTTAGGCAAAATACATATCCCAACTAATATTTTAGATCATTATGATCTATTTGAAAACTAGAATCAGTGTATCCTCTCACTACTAGTTCCTCATATACTCTATACACCAATAAAATATTCTTTGTATAACTCAAGTACTTCAAGATTGTTTTTATAGCTTCCTAATGATGCTCTCCGAGATTAACTTGATATCTTCCCACCATGCTTAAAGGAAAGGTAACATTAAACCTAGTATATAGAATGCCATACATGGTAGATCTAATAACCAAGGAATAAGGTGTTATAATCATCCTTTCAATATCCTTCTATGTTTGTGGACATATTTTCTTGGAGAGATTGATACCATGTGACATTGGAAACAATAATATCTTGGATTGTTTCATATTTTACCTTTTAACTAACCTGTAAATATATTTACTTTGACTTAGACAAGGCGGATTCTTAGATCTATCTCGATAGATCTTGATCCTTAGAATATAGGCTTCTTAACCTAAGTCTTTAATGGATAAAAATTCATTTAACCAAGTATTAACTAATTGTAAGACTAGAAATTTGTTTCTGACAATTAATATTTCATCAACATATAACACTAGGAAAATGATGAAATTACCATTAAACCTCTTATATAGACATGAATTGATTTCATTCTTAATGAAACCCAATTCTATTATGACCTCATCAAAAAAGAAAATTCCATGATTGTGATTCCTACTTCATACCATAAATGGATCTCTATAGCCTACACAATTTAGTGGAATTATTTAACTTAAAAAACCTTATATTTGAGTTATATAGACATATTCTACCAACTTACCATTTATAAAATTAGTTTTGACATCCATTTTTCAAATTTCATAATCATGGAAGGATGCTATTGCAAGTAATATTCTAATGGATTTAATCATCACTATTGGTGATAAGGTTTTGTTGTATTCTATGCCTTGAAATTTCCTAAAACCATTTGATACCAATCTTTACATATAGTTATTGAACTTACCATCTATATCCATATTTTTATTGAATAACCATTTACACCAAATTATTTTTACATCATTTGGAGGGTCTACAAAAATCCAAAATTGATTTTGATACATAGACTCCATCACAGAATGCATGTAATCTTTCCATTTAGAAAAATCCTTTCCTTCTATTAATTCCTTGTAGGTTAGAGATTCATCATACTCAAGGAGTAACATGTCACTTGACTTGGTAACAAGAAAACCATAATTATTTGGTTCTTTTACCTCTCTAGTTGACCTATATAGTATATGTGTCTTAGGAACCTCTTTATCCCCCACTGTCTCTTGTGGATATTGCTACTGTACCAACTATTCTGCATCTGGAGCATCAAATTCATCAAATTCAATATTACTACTACTATCTACATTGGAAATGTTTTCCCTTTATATAAATATGAATCGTCTTTGCCCAATAAATTTTCTATATAAAGGGTTATATAGGTAATATCCTTTGGTTTATTTATGATAACCTATAAATATTCACTTTGTTTTTCTAGATGGAAATTTGTCACTAGGTATAGTCTTGTAAAAAAAACTTACATCCCCATACATGTATGTGTGAAAAATTGGGGTTCTTTACACATAAAAACTCATATGGAATCCCATCTGTCTCTTTATTTGGTACTCAATTGAGAGTATATGACGATGCCTACAAGGAGTTTCCCTAAAATTATAATAATTTTTTTTCTAACTCATCATTGATCTGGAAAAGTCTAGAAAGGTCCAATTCTTCCTTTCATTAACAACATTACATTGTGGTGTATATGAAGGAGTGAGTTGGGATACTATCCCACACTCCTTTATCTTATCAACGAAATATTGGTTAATATATTCTCTACCTTGGTCTGGGCAGAGTGCCTTAATCTTCACACCAATCTGGTTTTCTAATTCATATTGGTATCCCTTAAAAATATAAAAGAAATTAGACTTATACATCATTAAGTATATATACCCATACCTACTATAGTCATTGGTAAAATTAATGAAGTATGAAAACCCACCCCTTTAATCTACATGAAACATACCCCATATGTCAGTATGAATTAATTACAGTAATTCAGTGGCTCTTTATCATTACCCATAAAAGGAAGCTTTGGTCATTTTCCTTTGTAAAAAAGTACGACATAAATCCAGGGGTTTTAACCTAGTTGAGTCTAAATACCCTACTTGATATAGTTTCTGTTAACTCTTATCATTTACATGAACAAGCCCGAAGTGTCATGTGCTGGTGTGATGTGAGTCATGTTCATTGGTTTTGTCATTGATTTTCATTAATGGGTTTTTGAGTTCAAGTATATATAAGCCATTGTTAATATATTCCATAACATAACACATGTTATCCTTATAAAGGATACAAAATTTATTTCCAAACTTGAAATAAAATCCCATAGTATGAAAAATTGACACTAAGATTATGTTTTTGTAACCGAAGGAACATAATAACAATTATTCAATACATGAACTAAACCACTAGGAAAATTCAGATGATAATCTCCCACTATTAGTGATGTTAGTATCACACCATTTTTAGTCCAAAGATCCATCTCACCCTTTTCAATCTTATTGAATCTACTTGGATCCTATATATGAATAACAATGTGTGAGCCACAAGCTGTATCCAATACTCAACTTGTAGATAAAGACATATTTCATTAAATGAAAAAAATACATGACGTAGAAGCTATTCCTTACTTATTTTTCCTAGTTTTGTAGTTCTTATTTCAATGAAATTTCTTGAACATGAAAAAAGACAACCTCTTACTCATTTAACTCCGTCTATATATTTTCATTTTCACAAGGATGGTGTATCAGTGTCTTCAGCCTAAACTTATCCTTATACACCTTATCCTTTCCCTTATTTTTTCACCATAAGGACCAAATAATTAGTATTATTCACACCCTTATATTCTTGGTGAAATAAAGATAAACTATTTGGGAGCATATTTTTCATTTTATTCATATTTTATTTAATAATAAAAGTCAATAATCTTGATGGTAAAGAGGAAAGAATGAGATCTGTTTCTAGTTCATGGTTCAGTTTAAACCTAAGGGATTTAAGTGTCTCAATGTACCCGATCATCATGAGTATATGAGGTCCTTATTGATTCCCTTTTACTATATTTCACCTATAAGGTGAAATTAATATCTCATACATTTATTTCCTTTCTCTCTCCTGATATAATTATTGTATATGAGTCAAAATCTTGTAGGAATCTTCATCATCATGCATTTTTTTTCAATTTAATGAACATAGATAACACCATGATGAACTATACATCTAGTGCATAATCTACATGTTTTTTATATTTATATTTATCCTCCTTGATTTCTACCTGAGGGGGATCAGTAGGAATTGAGGACTTGACCACATAAATCTTCTTCTCTTAGCGTAGTACTATGCACAAGTTCCTGTACCACTCCTAGAAGTTATGACCATTCATAATATTTTATTTATCTAGAATAGATAATAGTGATAATGTTTAGGTGGTGTTGGTGATTTCCATTTTTATCTATAAAAAATATAAATTTATAAACTAGTAATTTATCTTAATTACCTTATATGAAATTATTAATTAATTAATTAATTAAATATATCCCACTATTTTATCAAACCTCAGTAGTCCTCACTAGTAGATTCAGAATACTATGTCACTTGAGTATTCTAGTGGAAAGGATCCTTGAAACCTCTCCCAATTTTCTATAAGATTTTGCTATGTCACTACTTGGAGAGTTTCAAGGAAGGATTTAGATTGGCTAACCATATTAACTCATGGTTCATCAAACTATTGAGTAATGTCCTAGCTTATCAGAATTGTAACCTTGATTCCCTCAACAATTTTCCTCTAAAATGGTAGCAAGATAACTTTGGATGATCTTTTTCTACCAAATTTGGTTAATTAAACCCATCAATCTTGTAAGAACTCTTCGATAGTAAGATAAACACTTAAATTTAACTGATGAGCACCTCGTACACTTAGTTTTATTCAAATTTGAGTGATGGAAGGCAATATAATTTAATATTACTTTAAGTGGTTTTTTTATCATTTTTGATGAATGTAATTATTTTCTATTAAATATGATCATACTATGTTTTCATTCTCATAACTGAACATCCATTAGTAGAATATATTATTCACATATTTATACATTTTTTATGTTTATTTTTTTATGTGTTCCCACATTAAACCTGCATATACATAAAATAATAAATAAATTATAAATGAAATAAATTACCCTATTGGTCTTGAGTATCTAATATTGGATGATCTATTTAAACTCAATGGATCAACCCTGACCTAGGGGTATCATACCTTAATTGAGCCATGACTCATATCAAATCTCATCCCTAGTATAGTGTTATCACATCTCATCTTGGGTACCATCTCATCTTGGCATGGTCCACATCTTACATCATAATCATCAATATTACATATGAACTCACATGTAGGAAAGAGGATCATATGAAGCATAATATACATACAAGTAAGAATGGAAATATGAGACCTTATACATATTGAATTAAAAATATTATACACATAACATCATAGAGTTAACTAATTATTACAATCATCACACACTGGTAATAAAAAATTAAATAAAATTAACCCAAAAATTAACAGCTTTGGTCAGTGATCAAGACTAGTCTACAAATAAAATAAAATCATGATAAAATTAAATTGAAATAAATTTAAATTATGAGGGAACTTATATAAATAAATAGTGAACAAGGTATCTGAAGGTGGTGCTGACGTCAGATCGATCTAGAGGAGGAGGTTCCAATAGTGAGGGCGACAACCAGGATGACATGAGAGCAGTGGATGAGTTGTGCTATGGTGGTCGACATGGTCATGAAGATTGCGGGGAGGCTTCTTTAAGAAGATTCCCCACAATTAAAAATATATTTTTTTCTTTTGAAAACTATTTCGCCTGACACATTTTTTTTTAAAATTTTTAACAATCGTTTTTATTTCTTTATTTTAAAATAGGTCGTTCCACCTAAAATTCACCCCTCCTTTATTTATTTTTCTTAAGACTAAATATATACTATTTTTTATCTCCATTATTCAGTTATCCATAATTTTGTTTTCATTTTAATTTTCCACAAACATGTGGAATTTATGACCACTGATTGGAGGTGTGCTGGCCACTAGATTCTAGTTGAAACTTGACCATAATTTTTTTATGGTCACTTGAATTAATTTTTCTAATGATTATCCACTGTTCCATTATGAAATATCATTTATGTTCTTTAATTTTTATACCCCTAAATAACAATTTCAATCCATATTAATAAATTTTTATGGTAGTATCTTGGCCATCCAATATTATATTGATGTGTGTTTTTTTATTGGGACCAAATTAAAACCCTCTAGTTAAATTTAAGGTAATTTTAATTATCTTGGATAAAAAAATCCACATGATTCTCTGATACTAATTGATGGTATTGGGGTGATTAAAAGAATCTGATGTGCTAGATATTTAAAATTTTTCATCACCAGAGTGATGAAACATCACCGTATCCAATGATATGAGCCCTGATAGAGGTTTGAGGATCTTGTGTGAATAATCAAAGCACACAAATTAAATACGAATAGTTACCTCATTCCATTCGATGCATGTTCTACTGAAACTCATAGTTGGTGACTATTCCTCAAATTATATGAGAATAAATCCATCTATATCATCCAAATACACTCAAATAATATATTCATACATGATTCATCATATTATGGGTGCTATCATGAAGCTCCGGTAACTTATTTGACATAGTGATAATCAACTTGATCCCATGACTTTGATCCGAAAAGGAATTATTGGATTGAACACTCAGAAAAAGTCTTTATATCTCTAGTATATATGAGGATATAGGATCTCTAAATCCATTGGAATTAATTGTATATCTGAAATTATCTCTTCTAAGATTATATAGTGGATGTCCAAAAATACCCAGATGGGGTTCCCCGACCCCCATATATTTAATGTCCAGTAAATAAGAAATAAATGAATAGTTAATATGAACTAACTTCATCATAATCATCATTTATATTTTATCACACACTTGTAATATAAAATAAATACATTACATGATAAAACCAAGTCATTAAATCAACTCATAATTATCACTAATATTAAACTAATATTGAATATTAAAATAACATTCATTCATATAATATTTTTCCACATATTCATCCAATACCTTGTGAATAAATTTAATAAATAAATTCAGCCCAATTATTTTATTCTTTAATAAAAATGAATTTATTTATTTTTTGGTGATTGAAAAAACTTGGATAACTCTTAGACCCTATATTGGATCCCTCCATGTTCTATATACCTATTCACCAGAATTGGGTAGGCTCATGAATATGCTATTATGTGTGACCCTCTATAACCTTATATTGATAGTAGTTAATAATATTCAAAGACCAAGAGTGGGTTCTATAAACCCATCAAGGACCATAAATAGATAAGGAAATGTCATAACAATGAAAAAATTTCATACAAACACTCACAGTGTAATATATGTTTATCTCACTATATCTCACAAATCATGATGAAAAATCATGTCATCATCCTTCCTTAATTTATTGTTTTTTGACCTAACTAGACAAACTTACCTTTTTATACCGTGACCATGGATTTAATGAAGGTACTACCATCCTGATCAACTAGGTCTAAGATATATCTTCCTTAACTCAAAAGTGAGAAATTATATCTTGACCATTCAACCATTTCCATATGACCAAAGATGCACCCAACACAAGCTACCTCACCATGATTTCAATGTCATGGTTTTTCCTTACATCAAATTACATGATCAAATAACACACATTGATGATTATCTAAAGTCAGGAGACCAATACACATGTTTTTAGATAGGAATAACTAATGACACCTGAAACATGTGGTGTTCCTATTGTAGGTTTGTCCTCATGACCGTATCTATTCAAGATAACCAAGTGAGAAATTCATGAGAAGAAGAATAAATTCCTATAATACCTCTACACCTGATGTTATTACATCATACATGTCCTACCAATATTATGTATATAGACCACATGATATATCTTTAATATTACTGTCATGGAATCTCTTGGTCCTCATTATAGCCTGGGAACTACTACAACCTTTCAATATAACTCATAATAGATGTAAATTAACATAAATATAGTGAAAATAGATGTATCAAAACTATTCTCTAAAGATAAACACATGTATATATCTTATTGTATACATTTAATGGTAATCAAAGTGCATACATGAGTTTGTTCTAGCACATAAAATTACAACACCTAGTGCTTTGGGTGTTTTCCAAATACCGTTAATCTATTTTTGAGGGTCCCAAGAGGTATTCATCTACTTTTTTTATAACCTTGAGGATTATATGTAGGATGCCTCTCATTGTTTTACCCTAGGGACCTCAGCGGGTACCTCAGTAGCTAACCAAACCTGAGTAAGTACATCATGGGTTTGGGTAGAGATGGTAGACGACATCACTTTGAATGCATACCAAACTTGTAAACCTGAGGGGCTATGATAGTAGTGATGGGTTTAGGCGTTCGACCAACCTCACACTTTTATTATGATTTCACATGGTTACTCTTGATGCAACTTTGATTTATAGAGGTAATTTATTGTATTTGGTCGATGGGACTAATGTGATGCGATTTTATGACAAGGATAGCCAGTGGTACTTCCTAAGACCAAGATTATTATCCTATTTGACTGAATGTTACATTATAGATATGCACATAGGTACTTCTCTAGATCTAGATTTTGATAATTACATGTTTGGGTGTTACCAATATTGGAATTCCCATTTTCACTGGGATTCCACCCTATTAATGGATTATAGAGGAGATTGTTGAGGATGTTTTGGTAACCCTATTTAAGATACTCTTGGGGATTTATAATGATCACCCCAAGTGATGCCTAGGATACTCCCTAGAATCGGGTGGATGCACCATTATTGTAGTCATAAGAATTTTCTAAGAGTGGGTTGTTGATCCATTTATTGATTAGATACTGAGTGTTACATCAGGTCCAGAGATAAATCCTTACATATCACCTAAGGTTCATTATCCTTAGGGATTATATGAGTTACAATGTAATGATTTCATATAAACTGAAACCTAGGACTCAAGAATTGAAATATATTTATATTGCATGAGCGATATGAGATATAACCCAGTTCCACATTTATAGGATATCTAGATATTACTTGGAATCCTTCATATATAGATATTCGAGGTGGGTATATGTGATCCTAGGGTTAACACATGTATCCCCATGTGGTGTCGTAGCTTGCTCATAGAAATTCCTGGTGTTGGACGAAGCAGATATTCTCAATAGGGATTACAGAACCAAGGATAAACTTGACTATACATGGCTTGAGTGGCATGAAATCTAGATTAATGCATTATTCACATGATGTATTGTTCATTGAGATCATGGACCCAAGGATCAACTGTGGATTTATTTCTTTCTTTTACTTCCACTTGTGTATCGGCTAAGATGATCACCTCACATGAGCATGCACTTATTATAGAATACCTTTTTATTATTTTGTATTATTTTAATTTTCAGAAGTTAGTTATTATCATTATTTACATCTTATTATCTTTGACCACATTGTTGGTGCCCTATTGATTTTTGTACTCACACCCTGCTCGGGACGCCATTGCACTAGGGTACCCAAGAAGTCCTTCACTTGGTTGCTAGAATAGGATAGGCTAAGGCCTAGGAATGATCAGGCTATGTGGATTAGATCTGTATTCAAAGTTATGTTATGTGGTTCATATTTTAGTTAATAGTAGATAATTTTACTTTCTATTCCTTTTATTTACTCTTGTATATGTGGTTAGTGCAATGGGAGACTATGACAGGCCCGTTTAGGCCTTTATTGTATTTCGTTATTATTTAAAACCTTGTTTATATTTATTGATTTTAAAATATGTTTATTATCTAAAATAATTGATTTTAGTTTGTTCTTCTGGTTGATTACTCTGATATGAGTGCATAGTATTACCGTAGATACACCCTATGAACTCACTGCTAGTCAGTAGCCTCTATCATATGGGGAAGTGTGCCTGAGGCCTTGTCACTAACCAATTTGGTTACCATTCAAAGAGTAGACTCAATTAGGGTGTGAAACACTTATTTAAGTTCAATGAAAATTCTATTATTCAATTTAACTTTCATTTGTCCATTCCCCTAAATATTAGGAGATTTATCATCAACAATATGCAATCTATAAAAATTTCTGGATATATAATTTGAAACACATCCTTTTTCTCCCATGGAATGGAATAAATATTTGGAATCTAATATCCGAGATTTTGTTTGAGTAGAAATATTTGAACTTATATTGAAAATACTCATTCATTATACACTTATTTATTTCGATAGATTCCTTCCAGAGGTTGTCTTCCTGTCACAAAAATCTTTTTTACCATTATTTCCAAAATTCCAAAAAACATGCCCGAATGGCCCGAAGGAATTATTTTTTATTTTATTATGGATAATACCCTTTTAAGGGTTGAAGGGGAACCCGTACATGACCCGTAGGCCCAAGGAACAAGGCTTGACAAACCCTCAATACATGACCCGAAGGCCCAGAGGCATACCATGCCCAATACATGACCCGTAGGCCCAACCCACTTGAACTGCCCCTCCCTAGATTTTTGTGTCATTGATCACCTAGCTCCCACCTTGCATTGATGATCGGCTAGCATTTCCCCGTACAAAGCTATATAGTGCCTGGTCCCGATGGCAGCTGCCATACCCTCTCATTCTTCCAATCCGATTGGCTCTATATCTGGTGGCTACTACTCCTGTAGCTCTGATCCTCTTATGGGGCCTATTCTGTGTGCACTAGGCTACTCCATGGTCTACGTGACCCGAAGGCCCTGTGGTCCAAAGGACTTTGATGACCCGAAGGCCCTGGAGACCCGTACGCCCAAACCGGTGGCCCGATGGCCCAAATCGGGTGAATAGTTCCAGCTTCTACAGTACCGAACAGTAACTGCTACAGTGACTGCTATAGTACCCCCTAGAAATTTGTCTCCACCCAATTTTGAACCCGGGTCTCTTGGATGCCAAGCAGGAGCCCTTACTACTTGGGTACGGGCTTGTTGGCAAACAACAAACATTCCTAATTCCAGAAGACTTACGTATACTCCTATCCCTATATTTCTTCTCTGATGACTTATTATTTTTTATGATAAGGTTTTTATCTCCTTCCTTTTGTATTTAATACATCACTAGAAAAAGATAAACTCTCTTTCCTTTAGAGCTACTCTTTGAGAATCAAATTTTGAACATCAATGAACACTAAGTCACTCTTTCCACTTTTCATACATACTATTGTCACTATAACTTACCATGATTTTTTTGTAGATGAAAACAAAAAAATCTCTAAAATATAATTCATGAATTAAACCTTCATTTAATACAACTATCTCTTAATTAAGTTGAAATCATTCAAAAGATCTGATGCAAATTTTATTTCCAATAACCTTATACTAAATAACTAGTGCATCAAACACACTTTATTTTATATTGTAGATTTCTTATATATATCTAAAAGGTATACCATAAAATTATCCATGGTATTATTATCCCAAATGGTCAAATAAACATTCCAAACTAATGACATTCATATCACACCAAGTTCCTTATGATCTAGATTTTCCCATTCATCTTTATCCATTAGTTTTGGTTTAACACCCTTCAATGGAATCTACATATCTTTATGAATGAGATAGTCTTCCATAGGAATTTTCATGAAAATAAAGTCTATTCCATTGAATCTATCAATCTGTACATTTCCATATTTCAATTCTATCCTTATAAAAAACAATGACTCATACTAAAATTCAAAAAATTCCCAAGCAATAGAATGTCAACTGAACTAAAAAGAAATATGATGATCCTATTCAAGACCACTCTTTTATACCACTTGTTAATAATTTCCCCATTGTCCTTATATTAAACTAAAATTAGTTAATCCATAATCACTTCAGTGGAAACAAATTTTATAATGGAACTCTATGAACTTTAGTGCTCCAGAACCTGGAAGAAATATATTCACCCAAACCACTGTACTAAGTAAAAATAGCTTCACCCTATTCAATACAACACAAACAAGAAATTTATCCAATAAAAGTAAATGTAAGAAATAAAGATAAATTTGGTTTTACACAGTTCAAAATGAATTTCCTACATCTATGGGAGAAACACTACAAAATTTCATTTCACTGGAAAGAAATTATTACAAATTTATGACTATCAAGCCATGTTGATTACTATAAAAAATTAATTATAATTATATTTCTCTCTATAATTTTGTAAATTTGGACCCATAATCCCATTTAAAAATACTTCCAACCCTTCATCCAGATGTAATAACCTTCAAGAAATGTGGGAGTCCATCTATTCAACTATTCCCACTATCAATCACTTATAGAAATACTCAGTGAGACCACTATCTATGATAAATCCTAAACCTCCCTATGAAAAAAATGAACATCCCACATCTTTTGGAAGGTACCAGCTAAAATTTTAGAATAAAACCACCTAGAACTGAGAACATCATAATAACCTCCTTTTGAACCAACCTCCACCATAACCTCATTTCTAAAATGATAGAGAAAAAAATCCCCACTTCCATAAATTCAGTGAACTAAAAAACTTCTAGAACCACTCCTTCCAACATAATGACTTTGATCAACTGAAGTAGGCATTAAAAAATCCCAATACCATGCTATGTGGGAATTTTGAATTTTCATAGATTTTAAAATTTCCACCTCTCTATTGAAAATGAAACTCCTTTTAATGCTTCATAAATAATCCATGCTATGTGGTTCGTAGACCTCCTTTTTGATTCACATACCCACTATAAGGTGACATTCTTGCACCACGAGATTCATTTTTTGGATACCTGGGCCATGTGATCTACCTTCTTTTCTATGAAAAAAACCTTTCTTTTCCAAAAATCCTTTGAAAACCTTTACCAAATATTCATACCCAGGAATTTAGAAAACACTGGATAACAATGATACAACATAAACTTATGTAATTCAATATTAGGGCTTCTAAAATCTATAAAAAACTTCACCAAGACTTAAAACTCCTTGATCAACCCAAAAATGTATTGAAAATAAACACAACATTAACCTCCAACCTAGATCACCATGGTTACAAAACTAACCCTCATGGTTTCATCCCCATGGAATCATACCCTATTACCATGGGAAAATGGATCATGTTAGGGAGAGGGTTATTATAAGGACCCAACCTTAAACATTACATAATCTAGAAAATTATTTTAGAATTCACTTTATTACATTCCCAAATATATTTTCATTTTATAGTTTTAGAGAATTAGTATATAATTCATACATATCAAACCATAAGCATACAAAGCGGATACTATTAAAACAATATCCATTTACTCTCTAATACATTTTTTTTAATTAAACATGAAATATTTTCATGAAACATATTCACAAAATTCATATTGACTTCTTATTTTCTATTACCCATCCTTAAACCGAGTGAAAAACATTTTAAAACTTCAGATGATCACAAAAGCCCAGTAAGGGATGTAAAAATAAGGAGAGAAACCATTGGTATATAAATACTTATAAACATATGAAATAATTTTCACAAATACATACTTCTCACCCATAAACCATCATATACTTTGTGAAAAAATAAATTTCAATAAAACATAGAAAATAGAAATAAAATTATAAATGTAACTTAGGGAATTACTTAATTAAGATTTTAACCCTCACAGATACCATATGATTTGTAAAACTCATGGATACCTTACAATATAACCCTCACATCAACCATATTTTTTAACCCTCACAACTATCTTATGGTGTAACCATCATAGTTACACTTGGAATAACCATTACAGTTTACTTCCAACATAAACATACCCAATGATTTGGGGGGAGATATGGGTCCCACCCTTCATCATAAAAAATTACCCCAAAATAGATAATAATCATAAAACAAAAATACTTTAATCATAGAAATATCCCTTTTTAATTTTGTAAAAATAGAAATTTAAATGTTGATTTTTAAATAAAATTCTCTTACCTTGGGTTAATCTTACATCAAATGTGTTAAAACCTCCTGTATAATGGGTTAAAGAGTGTTATTGATATATTAAAGAACCATATTAATATTTATAATATCTTATATGATCTTTTTATAACACCCTTCCACCCATTTATTGATAATATTTTGTTATTTTTATTATTTTAGGTGCGTTTATTTCATGGTTTCCAGGTTCGTTCATTATGGATTTTCTTGTCGAATGGAAGAAAAAACTACATAAGTTAAATGAAATGGTGTTAATATGTTTCCATAATTTTTAATGATACTTTATATATATATATTTTCTGATATGAGGATGATTCATTAGATAAAGCATTCATGAAAATGATTTAATTTATTTTGGAAGTTTTTACGACCATCATGAACTTATATCATTTTATTTAATATCATGATTATATATTGGTTCCAAAACATTATATAAATTATAATATCGATAATAAAATATTATTTAACCATAATAATAATTTTATTACCAGAATTAAAGGCAGTAAAATAAAATTAAAACACATCATCCATGATGACGGTAAGTAGACACATCACAGACAATGTTTTCATTTTTTAGAATAAGAGGAGAAGAGGAGAGGTTTGATGATGGATATTAATTTAACAAAATAAAATTATAGTATATATTTTATACTGGATTTATCATGTCACTTGTATGAGGGGAGGTTAGGAGAGAATAATAATAGAAAATAAATTGAATATAAATTTAAAAGAAAATGAAAGAGGATTTTACCTATTGAATTATTCTCCTTGAGAACCTCCTTAAGGTCCTCATTTTTGGCCTATTAGTGATACTAGTAGGTCTTGGACATGGGGAAGAATCATTTAAAGGTAATTGGGCATAAATTAAACTTGCTACAAGGCTTTGAGGTGTGAGGAGAAGAGGTGGTGAGGGGTGGTATTTATAGTGGATGAGATTAGTGTTTTTTGATTATTTTATTCATTACTTTATTATTTTGGAACAAGAATATGAATAGTTAGAGAATTGTCACTAAATATATTAAAATAATTAATGAGAGTTTGAGATTAAGGTGATTACATTAGCGATAACTCAAGAAATATAATATTTAACTTATAATGTATATATACCATAAATTACCGTATTTTACTATTAACAACAAATTCAACTATTTTAGAATAACCCCAAAAATTCACCCAAACCATTTTTAAATGTTTATAATTATAAAATAACATATATCTTATGAAAATAATTTTATAAATATGAGAAATTTAATTTTTAATTAAAACCATTATTTAATAAAAAAATACTGATTTTAAAATTATAACTAATTTTATGACACTGAAAAATTAATTAAGGTATCATAAAATTATATTATAATTATAATAAAAAATATTAATTTATGAATATATTTTATGAAAATAAATTTTCTTTCAAGTCATTATATTAATTATAAAATTGTGAATAAATATTTATGTTTCAAAAAATACCAACATTTAATTTATCATTTTCAAAACATTTATTTACTTATTACAGGATATAAATATATCATATTTTCACTTATAAGATACATAAATTTTATTTATACTTTCATAGGTGAGTTTACTATTCTATAAGTATAAATTCCTTAATTTCTAAAAATAACACTTATTTCATTATAAATTTATAATGAATTTAACTATTTAATTCTAGAATGAAAAAAATTATTTTATAAGTACCTGGGTTGTTACATTCTCCCAAAATTCTTTAAATTTAATACTTAAAATTTTTATTTACTTATTAAATAAGTGAGGATACCTTTCCCTCATAGCATTTTCAGATTCCCATGTTTCTTCTTCAACCATGTAGTTTCTCAGAAAAACCTTAACTTAGTGAATTACCTTATTCCATAATACGTTCTCTCTATGGTCAAGAATATGAACAAGTATCTCTTCATAATAAAGGTTATATTTCATCTAAACAACTTCCAAGATCAAAACATGAGATGAATCTATCACATACTTTCTTAACATCAAAACATGAAAAACATTGTGTACCTGATATAAAATCAGAGGTAAAGCTACTCAGTGGGAAACTGATCCAACATTATCCACGATTTCATAGGGTCTAATAAACCATGTAATTAGCTTTCATTTCTTACCAAAACACATAACACTTTTCCGCATAGAGGTTTTAAGGAAAACAGGATCACTTACCTCAAAAGTAATGTAATTCCTCTTGTTATGTGCATAAATTTTCTACCTACTCTGAGCTGTCCTCATGTGTTGCTAGATCATATTCACTTTCTTAGCCACTTCCTCTAATAATTATAATCCCATCAACTTCCTTTCCCTGACTTTATCCAAAAAGTATGAAGTTCAAAAACTCTTTCCATATAATGCCTCAAAAGGTTCCATCTATATACTATATTGAAAAAAGTTATTATAATAAAAAACCAAATAAAGAAAGTTAATGATCCCAACTTCCCTGGCAATCCATTGAAAAATCATGTAATATGTATTACAAGATCTATATTTTTCACTTAGTCTATCCATCATATTGGGGATGAAAGGATATGCTAAAATTTAATCCATTTCCCAATGACTTCTGAAGGCCTTTCCAAAAGTTAGAAGTGAACCTGGAATCATGGTCAGATACAATGGAGAGAGGAAATCCATGCAACCTGACTACCTCTTTGAGGTATTGTCTGGAAATATGATCCAAAGACATATTATCTAGAATAGTAAGTAAATGTATAGATTTAGTCAGTTGATCAATAATAAACCAAATCACATTTTTACCTTGATAATTCATTGGTAGTCCCACCATGAAATCCATGGATATATTTTTCTATTTCCTCTATGACACTAGAAAAGGCTAAAGCATCCCCTTTGGTATTTTTTCACTCTGATTTAACCTGTTGACAAGTAAAACATTTCATTGCAAAATCTGAAATATCTCTTTTCATTCCATCCCACTTATAATACTAATAAAGGACTCTATACATTTTATTTCTGCCAGGATAAACTAAAAATGGAAAACTATGAGCTTCACTTAACAACTCTTTCTTTAAATATGAATAATAAGGAACACATAATTTCTTCCCAAATCTCAAAATATAACCTTTGTTGATATTAAATTATAGAAACTCACTCTTTTTCAACAATTCTAACTTTTTCTATAAATCATAATATTTTCTTTAAGGGTTTGTAGGAAAATCCTTAGATGTTTTTTATGCTCCTCATAAATTTTTGAATAAACCAAAATATCATCAGTAAAAACAACAAAAACAATTATACAAACATTCATGGAAGATTCTATTCATAATATCCATAAATATAGTAGGGGATTTTTTCAAACTAAAGGGCATAAAAAAAACTCATAATTCCCATATCTAGTATGAAAATATGTTTTTATAATGTCATCATCCTTCAACTTCAGTTGATTGTACTCGGATCTCTAGTCAATCTTGGAAAAACATTGAGCTCCCTAGAGCTGATCAAACAAGTCATAAATATGAGACAATTGATACTTATTATTAACATTAATGTCATTTAAATATCTATAATCAATTTAAAGTATCATGGAACCATATTTCTTTTTAACAAAAAAATAGGGGCACCCCATGGTGAAGTGCTAGGATGAATGAATCCATTATTGAGAAACTCCTCCAACTGATTTTTCAATTCTAAAAGTTCAAATTGAGCTATTCAATAAGGGGATTTTGAAATTGTCTTAGAATTAGGAACTAATTCAATAGTAAATTAAACTTCTAGATTAGGTATAACACTATAAAAATCATCAAGAAAAATATCCAGGTATTCATTTACCACTAGGGCATCATTAATCTGAACAATTCCCTTGTTTTCAGCAAAATGTGAAATATAACTTTCATTTCCACATTTTAATAGTTTCTAAGATTCTTGAAATGTTATCAATGGTATGAGTTCATTATTTTATACAAATTGAAAAAATTTATGAAAAATAACTTCTTTATCTCTAAAATCAATCTTATCATGATAAACAGAAAGCCAATCCATATCCAAAATAACATCAAACTATACTAAGGAAAAAACCAAAGGGTTGAAGGTAATTTATTTCCAAAAACAACAACATGAAGATTCTTATAATTCATTTTTTTCTATAATATTCCCCTGTTGTTTCTACCATAATCCATGGTTTCATTTATTGTGGTGAAATTTCTAATTTTACAGAAAATTTATCAGAAATAAAGGAATGTTTAGACCTCGTATCAAACACGACATTAGAAAAATATGAGTAAACAAACCATGTACTTGATACCACTTCATTGGAAGGCCCAACATCTACCGAAGTATTCAAAAACGATTTCAATTAACCTTTCTGCTTATAATATGGTTTGTTTTTATCATTCAGATCTTTCTTTGGGAAGGTATTTTCATAATTCCCCATCTCACCACATTTAAATCACTTTATAGTTTTTTTATCAAAATTAAACATACCATATCCAAGTTATTTTTCATTGAAATCTTAGGCTATATGTCTAAACTTACCGCATAAAAAACACTACCTAGATTTTTAAGGCATTCCCATGGTTCTTTATACCATATTTATCATAAATTGGAAACTAGACTTTCTTATCTTCAAATTTATTTGATTGATTCTTACCCATTTCTTTCCATATGGAACTTTTCTTCTGATTTTTGTCAAAGTACCCATGATCATCATCAAACTCTATTTATGCCCTCTTATCACATCTATAATGTTTATCATAACTTTTAAATTCACAGGAATCCAATTCCCTTCGATATATTGGCTTCAATCCTGAGTAAAAATGATTGATTTTTCTATCAAGATCTCAAATATGGTTTGGAGCATACCTTACCAATCAGGTGAAGTTTACTTTATAAAATACCACAGAATATTCCTCCCTTTGTTTCAATTTTAGAAATCTCTTTTCCATTCTAATTTTAATCACCTTAGGAACATATTTTTCAAAAAACACATTCTTAAATTCATCCCATTCTAAGGCATCAATCTCCTCATAATCTCTGATATTCTTGAAAGTTGACCACCACTGGTTAGCTTCACCTTCAACGTGATAAATATCAAGACCATCCTTTTGATTATATGAAAACTCAATTAAATCAAATATCTTTTCAAGGTCTTTAATCCACCCTTCATTCGCCACTGGGTTAGCAGATCCATTGAAATCAGGAGGGCATTGCCTCATAAAATGTTACACTATCGTCATGTTCCTTTGTGGTAGCTCTAATTGTTCTCTTAGATGGATTCCACCACTATTAATAGCCCACTTCAACTGACCCATTACTATCAAAAACTGAATGGTTACAATTCCCACCATTATATGTTATGGATTTGGAAATACATCATCCTCTCTGTTCCTTCTTACATTAGCTTCCCTATTTCTTATGCAAAAAACCATTTTGAACAAACATATCTTATATGAAGCAACATGGTAATCATTAAATGATATATCATTTAAACTTAACCATAAGGTAAAAATAGTTTATGGTATTATGTTAACATCATCCTAACCCTTAATATTATCTAAACTATGCTATGATACCAACTATAAGGACACAACCTTAAAAATTACATAAACTAGAAAATTATTTTAGAATTCACTTTATTTCATTACCAAAGATCTTTTTAGTTTATAGTTTTAGAGAATTAGAACATAATTCATACATGTAAAACCACAGGAATACAAAGTGGGTAATATTAAAACAATATCAATTTCTTCCACAATATAAAAGTTTTTTTAAAAAATATTTAATATTTTCATGAAAAATATTCACATTATTCAGTTTGGCTTCTTCTTTTCTCTTACCCACCTTAAACACTGTGAAAAACATTTTAAAACTTGGGATGAGAACAAAAGATTAGTAAGGGACATAAAAAGAAGGAGATAAACCATTAGGAAATGAATAATTATAAACATATGAAATCATTTTCACAAAGACATACTTCTCTCCCATGAAGTATCATATACTTACTTTTTGAAAACAAGCGATTTCCATAAAACATAGAAAACATAAATAAAACTATAAAGGCAACTTGGTGAATTAATTACTTAAGATTGTAACCCTAGATACTAACATATGATTTTTAACACTCATGGATACCTTATAATGTAACCCTTATGGCTACCTTATGATGTAACCCTTATGACTAACTTATGGTGTAACCATCATAGTTACACTTGGAATAACCATTACAGTCAGCTTCCAACATAAACATACCCAATAAATTAGAGGGAGATATTGGTACCAAATTTATCATAACAAATTCCAAATAACTAGATAATAATTGTAAAACAATAATACTTTCATCATAGAAACATCTCTTTTTAATATTGTAAAAATATAAATTTAAAATAGGATTTTTAAATAAAAGTCCCTCACATTCTGATCGTCTTACTTAAAATGTGTTCAAACCGCACGAATAATGGTTTAAAGAGTATTATTGATATATTAATGGACCATATTCATATTTATAATATCTTATATGATATTTTTATAACATCATTACACCCATTTATTGATAATATTTTATTATTTTTATTGTTTCGAGTGCATTTATTTCATGGTTGGTTCATTATGGGTTTTCTTGTAAAATGGAAGAAAAAATACCAAAAGTGGAATGAAATTGTGTTAATATGTTTAAATAATTTTAAATGATACCGTATAACATTTCTTTTCTAATATTAGGATGATTCATTAGATAAAACATTAATGAAAATGATTTAATTTATTGTGGTGATTTTTACGACCATTAGGAACTTATATCATTTTATTTAATATCATGATTATATATTGGTACCAGAAAATTATATAACCTATAATATGTATAAAAAAATATTATTTAACCATAATAATGGTTTTACTATCAGGCTTGAAGGAGGTAAAAGAAAATGAAAACACATTATCCAAGATGACGGTAAGTCGACACATCATGGACAATGTTTTCATTTTTAGAATAAGAGGAGAGGAGAGGTTTGATAATGGATATTCAATTAAAAAAATAAAAATTCCATTATATATAATATAATGGACTTATCATGTCACTTGGATGAGTGGAGGTGATGAGAGAATAATGAAAAAATTGAAAATAAATTTATAAGAAAATGAAAGAGGATTTTACCTCTTGAATTCTTCTCCTTGAGAACCTCCTTAAGGCCCTCAATTTTGGAATTTTGGTGAGAACAGTAGGTCTTGGAAATTGGGAAGAGGCTTGGTAAGGTAATTGGGTAGATATTAAATAATCTATAAGGCTTTGAGGTGTGAGGAGAAGAGGTGTTATTATAGTGGATATGGGTGTTTTTTGATTATTTTATTCATTAGTTTATTATTTTGGATTAAGACTATGAATAGTTATAGAATTATTACTAAATATATTAAAATATTTAAGGTTAGTTTTAGATTATGATTATTACATCATAAATTACTCAATAAATAGTGTATTTAACTTATAATATATATATACTGTAAATTACCGTATTTTACTATTCACAAAAAATTAAACTATTTTAGAAAAATCCCAAAAATTCACTCTATACATTTTTCAACATATAGAATTAAAAAGAGAACTCCCTTTTACGAAAATAGTTTTCTAAATATTATAAATTTAATTTTTAATTTAAATTATTATTTAATAAAAAAATATCGATTATAAAATTATAACCGATTTTATAACACTTTAAAAAATTGATTAAGGTCTCATAAAATTATCTTATAATAATAAGAAAACATAATATTAATTTATGATTCCATTTTATGAAAAAAACATTATTTTAAATGATTATATTAATTATGAAATTTTAAATAAACTTGTAGGTTTCACAAAAATACCAACACTTAATTTATCATTTTCAAAACATTTATTTACTTATTCCATGATATAAATATATAATATTTTGACTTATAAGATACATGGATTTTTTTATAGTTTCATAGGTGAGGTTACTATTCTATTAGTATAGATTTTTTAATTTCTGTAAATATCAATCATTTCATTAAAATTTTATAACAAATTTTACTATTTAATTCAAAAATGAAAATAAATTATTTTATAAGTACCTAGGTTGTTACAGTTACACCTTTACTATTAGGCATAAAAAAACCACCCACACCCTAGTGCAATAATTACACATTTATAATAGAAACAACCCAAGTAGTAGGTCTATTATGGCTGGGTCAAACACACCTAAGGGGAGTATTGAACAACCCCAGGTCAAACAATAACAAAACATTCTACAAGTTTGAATATTTTTTAGATATGATAATATTTTCTTAATTAATATGAGATTTAACTTGAACATTACAAATGGTTTTGAAATCCAATCAATAGATGACATGTTTCATAACATTTTAATGTTTTTTGGTGAAGGTATTAAATTTTTTTATTTTGAATATTTGGAAGGAACAAAAGAAGAGAAGTGACAGGGTATAAAACAATTGAGGATAAATTCACTAAGTATCTAATTTTGAGGGGATTTTTTTGTGTCAATTATGAATAATTTTCTTTAAATTGAAGATATTGAGATATTATTGATGATAAATATGAATGGTGTCATGAACCCCTCCCAAAAAAGATACCGCAAGGAGGGGAGATTGATAATGACCCCCTGAGTACTACCTCTAGTAGGCCTCAGGTTGGTGACTCACACTGAGGATATAAAATTTCATGAAATAGGAGGCACTGCCCTCTATAATAATGTAGTACTAGAAGATAAGATGAATAAAACACAAGAAAATCCATGAAATAATATAAAATAAAGAAAAATCATCACATAATGTATGTATAAATAAAATTGATATGATTAAAAGTCTCCAAAATAAGTACCCAAAAGAAAAGCTAAAGTAGCGACACAACAGGTTTCCAAGGTCTAAGCTAGTAATGTCTAGAATGGTCCATGTAATCCTCTTGGAAACTTGAAAATAGTTTTATATACATAGGGTGAGCATACATGTATACTCAGTAAGAAAACCAAAGCCTCTCATGCACATGCGAAATAATCTTACTAATGCACCTGTGAGAAAATAATATAACCAACAACACCTAAAAAAGTAAACTATCCATCCCAGCCTCACCAAGGCATGCTCACCAAATAAAAAAATTGATTTATAGTAATATAATAATAAGCATATCGATAAATAGTACCTCACACCTCTTTATAACTAATTTTCTTCTCTCACACCCCAACATCGAATGTCCCGACACTCCCATATCTTCTAAATAACACATAATACCACCCCACAACATGATCACATCACATAAATCCTAAATACATCTAGTATATAGACCCAAAACACAGTCACATCACATATCCCCACAAAACACCTAGGCCATCACATTAAAACCACAAGCAAATTATTAAGGGTATCATGAACATGAAGGAAACCAACCTCATTCCCTCATCCTACAATGCATGAACCCTACCATAATCCACTGCACAACATGGTTATATCACATCTCACCTGAAAAAACCTAGGAAAATTCCCACAACATGGTCATATAACATCTTTCCCAAAAACACATAGGTCATAACCTAGTGTACTAACAAACCTTCAACCATCATAATCTATGTATATCTACTCATATGGAAGAGAGAGCAACAAATAATGAGTTGCTAGCCATATATCTTCATCGTCGGGATGTTAGAAACAACACCCCCATGTGATGATATGGGTATCATCACATAGTGCTTGATGCAGGCGGTGTGCATATAGAAATCACAAGGAATATACAAGTATATACATATAGACACACACAAGAACAACCTATGGGTTTACAAAGAAAATACTAACCAACTCATAAAATCCCCACTTTCACTACCACCACTAAATTCATAAGACTATACAAGCCACAATACATATTTCACATTTCCAAAAAACTTCCATTATCTAAAACATTCATTTAATTATTAAGAATCAACCACATTTAACCATACATCCCACCATTTATTTGTTCATTAATCATTTACATTCCATTATACCAACCAAACCTAGCCATTTCAATTATTATTTAATTATTATTTCATCACTACCCAAGCTTCTAGAAAAAATAAACCACACATCACAAGCGACCCATCATCTCTATCACAACATCACCTCACCACCCCAAAAGTACAACCAAACAGCCACCACCATGCCACCCCAAAAGCACAAATGGACAACCACTACCTCACTGCCCCAAAATCACGACCAAACAACCACTAACTCACTACCCCAAAATCATAACAAAAAAATCACCACTTCACCACCCCAAAATCATATCCAAACAACCACCACCTCACCAACCCAAAAGCATGGCCAAATAACCACCACCTCACCACCTAAAAAGAACGACCAAACAAAAACCACCTCGCCACCCCAAAAGTGAAGGCACTGAGACGTACAAAAAAAGTCGATGGGATGAGGATTTTAAAGTTTTCATCACCGAAGAGCTATAAATTCATCATATCTAGTAATACATGACCCAATAATAGTTTGAGGATCTCATGTGAATAAATCAAATCATAGAAATAAATAAATGGTAACCTTATTTTATTCAATGTACATTCAACTGAATCTCCTCACTAGTGATCATTAAATGAAGGATCTGAATCCAAACCCCTCTAGATCATCGACACATGATTCAATAATCTATGTGAACACCATCATTGAATTATGGGTTCTAGCACAGAGCTCAGACGATTCCTTCGACATTGCGATGATCACCTCGATTCTATTCTTATGATATATGAAGACGTCATTGGATCAATTTATTGGATGAAATAATTATCTATTAAGAATAAAGGAAGAGGGAGGAGCTCTTAATCCATTGGAAATGAATTTCACACTGGAAATGAGCTCATCATTTTATTATATAGTGGATTTTAAAATACCTAGTTCAGGTTCCTTGGAACCTGTATATTTAACATCTACTAAATAATTAATAAATAATTATTTATGATGAAATTACTATATCATAAACATTATTTATTATTTTATCACATACTTGTAATATATATTAAATATATTACCTGATAAACTCAAGTCATTAACTCGACTCATAATTCCAACTAATATTAAATGAACCTTGAATATTTAAATAATAATTGTTCATATAATATTATTCCATAAATTTAATTAAATACTCGTAAATACTTTTAATAAATAAATTCAAACTAATTATTCTATATTTAAATAATAATGAATTTATTTATTTTTCTATGATTGATAATACTTGAAAACTCTTGGATCCCATAGTGGGGCCTACCATGTTCTATATACCTTTTCACTGGAATAGGGTAGAATTTTGAATGTGTTATTGTGTGTGTGAACCTCGAGGCCCTTATCTCAATAGCAATGAATAATATTCACATACCAAGAATGGAGTTTAGAAACCCATCAAGGCCCCTAAAGAGACAAGGGATAGTCATATCAACTACAATAATCCTATGAACATGTAATATGTAATATAATCTCTTTGTCATACGATATCTCATAAAACAGGACACATACTTGTGTAATATTCATTTCCTTACTTTATTATTTATTGATCTATTTGGATAGATTTACCTTCGACTACCCTATCCATGGATTTTTGAAGGTATTACCATCCAGATCAACCATGCCTGAGATATTACTTCCTTAACATGTAAGTGAAAAATTCTATCTTGACCATTCAACTAATGTCATACCATCAATGGTGCACCCAACACAAGATACCTTTCTATGACTTAATTATTAAGGTTTTTTACTTGCATCAAAGTACACAATAAAATGGAACACATTGATAATGATATCAAGTCAGGAGACCGATACACATGTCTGTAGATAGGAACTACCACTAACACCTAACACATTTGGTGTTCCTATTTGCAGGTCTGTCCTCATGATCTCAACAATTAGATATCACTAAGTGTAAACTTCATGAGAATAATTCTCATTGATTATGATCCCCTGACACCTGATAGTCTGACATCAACTGTGTCTAGTTAATATGATGTATCTATACCATATGACATATATTTAATATTAATGTCCTAGTATTTCAAGGTTCTCATTACAACCTAAAAACTACTATAACCTTTTGATATGATAATTAATCTATGAAATTTACAATTTAAATAGAGTAAATAAAAATATATACACTATTATGGTAAGTGTGAATCATGTATAACTCACTATATCCATGATAAGGTGATCAAAAGTAATGATTAGTTGGGTCTAGGGAACCCCTATTATAATAAAAAGCCTGACCAAATCTCACCCATCAGTCTAACATCGAATCAGAAACACACATCACCACCTCACAACACGAACACACATTACAACACATCAAAGATAATTTTATAGATTTAAAAAGGGTATTTTTATCACATTACAGTTTATTTTAGGGGAATTATCACACAAGACATAATTATGGGACACCAATTTCATTAGAAAAATATAAGTGGTTATCCAATTTCCATTTTAGGGTGATATCAAAACAATCAAAACAAACATTAAAGTTACAACACATATCATCCAGTGTAAACAAATCCCCAATTGGGCATATTTTTTAGTGGGGCATCAAGCCCATACAATCCATCATATCATGATAACATCAAAGATATAAAAACATATGAATCATTCCCCTTTCCCCTTTCAATTTCAACTAGACAATTATTTATCTTTGATTAAGCCAACACAACCATATACCATAGATAAACAAGAGTAAATCACTCATGCATGATACAAAATAAAGAGAGGGATTCACTACCTCCAGGAAGCTTTTACGACTTATTACGAACTGTAGGGAGAAGAAGAAACACCCGCAAACCACAACTACACATAGGAAACTACGTATCAACCTACACCACACAAAAGTACAATCAAAATTCATAACAAAACACACCCCAAACCAAAAAAAACATCACCATAGTGAATAACTAAGAGTAGAATGGAAGAAAAAAAGGATAAAGGAGAATCACTCACTACAGATCACTAAAAAATACCCACCAACACCAAAAAATTTAAGCATGGGAGGAGAGGGATAGAAAGTCTTCTTAGGGTTTCTAGGGATCTTCTTAAACAAGAGGGACAATGTTTATGGAAGAATGAATGAAATCATCTGAACAAGAGGTTTTAAAACCTAGATCCCCACTGGTTTCATGTCGTGTAAAATTTATATGGCGTGTAAACCACATGTTTTCTAAAAATTCTAGATTTCACTGAAAAAATGTGTTACCTAGGACATTATTTAATACATGATGAGAATTAAACTTACATGAAATGTAATACATATCACGTGTTCCCCCTATATTGATTTATAATACTTCAACTCATCATATATAAAAGTCATAAAACACCAATTCACATCATGTAAACATGAAAATATGTGAATTTCCTACAATAACTCTTCTGTGCCTCTAGGTTCCACTAAAATCACCTAGAACCGCCCCCGAATACCTCTAACCACCAGAAATGAAAAATTAATGGGATAGAAAGGCATGATCCATTACATCAAATACCTCTCAAATGATTTTCAACCATGACAATCCAAACCCAATACCATAAGGAAAGGGGTCCAAACAACCACCGTGCGAGATACCTCTCAAGGATATCATCATACCTCAATGGCACCACTAGAAAACTACACCAAACCAAAAAACCAAAAAACATCCCACACAACCTCATTACTTTAAAAACCCATCACCATAACCATCTAAACTCCATACAGACCAAACAAAAAACCATCACAAACAAAAAACCATACTAACATGAACATACAAATCCAGAAATTCCATCCTCTATGTCAAGATACTTTCTACTACGGGTGGCACTAAATTTCCCACAAGAGTTTAATCACATCATGATATAATGTGTCTAGATTAGTAATTAGGTCCTACCCTTTTCATATGTTAAAAATTTATCAAAAATCATATATAAAAAACAGAGGAAAAACACCTATATCATAAAACAGAAGAATCCAAACATCACATCACATCACAAAGAAAAACAGAGAAATGAAAAACTAAAAAAAACACTTAGTACTGGGAAGAAATCTGCATATATTTCTCCTAAGTACTCTATTCAATCCTACTATGCCTCCACAACATGAAAACTAAGGGTATGGTCTATCCACACAATGACCTATTTTGATGATACTAGATCTCTACTAGACGCTCCATGAATGTCACGTCATCCTCAATATCAAAATCTCCCAATTAAATAACGTGCGAGTCATCATGAAGATACCAAAAAATATAAGAGATGTGGAAGAAATCATTGATCCTCTCCATGCATGGTGGAAAAGAAAACCAATACGCCACCTCAACAACTTTACCCAACACCTCAAAAGGCCCAATAAACCTGGGATAAATATTATTTCCCTGGAAAACCTCCACTTACCATGTTGATGGGAAACCTTCAAGAACTCGTGGTCCCCAGAGTTAAACTCTAAGGGCCTCCTCATATGATCGACATAAGATTTCTGTAATTCCTACACTACTTTAATCCTCTCATGAACAATATAAACCTTATCTGTCATGATTTGTGGCACATTGGGACCGAGAACTACTGTCTCCTAAACTTTAATCTAGCACAATGGAGAACAACATGGTTTCTCATAAAAGTCCTCAAATAGGGTCACACTAATGGATGCGTGATATCTGTTATTATAAGAAAAAACTAAACCAAAGGTAGGTATCATGCCTAAGATCCAACAAAGTCCAAGACACATGTTTGAAACATATCCTATAGCATTTGGATGGTCTGCTCTGTCTTCCCATCTGTCTAAGGGTGGAAAGCAGTGTTGAGGCATAATATATTTTCAAAATCATGCAGTAATACCCTATAGATTTTTTAGGTAAAATGTGAATCCTGATACAAGACGATATACCTCACAACTGTATGAAATCACATAACCTCATCCACATACCTCTTATCTAAAGCATCTGTCCTACTTGACTCCTTGATCACTAAGAAGTGGGAATATTTTTTCAAATGATCCATGATCTCCTAGATAACATAACAACCTCCTTGAGATAAGGGTAATCCTATGATGAAATATATAGAGATTCAATCCCATTTACACTTCATAACATACAAAGGTTGAAACAAACCACCAGGAACATGATGCTTAAAATTTACCTACGGACAAACCAAACACTTATCCACAAACTCCAACACTACCCATTTCATCTCGGGCCACCAAAGATGAATCCTTAAACCTTGATTCATATTGTAAAATCCTAGGTGTACCAAAAAAGGTGACCTATAAAACTCAAAATTGATTCCCTCACGCATCACTACTAGAATAAAAAACCTACCATGAAACAACATTCAGTTTTGACCATCCTCTAACCACCCCTATAGAGCATCACCATAGCCAACATGATCACGCATCACCTCTACCTCTAAGTCTCCCCACTAAGACTCCTCTACTTTCCACATTATAGAATACTACATCATCATCTAAAACAACCTCAACCATCATCCACCCCTGCATCTAAGTGAAAAGATACCAACTCCTCCATTACTCTCCAAGCATCCCAAGACTCCCGAACAACATCCTTCCCTGAATTTTTATCAAATAATCTACCAAAACATTTCCTTTTACTGAGGTGTAGGATATATAAAAATCAAAATCTGGAAGAAAATTAATCCACCAATTATATCAAAAATTTATATCATGCTGATAAAAGATATAATTCAATAAATTATGATCTATAAAGACCATAAAATGATCCTCAATGTGGTAATTTCGTAAAACCCTCAACACAAACACGACTGATACTAGCTCTAGATCATGGGTGGAATAGTTACACTTGTGGGGATGCAAATTACTAGAACCATAAGAGATCACCACCCTCTTCTTCATCAACACACATCCCAATCCCAGATGGGAAACATCACAAAATAACTCAAACATCACACCCTCCTTTGGAAACTGAAGAACCGACCAACTTGCATTTCAAGTAACCGAATGATACTTTGCACTAAAAAGTCCACAAAAAATTCTGGTCATTCCTATTGAATTCTATCGAAGGGGATAAAACTTTATAGAAATGAGAAAAAACCTATTAGAATAGTCAAAAAGATCAAGAAAACTGCGAACCTCTTCCATGTTCTTGGGTTCTTCCCAATAAACAACTACCTTGAATTTTTATGGGTCCACTACCGTACCCTATTGAGACTCCAATTTCCATAGTAAATGAACCTCTAATGTACAAAACTTACACTTGAAAAAATTTACATAGAACTGGTGGAATTAAAGAACCTATTAGACAAATTTGAGATGATTGACATTCTTCTCTTCTGACTACAAGTAGATCAATATTTCATCAATGAAAATGACGATGAACTGGTCCAGTAATTTAGTGAACATGGAGTTCATAATCCCCATGAACACAAATGGAGTGTTCGTAACACCAAATCTAATGTCTACAAAATCAAAATGCACATACCTATATCTAAAGGAAGTATTCATAATATCACCCTCCTTCACTCTAAATTATCTATATTCAAACCAAAAATTTATCTTAGAAAACTAACTCACCCCTATTAGATGGTCTAAAAGACTGCCTATCCTTGGTAGAGGGTAATAGTTATTTAACATCACCTAATTAAACCTTCTATAGTCTATATAAAACCTCAAAATATCATCCGAATTCTTTGAAAAAACATTGGATCACCCCATAGTGACACACCAGTCCAGATAAAAGCCTTCTACATTAGATCATAAATCTAAAACCTAAAATCCTATAAATCAGAAGGTTTTATTTGATAAGAATCTATTGAAATTTAATAACCACTGGGATGAAAGTCTATACTGAACTCAACATCATGTTAAGTGGGTAGTTTCCTAACCACCTATAAGAAAACTTCCAAGAACTACTCTATAGAATTGGGGACCTCCACCATCCTAGTGTTCACTAATCCTTTTGATAAATAATGGGCTCCACATGCCGACTGCCCACCTGAAAACCCCACTCAACAACAAAAACCACATGTTGGTCATCCACATAAAAAAAATGAATCTTTGTCAGAAGAATTCAATAACAACACATACAAAATACAAACAATAAATGGATAAGATGACCACATATAGCTACATCTGTGGCAAAAAAAGATCCCCATGATATTGATGTGACCCCATCATCAGTCTACATCCCTAGTACACATCACACAAGCTAGTTTGGCCTCCGAATGGTGTATTCAAAACTAAGGGCATGATAAGAATCTCTATATATAGTCCTAGAGCATGGAATAGAGTGGGTGTAATAAATGAGTGTAAAGATCCTAAATTAAACAAGGCACAAACAAGGGTACTAAACAAACTAATCATACCTCTAAAGATCTCTAGCCCATCTTGTACCGCAACCTCCACTTCGTGTAACTAACCATTCCGAAATATTCTACCTATTTGATAATGACCACCTCCATGAACACACTCAAGTCTAAGTCCTTGAACATGAGGAACATCCTAAGTTCAGACTCTACCCACTCCATCCTCCCATGACAGAGCATAAGCCTACTACTCATGTTATTAAAATGGTCTCACTGGTAATTGCTACTGAGGCTAGTATTGAACCTATCCACCTCCACAAAATTGAGATCAAGGAACCACTAGGAACTGGTTTTGGAAATTTCAATGAACCCCAAAACAAAATCACACTAGCATGATATCTCTAGGAAAAACTTTAAAACCATTGGACCTAGAAGATCGAAGGGGAAACTGCTAAGGTTAACTCCTCTCCGATCAAAACCTCAAAGTTACTGGTGCATGAGACCTACAACTAAAAAAACTACTCCTTAAGGAATTATACTAGTTCCCCTATTACAATAAACCTCCTTATGAGTGCATCCACTTAATCACCTCTTCCTTCTTTTGAACCTTCAGATATGTTGTTAATGTAAAAGGAGTGACTACATACTAGATAAAAGGACTGATTTCCACCTCAAGACGTCTCTCACATGAGTCATTATCTAGAAAAATATCTAAGGAAAAAATAACAAGGTCCTTAAACTTGATTTGCAACCCTCGCATTGAAATTTTACCCTAACAAAGAGAAAGAAGTTCCCGCCTCTTCACTGCCTTCATGCTTGACGAAATGAACTCTACCTAGAACCCATTCTATAACTAGGCCCATGAAACATCTACCTCCTCCCGCTCACCCATATACATCTCCCAACACTGATGGACAAATCCCTACATATGATTGATCATTAAAGGGACCCAGTTCTATGTTGGGGCCTGGATCAAACTAAAAGAGATCTTGAGATCCTCCAACCATCTCTCTCTCTCCACATCTGAAATACTTCCCTCAAACATCCACCAAGAGTTCCACTAAAAATCATGAAACTACCTATGCCAATCCTCATCCTCCTCTACTGGATCAAACTTACAATGATCAACCAAATCATCCTGTTGATCCTCAACTACTTAATCCACATGAAGATGAAGAACATGATCCATAAATAAAAAAGCAAAGAAGATTTTTCTAATCCTGGTAGTATGGAATTTTATTTAGATTAATTTTAATTCACTCTATTTATTTTAACCTTTCCAAAAAAACCCAATTAAAACAAATACACAAGACATCATGATGCATGTTCCTATCCTAGGTCTCTACCCTGTAAACAGGTACACCTCACTTGGTCATTCAAAAATATCAGAGTATGTACACTGGATAATAGGGGGACCCTAGTATCCCAGGTCATATCTAGTCTCCCTGGCCTATGTCATGTAACAAGGTCAACTGGAACTGCTACAATAGCAACCCATTTAATCCTCACTATGCCTAACTCCAAACTATATCCTATCTCCCAAATATCACCTCTAATGACACTATGCCAAGATCCCCTCCTACCAAAGATACCACAATGAGGGGGAAAGAGATAATGAACCCCATAGTCCCACCTTCAGTAGGCCTCATGTTGGAGACTATAACCGAGGGTATAAAAATATCATGATATGGGATGCATTACCCTCTATAAAATATAAGATCATGAGAGAAGATGAATCAACCAAAATAAAATCCATAAAATAATATAAACGAAACCAAAAACATCCAACAATGCATGTATAAATAAAACCAATATAGATAAAAGTTTCAAAAGAAAGTACCCAAAAGAAATGCTAAAGTAGTGACATAGTAGCTATCCAAGGTCTGTGATAGTAATTTTCTGCACAATCCACATAATACTCATTGAAACTTGAAAATAGTTTTACATATACAGTGTGAGCATAAAAGTATACTTAGTAGGAAAAGCAAAGTCTCTTGTGAACATGTGAAAGAAGCATACTAATGCACCCATGAGAAAAAATAGAACCAAAAACACCTAAACATGTCAACTATCCATCCCAACCTCACCAAGGCACTCTCACCAAATAACACAAGCCAATTATAGTAACATAATAAGAATAATATCGATAAAGGGTACCCCACACCACTTTCCCACTGATTTTATACTCCCACACCCCAACATAGAATGTCTTGGAACTCCCATCACTTCTGAATAACATATACCACCGACCCATAACACAGTCACATAAATCAATCCCAAAAACACCTGGGTCACTACCCCATAGCACGGTCACATCACATATATCCCAAAAACACATGGGACATCACATCATAACCATAACCAAAGTAGCAGGGTATCATGAACATAAAGGAAACCAACCTAATTCTATCCTCCCACCATGAACAACCCCCACTATATGCCACCCCATAACACAGTCATATCAAATCTAGCCTAAAAACACAAAGGACACTACCCCACAACACGTTAATATCACATCTCTCCTGAAAACACATGGGCCATCACCTAGTGAACTAACATACCTCTGAATATCATAGCCTGTGCATATCAACATTCCTAAAGGAGAGAGCAAAAAAGAGAGGGTAACAATCCATCCATCCTCATCAATGAGATGTTGGGGAAAAACCCCATGTGATGATACAAGTGTCAACACATTGTACTTGATACAGGTGGGATACATATAAAAATCACAAGGAATATATAAGTATATATATATAACAACACACAAGCCTAACCAATGAGTTCACAAAAAAAATACTAAGAAACTCACCACATACCCACTTTCACTTCCACATCTAAATGCATATCACCACACAATCCATAAACCATATTTTAATTTTCCAACTAATTTTCATTATCTATCCCATTTTTTTCATTATTAAGCATAAACATCATTTAAATACACATCCCACCATTTATTTGTTCATTAATCATTTCTATACCATTAACAAAACCAAACCTATCCATTTAAATTATTATTAAATAATTATTCCATAACTACCCAAGCTTCTAGAAAAAATAAACCATACAAAACAAGAATCTCATCATCTCTATAACACCATCACCTCACCACCCCAAAAGCACAACCAAACAACCACCAACTTGCCACCCAAAAATCACGACTAAACAACAACCACCTCGTCACCTCAGAAAGCATGTCCAACTAGCCTCCCCAAAATCATATCAAAACAACTACCACCTGAACACCCTAAAATCATGGCCAAAAAATCAACACCTATTCTTCCTAAAAGCATGGCCAAACAACCACCAACTTTACACCCCAAAAGCACCACCAAACAACCACCACCTCACCTGTAACACCCCGAGATTTTATGAAAAATATTCTTTTTAATTTCATTAATGTCTTGTGTTGTATGCTACACCAAAAGGAGCTTGCTCAACACACATCCTTGACTTGCCTTGCATTACACGCAATCGCGACCTTCCTCGATAGTGTGTGTAGTACGCAATACCGAGTTTCACTAAACAACGATATGCTATTAAAATATTATTAAAACTAGCCGTTATGAATAGTAATAACCACATTTTAAAATTTTAGAAATTTTATCTCTCAAAATGGAATTCATTTTTAGATTTGGAGTATCAAATTTAGCCTAAGGTGAAATTTTGGTACTTTTCGGATAACTTTCATATTCTGATGAATAGTGAAAATTACTAAATTTTAATTAAAAACAATTTTTTTAATCGAAATAATTAATAGTGATAAATTATTAATTTGAGTGGTTTTAAAGTATATTTAGAATATATTTTTACAATTTAATACAATGTTGGTCATTGGATGTAATTTCACATTTAAACCAGTTATAAACAAGTGTCAATCTTTTGATAGTTATTATCTCTTAAAAACACGCCATTTGTTTTGACGACGTGAATTAATTTTTAAATTAGTTAATGTAACTGATATGTTTTTAATTTGGTAAAATAGACATCATTTTTGAGTTCATAATATCAAATATAGCTTAGGCGTAATTTTTGGTTTTTTTCTGGAAACATTCATTTTTTGATGAATAGTGAAACCACTAAGTGGTAGTAAAAAAAAATGAATTTTTCATAAAACTTAATTTTACCGCTTCTGTGAGTGGAATTTCCAAAATCTGAGAGACACAGTTGATGTCAGTAAGTAAAATGTGGCTCAATGAGATGAAAATAAGTTTTGGTGAATAGTAACTTTTTACTTTTTTTACAACGGTTAAAAGTAAATAGGGTAATTAAGGGTAAAAATTTTATTATTATTACCATAACACATGTCCTAATTCTATTGGATAAGTGTAATTAGACCAAAAAAAACCTTAGGAATAAAATATGATCATTTAGGCCCACTTGGATTAGATTAGGACATTTATTATTAATTTATTTAAAGAAGGGTTAAAATAGTTAAAATCAAAGTTTAATAAGTAAATAATTTTTAATATAGGGTTATATATAAGATAAATTCGATTGTAAATATTCATTAGAAATATAATAAGATTTCATAAATAATTATATTTTATTTATAATTTTTAGACATTAAATAAAGTAATTTATTTATGACACAATGATGATGCAGTAATTACCATAATAGTGAAATATTATAATAATTGATATTATAAATACCCAAATAAATAAAATTTGAGACTTTTTATGAATTAAAATAATTTTATTGGTTAATATGACTTGTTATTATTAATTTAATTAACTTTTTTCGAACTAATCATTCTGTTATGCTTTTCACAAAAATCAATTACTAAATAGTTTCAAAATTGACATAAAATAGTTTCTAAAACAAATATTATATTATTAATTGTTATTTTATTCCTAAAAATCTAAGGTTCAGCCAAATGACTTAGATAAGGTTATATATTTTAATAATAAACAACTTGGGGTTCTTTTGGCTTGTTATAGTAAGTTTATTAACCTTATAGTGTAAGAACACAAGAAGACACGGTAAAAGTAAAATTATTTAACTTAATGTTAAATCTAAATGATAAGGTTAAAATAGGAACCTAAACTTGTCTAAATTATATTTTATGAGAGTATTTCTATCCATACCCACCTTAGCTTCGAAATAAATCAATTTTTAGCTATTTAAAACCAAATATGACTTTGTAATAAAATAATATTTTTAGTTTTCCAAAGGAGCCCCTCTCCTCCCTTATAAAAGGGAACCTCCTCCCTCTCTTCCTCACACAAATTTGAGCCTTCAAGATTGGAAAAACCCTGAAAAATTCTCTTCTCCACTTCCCTAGAAACATCCTAGAGGTTCTGGTCTTCTTCAAAGACCAATTTTAGTGCCCTAAAAGGAGATCTCAAAGAGGCGCTTCAAGGAAGAGGTAATATCCGTTACCGATTCTTTCAACTTTATGTCTTCTTCCACTTATTCTTCTTAGGTTTTTTCATTATGAAGTAATAACATAAGTATCAATCATATACTGATATGTTATTATAAGTATTAAACAACCCTATTTCACCATCTATCCGTCCTACGGAAAACAAAATCACCGCACGTGCGTACGTACGGAATACCGTCTCCACGCCGTGGTGTAATCTATTTTCCACCAACACCTTACTTGGATGGGTATAATGGTGTAAATAATAACTATATATGATTATTTTAAAGTGATATTGATTCTGAAATGGTATACATACACTCCAATACAGTCCCACGATCATGAGAATGATATCATCGCTCGTGCGTACGTACGGACTACCGTCTCCACGACGCGATGAGATTCATTCTCCACTTTAACCATTCATGAATGATTATAAAGTATATATAATAAGTAATAATGAAATATATGAAATAATAATTATACTGGATTTATGTGTATATATATGTATGTCATCTACTTAATTCCATTCAACTCAATAAGGAAATGAAAACAGCGTTCATGCGTACGTACGGCCTACCGTCTCCATGAACGGTGTATTTATTTCCATTTACTGATTTATTATATATATGTATATTCCAAATATATATTATATATAAATCATGTTTTATATTCTGGAATTAAGTAATCATGATCTAAGTAATCATATGAATAATTACAAGTCAAAACACGGACGACAAATGAAACAATTTTACCCAAAACGCTCTTTAACATGGAATTTACAAAAGAATGGGTAATATAAAGTCATAAGTGAACCATATATTATATCATAACAATGAGTATGATTCTGGAGTAAGTCAATGACATTATTTAAATCATTATACAGGAGGTTCAGACACTTACGAAGCAAATCGGACCTAAGGTAAGTGAAATATAACAATCTCATTTTTATCCGAGATTGCTTATACTTTGGTTTTTACTGGGGTGTATTTTGTCATCCAAATCCATGTTCCATCAATATGTAATATTATTTCCATCCACCTACAATTGTTTAAATCCTATTTTACTCTTTGGTGAGTTTTTAGTAAAAGATATGAAAAGAATCTTTTGTCGTTTTTTGTACGAGGTACTTTTTTGACTTTTCCGACAAAAGTACGAGAAGAATGTTTTTTTAACTTATACGGCATGAATGGATTTTTAAAACATTATTTCCAAGAATCTTACTTTACAAGTTTTCAAGTTTATTTTTAATCAAATTCTTTTAGTTTATAATTGTATGACATATTAAGAAAGGAAAAATGTTTTTGAAATAGAAAGGATATTTTACTCAAGAATGGAGTTCAAGTGTTTTATCAAATTATTTTCCATCTAAGATAATAAAGGGTTCTGTTTTTATCCCTATTATTACATTGATTTGATTATGTTGTGATGGGATTATTTTTATGAATTCCTTTATCTTATATGAATTTTTTTATGATGTCACGATGTTTAAGATTCCCATTTTATATTACATGGGTTATGCAATGATGTATGATTTATGATTTTGTGGAACACATAAGAATGGTATCATTATGAGATGGGTGTGACCTATATCTCCCTCCAATGAATTGGGTAAAGATTTTATATCTCATGAGATAGACATGGCTGGAATGGTAGGTTATACCGGTTTAGTGAAACAGGACTGAAACGAGGAGTGAACTCGGTTCAGAAAGGGACTTTGTCCACTAAGATAGTCTTGGCAATGAGTCTTGACTAATAAGAAATGATTCTCTATGATTATGTGTGTATGACACAAAGTTTCATGTTTTAAGTTATGATTATTGGGATTACATTTCACTACTATGATTTATCTCATGTTATGAAATTATGATCTCTTTTGCAGGTTAAGATTTCCAAAAGATATGTTCTTATGAATATGACGTGATTGATATTTCTTTTGTTTACCCTTACTGAGAATTTGAGATCAACCTTTTATGTTTTCTTTTCCCCAGGATATAAATAAAGGATTTAGGTTTAAAAAAAGAAGATCTTTATGGGAGATTTTGAAGATCTTTCACCACGATTATAAGATTATATTCCGAGTTTCCAAAGACACTAAACTATTAAGGTCCTTGTGTGTGTGTTTTTGTTATATACTAAGTATTCTGCAAATGTAATGTAATGTATATGTATGTTAAGCTTCGGGTCTCTACAGTTGGTATCAGAGGAAAGGTTTAGTCAACCTTTGGAAACTAGGATGCGAGAACTTTAGAGAGATCCCTAGAGATATTTCTAAGGTATGTCTAGGGATGTACCTAAGGTTAAGTATAAGTATAGGTTATAGTCCTAGAATCGTGCTAAAGATCTTATAATTAAACCTAATATGTTAGATATTGAAGGTACTCCCCCTTTATTATGTTGTTTTCCCTAGCATGATTTTTTCCTCTCACAATATTATTTTTGGGTTTTAGATGATGGCTGGAACCCGAAGGAACCGTGTTGATCAATGCAATGGACAATGTAATGATTTTCCTCCTGAACAAACAAATGTTATGGGAGATGGAGTGCAAAATCTTATTGCTATACTTACACAAGATATGAATCATTCTGGACTTCCAAATGACCAGAGAATGGAACAATATTCTATTGAGTCCTTCATGAGGCAACGTCCACCTTCTTTCTGTGGGTATTCTGATCCACTTGTTGCTGAACAATGGATCAGTACCACTGAAAAGATATTTTCAGTTCTTCAATGTTCTGAACATGATAAAGTCATATTAGCAGTATATTGTTTGGAAGGTGAAGCTGATCAATGGTGGAATCTTATCAAGAATATGAGGCAAAGAGATGAAATTGAGTCCATGGAATGGGACGAGTTCAAGAACTTATTTTTCAATAAGTACTTCCCTCGTATTATTCGAACAAAGATGGAGAAGGAGTTTCTTGAACTAAAGCAAAAGGATGATGAATCCGTTGGTATATACGAAGTGAATTTTACAAGTCTTGCAAGGTATGCATATGGATTTACCATCCAACCTGAAAGTAATGTTGATCGATTCTTCAGTGGCTTAAAACCAAATCTTCGAAGGGCATTAGCTATAAGAGACTTCAGTAGCTATGAAGAAATTGTGCATTGTGATATCAAGGTAGAAATGGAAGTTGGTGTTACTTATCCATCTCATAGTTTTGACAAGAAACGAAAGATGGAGTTCAAGGAGAAATCTCAGAATAATGGTGAAAAGAAGATGAATGTTTCCTTATGCTCAAAGTGTGGAAAGAAGCATGGTGGAGATTATCTTAAAGGGACAAGTAAATGTTTCAAATGTGGAAAGGAAGGTCATCGGGCATTTGAATGCCGCAATGATGGGAAGAATATGTCTAATGATGCAAACAAAGGAAGGGATACACAGAATGAACCTACTACACTTCAGTGCTTCAATTGCAAGGAAATGGGGCATTATGCTAATAAATGCCCTAATCAAAGGGTTAGTTATGATCGACATGAGAAACCACTTAAGGAAAAGGATAAAGGGAAGTCACATGCGATCAACATTGGCGATGTTGAATATGATAACGATGTGGTGGAATGATTAAGTGTTTATGTAATGGGATTCCAAAATAATATTGTATATAGTATCGTGGAATATTGGAATATTTATGTATTGGTCTATTGTGGTTTTCAATAATTTTATTGTACCAGTAACCATGGAAAGTGATTGAGTTATTTTTGGAAAAAAGATGATATGCGCATAATGAAGGGAAAACAAGAAAATGAAATATTTGACAGTATTCATGAGCTCATGATTGATATAAGTACTAAGTGATATCATGGTTTGAGTATATAGAATTTTGAGGATTTTGGTATGTGGAAAGTGTTAATTTTTAACTGTATTCATGTTTTCACTAAGGTTCAATGGGTATTCAAGAGAATACATGATTAAGGACTTTGAATGTTTGGAATGTGACCAACAAGACATATCTTATGATATATGGGGATCAACGATGGTATTAAATCTCTGGTAATCGTTTTCACTATATTCTGAGAGTGGACTGCAGTATTATGGATAAGCCTAAAGATTGGAATGGATTATGTTCGACATAAGTTAGTATTGTTTAAGGATAGAAGTTTTTTCGATATTATTGATGGGATGTTATAGTAATATAGTTTTAGAAAAAGGACAACCTACAGGACGGGAGACAACCCATCGCGTCGGACAAGGCCGTGGGAATCGAACCCACAACCGAAGTGCGACTGGCCTTTATCACCTACCACTGGCCTACAGGAAGTCCCTGTTTAGTAGAAACTAGTTTTATTATATTAATCAGTATGATATATGAAGTATAAGTCCATTTTAGGAACCATATATCATTAATCTCACTATAGATGGACTTATGTATATTTTGATAAATTTTATAACCTTTTGTTTGAGATAGATGGAATGACCCGTCATTCTATCACATGATCTGCTAACACATCACGAATGAAAAATTCAACATCATTTCTTTAAGAGATGAAGTGGAAATTTTCCAAAGAACAACCAACGGTGAGACTATACTGAAACCACGAAAGTATTTCTTCTAATTCCAATTTCATCAACTTTAGGGAAATGATCTTGAAAACCAAAAATGTTGTCCTAGTGCTCTTATATCTAATAAATCATATGGTACCTTAGACCGTCACAAATTTATGGCTTTGTGATTGCTGGATTTTCCATAGCCATATTCTCTACCACTCTCCATCAGAACATGATGGTTAGATTTCTCTTCCATATCCATATTTTCACCTATGTGGAAACCCAGTGATTAGTTTATTTGGGTAACCGTTACGTTTCATACTTTTTTTTAAAGATTGGTTTTGGTATTCCTTTTTACGATGTGGGTTTCTATCAAAGAAACTTTCAAATAGTAAACCATTTATAACCCTGACGAATTTCGAGGGCGAAATTCATTTTAAGGGGGGTAGAATGTAACACCCCGATATTTTATGAAAAATATTCTTTTTAATTTCATTAATGTCTTGTGTTGTACGCTACACCAAAAGGAGCTTTCTCAACACGCATCCTTGACTTTCCTTACATTACACGCAATCGAGACCTTCCTCGATAGCGTGTGTAGTACGCAATACTGAGTTTCACTAAACAACGATATGCTATTAAAATATTATTAAAACTAGCCGTTATGAATAGTAATAACCACCTTTTAAAATTTTAGAAATTTTATCTCTCAAAATGGACTTCATTTTTGGATTCGGAGTATCGAATTTAGCCTAAGGTGAAATTTTGGTACTTTTCGGATAACTTTCATATTCTGATGAATAGTGAAAATTACTAAATTTTAATTAAAAACAATTTTTTTAATCGAAATAATTAATAGTGATAAATTATTAATTTGAGTGGTTTTAAAGTATATTTATAATATATTTTTACAATTTAATACAATGTTGGTCATTGGATGTAATTTCACATTTAAACCAGTTATAAACAAGTGTCAATCTTTTGATAGTTATTATCTCTTAAAAACACGCCATTTGTTTTGACGACAGGAATTAATTTTTAAATTAGTTAATGTAACTGATATGTTTTGAATTTCATAAAATAGACATCATTTTTGAGTTCATAATATAAAATATAGCTTAGGCCTAATTTTTGGTATTTTTCTGGAAACTTTCATTTTTTGATGAATAGTGAAACCACTATGTGGTAGTAAAAAATGACTTTTTCATAAAACTTAATTTTACCACTTCTGTGAGTGGAATTTCAAAAATCCGAGAGACATGGTTGATGTCAGTAAGTAAAATGTGGTTCAATGAGATGAAAATAATTTTTGGTGAATAGTAACTTTTTACTTTTTTTACCACGGTTAAAAGTAAATAGGGTAATTAAGGGTAAAAATGTTATTATTATTACCCTAACACATGTCCTAATTCTATTGGATAAGTGGAATTCGACCAAAAACAACCTTAGGAATAAAATATGATCATTTAGGCCCACTTGGATTAGATTAGGACATTTATTATTAATTTATTTAAAGATGGGTTAAAAGAGTTAAAATCAAAGTTTAATAAGTAAATCATTTTTAATATAGGGTTATACATAAGATAAATTCGATTTTAAATATTCATTAGAAATATAATAATATTTAATATATAATGATATTTTATTTATAATTTTTAGACATTAAATAAAGTAATTTATTTATGACACAATGATGATGCAGTAATTACCATAATAGTGAAAAATTATAATAATTGATATTATAAATACCCAAATAAATATAATTTGAGACTTTTTATGAATTCCACTAATTTTCTAGGTTAATATGACATGTTAGTATTGATTTAATTAACCGTTTTTGAACTAAGCATTCTGTTATGATTTTCACAAAAATCAATTACTAAATAGTGTCAAAATTGACATAAAATAGTTTTTAAAACAAATATTATATTATTAATTGTTATTTTATTCCGAAAAATCTAAGGTTCGGCCAAATGACTTATATAAGGTTATATATATTAATAATAAACAACTTGGGGTTCGTTTGTCTTGTTATAGTAAGTTTATTAACCTTATAGTGTAAGAACACAAGAAGACACGGTAAAAGTAAAATTATTTAACTTAATGTTAAATCTAAATGATAAGGTTAAAATAGGAACCTAAACTTGTCTAAATTATATTGGATGAGAGTATTTCGATCCATCCCCACCTTAGCTTCGAAATAAATCAATTTGGAGCTATTTAAAACCAAATATGACTTTATAATAAAATAATATTTTTAGTTTTCCAAAGGAGCCCCTCTCCTCCCTTATAAAAGGGCACCTCCTCCCTCTCTTCCTCACACAACTTTGAGCCTTAATGATCAGCCAAACCCTACAAAATTATCTTCTCCACTTCCCTAGAAACATCCTAGAGGTTCTGGTCTTTCTTAAAGATCAATTTTAGTGCCCTAAAAGGAGATCTCAAAGAGGCGCTTCAAAGAAGAGGTAATGTCCGTTATCGATTCTTTCAACTTTATTTCTTCTTACACTTATTCTTCTTAGGTTGTTTAATTATTAAGTAATAACATCAGTATCACTCATATACTGATATGTTATTATAAGTATTAAACAACCCTATTTCACCATCTATCCGTCCTACGGAAAACAAAATCACCGCGCGTGCGTACGTACGGAATACCGTCTCGACGCCGTGGTGTAATCTATTTTCCACCACCACCTTACTTGGATGGGTATAATGGTGTAAATAATAACTATATATGATTATTTTAAAGTGATATTGATTCTGAAATAGTATACATACACTCCAATACAGTCCCACGATCATGAGAACGATATCATCGCTCGTGCGTACGTACGGACTACCGTCTCCACGACGCGATGAGATTCATTCTCCACTTTAACCATTCATGAATGATTATAAAGTATATATAATAAGTAATCATGAAATATATTACATAATAATTATACTTGATTTATGTGTATATATATGTATGTCATCTACTTAATTCCATTCAACTCAATAAGGAAACGAAAACAACGTTCATGCGTACGTACGACCTACCGTCTCCATGAACGGTGTATTTATTTCCATTTAATGATTTATTATATATATGTATATTCTGAATATATATTATATATAAATCATGTTTTATATTCTGGAATTAAGTAATCATGATCTAAGTAAACATATGAATAATTACAAGTCAAAACACGGACGACAAATGAAACAATTTTACCCAAAACACTCTTTAACATAGAATTTACAAAAGAATGGGTAATATAAAGTCATAAGTGAACCATATATTATATCATAACAATGAGTATGATTCTGGAATAAGTAAATGACATTATTTAAATCATTATACAGGAGTTTCGGACACTTACGAAGCAAATCAGACCTAAGGTAAGGGAAATATAACAATCTCATTTTTATCCGAGATTGCTTATACTTTGGTTTTTATTGGGGTGTATTTTATCATCCACATCCATGTTCCCTAAATATGTAATATTATTTCCATCCACCTAAAATTTTTTAAAACCTATTTTACCCTTTGGCTAGTTTTTAGTAAAAGATATGAAAGGAATCTTTTTTCTTTTTTCGTACGAGATACTTTTTTGACTTTTCCGAAAAAAGTACGTGAAGAATGTTTTTTTAACTTATACTGCATGAATGGATTTTTAAAAAATTATTTCCAAGAATCTTCCTTTACAAGTTTTCAAGTTTAATTTTAATCAAATTATTTTATTTTATAATTTTATGACATATTAAGAAAGGAAAAGTGTTTTTGAAATAGAAATGATATTTTCCTCAAGAATGGAGTTCAAGTGTTTTATCAAATTATTTTCTATCTAAGATAATAAAGGGTTCTGTTTTTATCCCTATTATTACATTGATTTGATTATGTTGTGATGATATTATTTTTATTAATTCCTTTATCTTGTATGAATTGTTTTATGATGTCACGATGTTTAAGATTCCCATTTTTTATTACATGGGTTATGCAATGATGTATGATTTATGATTTTGTGGCACACATAAGAATGGTATCATTATGAGATGGGTGGGACCTATATCTCCCTAAAATGCATTGGGTAAAGATTTTATATCTCATGAGATAGACATGGATGGAACAGTAGGTTATACTGGTTCAGTGAAATAGGACTGAAACGAGGAGTGAACTCAGTTCAGAAAGGGACTTTGTCCACTAAGATAGTCTTGGCAATGAGTCTTGACTAATAAGAAATGATTCTCTATGATTATGTGTGTATGCCACAAAGTTTCATGTTTTAAGTTATGATTATTGGGATTACATTTCACTAATATGATTTATCTCATGTTATGAAATTATGATCTCTTTTGCATGTTAAGATTTCCAAAAGCTATGTTCTTATGAATATGACGTGATTGATATTTCTTTTGTTTACCCTTAATAAGCATTTGAGCTAACCCTTTTATGTTTTCTTTTCCCCAGGATGTAAATAAAGTATTTAGGTTTAAAAAAAGAAGATCTTTATGGGAGATGTTGAAGATCTTTCACCACGATTAGAAGATTATATTCCGAGTTTCCAAAGACACTAAACTATTACAGTCCTTGTGTGTGTGTTTTTGTTATGTACTAAGTATTACGCAAAAGTAATGTAATGTATATGTACATTAAGATTCGGGTCTCTACATCACCACCCCAAAAGCATGGCCAAACAACCACTACCTCACCACCCCAAAAGCACGACCAAACAACAACCACCAAACCACCCCGAAAGCATCGACACATCTCACCCATCATACCAACATCACATTGCAAACACACATCACCTCCCCAAAACACGACCACACATCAAAAAACATCAAATATTATTTTATTGATTTAACAAAGGGTATTTTTATCATAGAACACTTTATTTTAGAGGTGTTATCACACAATCTATAATCCAGGGGCAACCATTTCATTATCCAAATATAAGTGGTTAGATAATTTTCATTTTAGGGTGATATCACAATAATTAAAATAGACACAATAGTCAAAAAACATACCATCCAACATGAAAAAAATCCCCCAATAGCCACAATTTTCAGTGGGGCATCAAACCTGTGCAATGCATCTTATCACGATAATACCAGATCTGTAAAAACATGTGAATCATTCCCCTTTACCCTTTCAATTTAAAATTTACAATTATTTATATTTTATTAAGAAAAAAAAACCATATATCATAGATAAATAATAGTAATCCCCTCCCACATGATACAAAATAAAGAGAAATGAGGTATTCCCAACCTCAAAGAAGCTTTTCTGACACACTGTGCACCACATGGTGGAGAAGAAATGCCCACAAACCACAATTGCACTTGGGAAACTATGGATCAACCTAAAATGAACTAAAGTATAATAAAAATTCAGTATAAAAAATTACCTAACCCAAAATAACATTGCCATAGTGAATCCCCAAGAGAAGAATAGAATAAAACAAGGGGATAAAGGAAAAACACTCGCTGTAGATCACCAAGAAACACCCACCCATAATAGGGGATCAAAAAAAGGGAGGAGAAGGATATAATGTTTCCACAGGGTTCCTAGGGGTCACATGAAATCAGAGGGATAAGGGGTATTACCGAATGAGTGAAAATCATCCAAATAATAGGTTTTAAAACTTGTATCCTATCGGTTTTATGTCGTGTAAAATTTACATGACGTGCAAACCACAGTTTTTCTAAAAATTTCAGATTTATTTAAGAAACATGTTTCATTAGCCTTTATTTAATACATTCCATGAATTTCACTTACATGACATGTAATCCATCTCATGGTTTCCCCCTATTCTGACTTACAAGATGTGAACTCAATGTATGAACAAGTCGTGAAACACCAGTTCACAACGTTTAAACATTGCATGATGTAAATTTCCTATAGAAGCTTTGCTGCACCTCCAGCCTCAACTAAAAATTCACAGAACCTCCCTCAAACACCTCCAACCACTAAAAATAGAAAAGTAACAAGTCATTAAGGCACCATCCCTTACAAATGAAAAACCCATATTGATTTGGTGTATTGATTTTATGTTGGATATTTTATTATAAATGATCTATAACTTATATTCTTCGTGTCTCTATCTTAAAAAAATGATTAGAGAGGTAAAATAAGGTAGTGTACCTTAGATTTTATAGTGATTTATTCCTAAACCTTGTTATCAATTAACGGTGATTTAGTGATTTCTTGGTACATCAACACATTATTAGTGCATTATTCTTAGACATAACCCATATAGGTGAACCAAGTAAAAGTAATTGTCCTCTTATAGTTTACAATCATATTTGGATGTTTTGTTTTTTTGGATTAAAATGAAATATTTTAGTGCTCTTTATAATATGAGAACAATATATGTTTGATAAAAAATTTGATTAACCTAATTAACCCCCTCTTAAGGTATTCATGTCCTTATGGCTACAACAAGTGATATCAGAGACAAAATGTTACCATCTAGTGAATCTATCATCAGGAGGTATTCAAAATGAATAATTACGTGAATGTGAAGGGAGTTCCACTATTTTATGGTTGCAATTATCATATATGGAAGAGTCACACGAGTTTACATATTTAATATCTTTGGATTGATGTTTTCTATACTATTATACATGGAATTATAGTAAGTGATCCTATGGAGATATTTTTGAAGAAAACATAAAATAGGCTTCTCAATGTTGATTCAAATATTGAAAATACCATATACATAATAAAATCTATTTCAAGGTAATGAGTTTCACATCTATGAAATAAATATAGTGCAATTTATTCAAAAATTCCATGGGAGAAAAAAATTTAAGGAGAAAAAATTTAAAGTTTTTAAAAATAAGTTTTATGATTTAAATATGTACCCTAATGGGAATATCAATGGTTTCTTCAACCACATTATTGAGGTTTTTTCGATCAATTCATGGACTTGGTGATGAAATAAAGGATGTAAAGATTATAAAGAATATATTTAGAATACATAAAACATTTTATAATATAAAGGTAATGATTGTAATGAATCATAGATTAAATTTTTTATCATTTTTAGAGTGTAAAACTATGATATTTTAAAGATGAACATTAAATTCAATAGCATATACAACACACAACACTAAGCCTAAACAAACAATGAGATATTATTATTATAAGAAGATCATTATAACCTAACCAATAAATTGGTAGGTATGAATAAGATTAAACACTATGCAATGTATATAAATGTTATAATCAATATAAATTTATTTATAAATTCTTATAAACTAATCACTCAATTTTAAACAAAGTCATTTTATTAATCAAACATACGTTTTCTTCAAAAAATGTTTTTTTACTGTTTTTTGTGAGAAAATAATATTTTTTTTCAAATTTTAGAAAATTTATTTGATAAAATTGAATTAATATTTTAAATCATCATATAAATATTTACTTAGGGAAAAATTTTATGGTTTTTTTAAGAAAATATTTTTAGTGAATAGTTAAAAATACATATTTTTTTAAAATTGTCATTTATTTTTAATAAATTAAGAAATTTAGAAGTACTATTAATATTTTTAATGTTATTTGAAATTATCATAATGATTATTTATTTATATTAAATCCAATTAATTACATTTAAACTAGATTTTATTATAATTTTATTGTTAGGATTAGAAAATAATTTTTCTAAAAATTATTTTAAAGTGAATAATGTTTATACATTTTAATTAATTAAAACAGCCTTTAATGGGGAATTATTTAAATTAAATTTTTATATTATATATCTATAAATATTAATTAAATTAAATTTAATCATTATTACTTTTTATAGAGTTATTATAAGATCATCATATGCTTGAAAAATTCATTTCTTGGAAAACCTTTTTTTCGACACGTGTGTGGGTTTAATTTTAAATTTAATTCTGAAAATTTTGTAATTTTAATTTGGAAAAATGGATTCCATATTTTGAATAATTATAATTTATATTATCTAATAATTCCAACTTAATTTTTGACGATAATGAATAGTAAAAATAATAAAAATTAATTACCATGGTTAAGATAAAAACAGGTTTACAAGGGGAGGGGGGGGGGGGGTTAAACTAAAGAGTTAATTGTTAATAATGACAAAAAACTTGTATAATTACTATTTTATGGTCATATTTCGTTCTTATATCTTATAATTTTCACAAAGTTTTCATTTTTTAGCCTTTTTTCATGACAAAAATGTGGGTGGAATTCTTTCTTTTCAAAAATTCCAAATGTGTCCTCTCCCCCAATTATAAAAAACCACCCATCTCCTCTCCTTTAAACACTTAAAAAAACCATTGGTTCAGCTAGGACCTGATCAAATAACTTTATTACTTCCATACACTCATCCCAGAATCATTGGTTTGATCATAAATCCAATATAGAATGGATTTAGGTATAATTCTAAAGGGGTGTTCCAAAGAAGTGGTAACGTCCTTAACCAAGAATTTTATTTTATTTCTTCTTCCACATCCTTTAAACATTATTAGAAAATAATAATATAATAAAATCACTATATTCCATATAATTATTTTTTTAGGTTAAGGGTAGGACCTAAAACCATCTCCTCCTCCCTCAAATGGGAATCAAAACCATTGATCGTGTGTATGGCGAAATACCACATCACGAACCAACATAATTCGTTTTACATCACTGATTATCATGGATGGATATAATGACATATTTAATGTTTATGTATAATATTTATGATATAATTATACTTCTCTAATTATAATATCACATACCCATTCTTACTTTCCATTTCATAGGGAATATGCTAACGTCGCTCGTGTGTACAACATACTACTGTCTCATGAAGCCATGTGATTCATTTTTACTTACCCTTTACATTGAAGGTAAAATGATTTATTTTATGTTTATATATTATATTAATTAAATATCAATCATTATATAAACTAAATATATCATATACTTTTTTACCTGACCATCCATTGAATAAATGATAACATTGTTCATGTGTACGGTGAGCTACCACCTCACAAAGCGATGTGATTCATTTTTATTACCAAATAATATGGTTGGTATATGGAAGGTTATTTAAAGAAATAATATGATATTTATGATATAATTATAATATTTTAAATATAAAATAATACTAACCTTAACTCCATCATGATCTTTGATGAATTGAAAAGTTACTCATGCATATGTATGACCTACCCTCTTCATGATTGTAACGCAGTTCATTTTTTATAACCATATTTCATGGTTGATTTTAAAAGTATAATTTATATATAAAAATGATAATAAAATCATAATTTCAATTCTATAGATAATTTAAAATATAATTTCTTTGACCTTAGTCAACTTACCAAAGTGATTTTGGATATATGATCTGTTTATCATTAAAACATATGTTGTTAAATTAATTGGTTAAGTAATTGAATATTACATGATAAAAAATAAAATAAAAGGAATATTAAACTTGAAAAATTTTCTTAAGTAATTAAATAATTAACATAACTTTATTATTTAGGAAAATAAGTAACACACATGATGATTCATGCTCGAGGTAAGGGTTTCATATCAAAACTTCCTTCTTTGAGATACATGTTCTTTTATGCACATAATTTATTTTATATGGTGTATATATTGAACATTTAAATTTTATGTAATGAATCATTCATAATTTATCTTATTTTTAGTTACAATTTATTTACTTCATTCATGGGGATTATGATTAAAAAAATTACCATGTGGTAAGAGTTTATTTCACAATCTCATTTTAATTGGGATTATTTATACTTGAGTTTCCATTGAAGGAAATTAATTTATAATTTCCTAGTAATTTTTTTAATTTATTATAATATAGTTATTAATTAAATTTTCAAGTAATAGTACCATTTTTTATCTCTTTGGTACTTAAAATTATTGATAAAATGTTTTTAAGGAAAATTGACTTTGTTTCTCTCTTCGGTCAAAAATTATTTTCTGTCAAAGTCCATATTTTCTAAAAATATTTTCAAAAATATTTTAAAATAATTATTTAAATTAATTTTTAACCATAATTTTATTTTTACAAAATTTTTTAAAATAAATTTTCTCATCATTTTCTGAACAATGCACGTTTTGACCCTATAAAAATTTGAAAGGAATCTTTGTTTTTAACATATTTGGAATCAATAGAAATTTTTTCCTTTATGAATGAACATTGTATTAAACATCCATTTTTAATTTTCATTGGTTATTTTAAAATAAAATGATTTATTTTATGTTTTATAAAGTTATATATTTTAAATAAGTGTTTTCAAAATAAAAAGGATATTTTCCTGAAGAATTGTTCTAAACGATATTTCAAAATAATTTTCTATATAAGATGAAATCCATTGATGTTACTCAAAGTGAAAAGGTTATTTTCCTAAAGAAATTTTTTAATTATATTTTAATGGTATTTAAATTCATCAATGAAAACATCCTTTGATTTTATTAATTTCTTATAAATTTAGTATATCTCTCTCTCACATATATACCTAGCTTATTATATCTTCCTTTGATGGGGTAATACATGGCCTGTGTTCATCCCTAAAATTAATTAATTATGAAACTTCTTATTATTATGATATGTGATAAGATTATGAAACCCACTTTCTTTCCATGGGAAATTCTTATGTTTATGTGTCATGATTGATTTCCTTTAATTGGTACACATAAATCATGAACATGTTATGATGGATATGACCATATCGTGCTCTAATGAATTGGGTAAAGCTTTAATATCACGATGCATCATTTATGGGATTAGGGAGTAAACCTAATACATTATGGGAATTTTTACACCATGTGATATTGTCTAGGAAATATCATTGAATCATTTTAATGTCATGTTTTTTGTTGTTTCCACATTCATTACGATGCCGTGATCTTATGATAAATTTTTTATTTATGTTATAATTTTTTGTGGTTACTAATGTGAATTCTATTATATGATATTATGTTATATATTTAAATCACATGTTATATTTACTTATCATGTTTATTACCTTATTAGGATTTTAGATCACCCTTTTATTTTATGTATTCCCTAGGTTATCCTTTACAGTTTAATAGCTCCAATGGATTTAGGATCTCACTAAGGAAAATAAAAAAACAAGGATTCCATGTTTTATTTTCTTTTGATGTACTATGATCCAAGTCTTCTAAATACACTAGAACTCATGAACTTTGCGTTATAATTAACATATTTCTATGTTAAAAATAATATAATTGTAAGACCTTGATTTTCATGGGAGTAAGTACTTGTTTAAATTTTTTGGATTAAATTCCTTAGAATTCATTAATTAAATGTTCAGTGGGTTTATGAGGGGACTTAGGGGTTTTCCATGGGTTCATGTCATGAAAGGAAGGAGAAATGGGCCCACCAATTCAAGGTGCATGGTTGGCACACAGTTAAGTAAACCGTGAAGCCTCCACAAGAAAACTGTGAAACCTTGGACAATGGCATTACGCATGGTTAGTGAACAAATTTTCAAACTATACGGGGTTTCCTATATAACCATGAAACACAAATTCCCTTATATAGTAGCTTGTTCACATTTTATGCATGGTTTGGCAAACTATGTGGGTAAACCATGCACCCCATTAAAACTTGAAAAATTTACAATTTTTCCATCTTGGGATTTTTAGACCCCTAATCAATTTCTACCTCATTTCTTCACCTCTTAACCCTAGGGATGAACCAAATCGACCCAAGCTTCCCAGGGTGGTTCCCCTTATATTCTTGGCCATTTGGAGCATTGTTGGTTTCATATTGAAGATCCAGGTAAGTCTAACACTCCTCTTTCTTCCTTTTTCCAGATTAGGGCTTGTAGTTCCTCCCATATTCTTCTGAATCCATAAAACACTCCTTTTCCTATGGAACCTAGGTTGAGGCTTCAAAGGGTGTTTAAATCCAGATCTAAGTCTAAAATTAAGATTAGTTTCATCATAATATTCTAGTTAGGTGGTCTACAAGTTATATCCCATAGTTTTTAAGTGGATTTATGCATATGTGATTGTGTTATTGTTTCCCCCCTTATTGTGATTTTGGTTCCATTAGCCAGATTTGGTGAAATGGGTGTCTAAATGATGAATTTAACCCCTCATGATCCCCGTGGGATGCATGGAGAATGATTAGACCTATTTAGGTCTACCCATGGGGTGTGCAGACATTCTCAAACCTTGACATTGGTAATTTTAAACATGGAATTGATGTGTGATAAAATAGTTCCATGATGAACATGTTGATATGTTAATTTGAGTTAAAAGAGGAATATTGATAGATTTTTATAGACATGGATAATGAAATAAGGGGTTATTTGGATAAATGATAATAGTTTATAGAATCTATGAAATGTAAAATGTTAATTGATTTATAGTCTAAGGCTTATGAATGATAAATTGGATAGTTAGGTTAAAACATGTAAATGAGAATGGGTGAATGGGCCAAGTAATATTATTTGATGGAAGTTTAAAATGGGATAATGAATAGAGATTATTAAATATGCTAAATGGGTTAATGGTATTAAATCAAACATGCCAAATAGATTATGAATTGATCACATAATGCATAAGTGGGTTATTTCATATGGAATGAGGAATGAGTTAATTGGATTAACATATGGGAATTCATAAGTATGATAAATAGGATAATGTATGGGAATTATTTTATATAATTAGTGATATAGGCATAAGAAATAGGAAATGGTTTTAATGGGCTATGTAATGTAAATGGAAAATGTGTTAACAGGTTATGCCATAATATTAATTCCCATATTTATTAATATTAATTTTGTTTTTATGTGGACTATTGTGTATATTTGTGATATGGTATGTGTGTGGTGATTGGATAATAAGCATGTGCACATGGTTTGGTAGTCTGGGGTATTGACTGTGGTTCTACACCCATGGGTCGAGTTAGACTGAGGCTCTAAACTCCACCCCACAATTTAAGAGTTAGGGAAGGGGACAGAGCTCTATTCCCCTAATGGTTAAATTCCACCGGGACTGAGTCTTTGGGGTGAGAATAATGTGTTTGTTGTGATGTTTTTATCCCTGGTGATCTAGGGACTTGACTTATTACCTTACTCATAGTGATGAATGTCTTAAACTATTGTGTGAATGATATAAATTAATAACCCATGGAACACGTGTTGATAAGAAATTAAGTAATGGAGATGATGAAAATAATGAAAATAGTACTAAGGTTAGAAATGGTTAAAGTAAATATTGCTAACTAAATGAAATTGAGTTGTCTTTTGTTTACATGTCATTTGTTTAGTATTTTCATGCACTATATATTTAGACCAAATATTTTTTATACACCGTTGGTGGTGGCCTACTGAGTTGTACTCAGACCCTACTCAGACACTATTGGGTACCCAAATAGATTTCATGTTTTTAGTCTAGTATTTGGGAAATGTTCCCATGCTTGGGAGTTGAGTTGGGCTTTGGATGTGTAGGGATGAGGTTCCAAACTTGGAGTCAGGATCATCTTTTGGATTCTTCTCTTTGTATTTATTTTGGGTTTTCTATACTATTGTGACTGCTAGCATGACATGACATATTTATTGTTGGTTTGTGGTTCATACCAGTTTTGGGATATGATTTTTTATGAATGTTCATTGGTGTTTCATGTTGTTTATATTATTTAATTTGTTATATACTATGGATTACTATAGTATATATGAAATAGTCTCCCCACATGACTTATTAGACATCACTACTAGTCAGAAACCTCTGATGTATGAGGAGGCGTAGTTGAGGTCATGTGGTGGCTCAGACTTGGGCGCTAGTTTAGTGGATCTATGGTCAGGGGTGTTAAAAAGTGATATTAGATCATGGTTCTTTTCTATGGTCTTATAATTTAGGATAGTAGATAGGAGAATAGGATGTGTTAGGTATTGGAAATGATCCCGTGTTTGGGAGTAGCTAACCCATATACAAGTGATATCTAAGTACCTAGGGTGGGAATTGTTGTCCTTATTATGTGTTGTTACATTTGAAGGATATTTCACCATTGGGTGATAAACGTTTTGTATGATGTGACCATTTTATGATATTTTTCTCCTGGTCTGAATAGAATGAGGTTTCACATTCGTGCATCGTTATAGGAATCTAGGAATATAGGTGGCATGCATTATGGTGGCATACATGGGGCAAGTGTGTGGGGCATGGAAGGTAAGATTCATTTTAATTTATTGAAAAATTTGAAAAGAATAGTGTCTAATAAGGATTATAAAAATGGTTAAATATAAGGAATGTAAATGAATGGTTAAATAATAGTACTCTTAAAGAAATGTTAAGAATAAGTTAAAATTTATGGTTTTAATAAATTAAAAAGATGGAATTATGAATAAAAGAGTAAGATTTACTTTGTGATGGTAAAATGGTTAAATAATTTCTATTAATGAAGGTTTTGAATGAGTTAAAATATTGGTTTTATTAATTTGTGAAATGGGAAAGGTGCCTTAAGGGAAATGATTTGTGTTGTGAAGGTGGAAATAGTTTAAAAAGAGGTTGTCTAATGAAATGTGTGTATCCACATTGGTTAGATAACCCAATGTTGAACAAGACCCACAATAGGTATGGTTGAGGGTAGTGTTAGAAATTTGATTATGGCCATTAGGATAGTGTATTTGGAGTGAGTCGATTATGGAAGGTAGTGTGTTCTCTGTTGTGGTATCCACCAATTATATTTTCTTGAAATTTTGTTGATGAAAATGTTTTAGGGTATGGATATGAATAATGTAGGTTTTTTTTTGAAATTTTAGGTAAGCAGAATGTCCTAAAGAGTGAAACTTGGGATCTCAAAATGGTGAATTTAATTATAAGGGAAGGTGTAAAGATGGAACATTCAGTGGAGACCGGTATTAATCACCCCTTGTGTTGTTCATTTGTCCCCTTGTGTGGGTATTTTATGAAATGATAGTTCCCTAGGATGAGAACTTGATTATATATTGGGATACCTTGATGGGTCTCGATGGGTGGATAAAAAGGTGTTTCTTGTTATGCTTTTGGTTGGGCTGTGACCCTAATGTTTTGAGGTGTCTCTTGATAATGTGAAATTGGTAACCCTTGTGGGTCATGTTTTCATGGGTTTTACATTTGATTTAAGAATGATTTTCTTGGTTGTGGCATCAATAGTGATGGGTGTTTTGTATGGGTGTGACATCCCATGTGGGTTTAGACCATATGAGTGGAATTTTGGACCCTAGAAGTGGGTATTTTGACTCATGGTGTTGATGTAGGTGTGTGAGAATGCTTGGAATAAGAATTAAGGTGGATGTTTTCTAGGGTGAATTAGACACAATGTTTTGGAATTCAGATAGGAGATCCACTTGTGAGTGAAGACTTGTTGGGAGTTTGATACGTGTGGCTTATAGAGAGGGCCAAGTGACATGTTACCCTTAACCCTAGTTGGAAAGTTAGTATCGTTCAAACCTCAAGAGAGACCCGTGAGAGAGTGGTTGACCATTTTGTGAGTTCTCTTGGGAATGTGGGGTATAGGTGGATATTTTGGGTTTGTATAGGTTCATATTTTTCCTAGAGGGCTAAGTGAGAAGGTCAATGGTTTTGGGAAGGTGCAACTCGAGTTATGAAAATGAATTTATAGTCTTGGAAAAAATAAAGGGTGACCTCAAGGGAGGTTAAACCGATGTTGTAGGTGTCTCAGAATAGGAGTCATGTGAGATGCTTTAGAGATGGAATCAATGCATAATGAGTACCATCACGTTTTGGTAAATGGTATGGTTGCAACCCAGTTATTTCATAAGGGAACCTGAATTCTTGTAGTTGGTTGTAAGGTTGGTTTGAAGGGTTGTATCATTTAGATGTTTGAACAGTCTATTTAGATAATGACTAATAGGGCCTTGATGTTGGTTTCATATGAAGGATATAGGGGTAGATGAATCTCATATAGATTCTTTTGTTATGATAGTGACACCCAAGGTGAGGGTGGTCACGTGGTTGGTCTTGATCATATGAATGGTTTGGTCACTGGGTGAGATTTTGAGAATTACTTGAGCCTAATGGGGCTGATGAACTAGAAGGCATGGTTAGGAGAGTGAGCATGCATTGGTCTAGGCTATGATTATGTTTTTCTCATGTGATCTATTTTGGTCTTAGTGTGTGGTATTTGGAAGGTGCGAGACCTTGAGGGCTATGACATGGTCCAGATGTGGGAACACATTGGTAAGGCTTGATTCCGATCAGGATGGGAAAATAGGTGACTCGGAATGAGTGCCTATAATTCTCTATGAAACCAAAGTGGGAAGTGTGGCTATGTGATAGACCATTGGTTTTGGTTGGTGTGGTGAACCGTTGTGTTTGGGTGTTGACTACCAGGGTTGCACCTAAAGGGCTTGAGTGATGTGGTGGTAGTAGTTCCAAATCAAACGTTGGTTCATTGCCATTGGAGAATGGTTTCAGAGTGGTGGTGAGTCTTGGTTGACAATCTCACTTGAGCAGTGGTGGTTAAGTGATGAGAAGACTTGTGCGGGTAGGGAAGCTCAAAACTCTTGGAAGGTCATGGTGTCCCATAGTGGTAGGTGACATCAATGTTAGATGAGTTGTGGTGGAATTATTTTATGAATTAATAGCATAATTTTATCCAATGATGATCATGCTCAACATCTTGAAATCATCTCGGGTATGCTGAGAAAGCTATGGTTTTATGCCAAGTGACATGAATGTGTTTGGGTTAGATGTGGGACATCATGAAGGTTGCGTTCATGGAGTAATATATATGGAGCTATATGGTGGGATTTACACCATTTACATGTTACAGGTGAGGTCCTAAAGATGGACCAAGTGTCGACAAATTCCATGGGTGCCACTCATGAAATCCAAGGAAGAGTAGTGGGTGATTCTTGTTTTGTTGATATAGGAAAAGATAAACTTCCATGTCCAAGTTTTGGGGTTCAGATTATGATCAAAAAGTGAGCCATGGTTGTTGAAATTACTTGAGGAAAATGAGTTTAATGACACTCCTAAGGAGGGGAGTGGTAAGTCAGCCCTGAATGTGTGGAGAAGAGTGTGGAGATGATGCAGTGACTTCATAATACCAATGAGAAACTTGTGAGTTGCACTTTCGGTTCCTCGTAGAGGACATGTGTGCCTTGGGTGTGGTGATTGAACAAGACAAGAATTGTATTTGGGATTAAAGAGGTTCCAAGTGGAATTTAGGATTCCTGTGATTGAGTCATTGAAGGGTGTGGTAAGACATGACAACTGTTCATGGAAAGGGGGGATGGGTTCTAGAACTTCATAAAAAACTTATAATTTACTAGGGTAGGTGTATTTGGGTGAAATTGTATTGTCTAGAAGTTTTAAGGCACTTGGGAAACATGATTTAGTTCCATACCACCGTGAAGCTAGGTGTCCCAAGATGATTTGACTGGGGATTGTCCAATTTAGTTAAAAAGAGGTACATAAGAGATGAGTTGTAAAACACCTTCTCTGGAAGTTTTATAATGACAAGTGCAATTTTATAATGGAGATGGGTTTTGATAAGGATCCTAATCAACCATAGTTGATGTAGATATGATGAGGGTATTTGTGTTAGGGATATTAATGGGTGTGGTGAAGCATGATGATGTTTTTGGAAGGTAGTGGATTCCTTGATGGTAGAGTTACCGGATGCTAGGAAATGACCCCACTAGGTAACTTAGTAATTGTGGTATTTACTAACCAAGAAATCATAATGAGTGAGTGTAATAAGTAGTATTGTAACTTTGTAAGGTATGTGTTTGAGGAAAATCCATTCCGGTTGGTCCAACATGATGTGGTAAAAGGAGTGGGTGTGGTAAGTGTGATCCACTTAAAATTTGATGTTTGTAGTGGAAAGTGCCTTTAAAAAATGAATTCATACTTGAGTGGGTTCAATTTTTTCTTAGTAATAAAATGGATGGTGTAGAAATTTCCTCTCGAATGGTTTAAATTGCAAGGATGGATGACAATACAAGGAAAATTCCTTTTGAATTTTTGGGCATGGTGAGTGGGGAATGCCTCAGGTATATTGTGAAGTTGAGTTGGGGTGATGGTGGTCCTTCTCGATAGTAGGAATTCCAATCACCAGAATATGTTAGGGGTGAGTTAAAGTGTATGGTGTATAGAACCATAGTGGGAAAGGTTTTGGTTGATGTTGATATCAGTGTTTTGTGTTGGATGGTCTTGAGTGGTTATCGTTTGGGGGGGTTGGCTAGGATAGCGAGTGTTGGATCGAGTTTGACCAATTGAGTGCTTTGAGTGTGGTGGTTGTGTTTCAAAAATTTGATTATGTAATGGGACCATAGAGCCTCTATTTGGGGACTGACATAAGTTAAAAAATGTGGTTTGAATAATCGTGTGTTTTTTTGAGTGATGCCAAGTTTTGGTCACCATTAGAGTTTTGAAAATAGAGTAAAATGGTGCCAAGTGATTTGGGTCATCAGTTGTGAAGAGGAATAGAAAAATGGGGTACTGATTAGATCTTCCATGGTAGTATGATATTGTGTGAGAAGTTTCATTGTGCTATGTTTTCTAAAGTGTTGTCTAGGATTCCATATATAGTTCTATTGGTTAATGTGTGTGTTGAGGATGATGCATCCTTGAGGAGAATCTAGGTCATCTTGTGGATTACAATGAGAAGGTTTTGTGTGTTAAGTTTGTACCTTTGGGACAAGTGTAAAACAATAGGGTAATTTTCAGGAAGAAACTTGGGGAAAGGCAGTCAGATATGTGGGATAAGTGGCCCAATCATTTAACCTTTAAAGATAAGTGATTCTTGGGAAGAGCGGCTCGAGGATGAGCCGTTATAAGGTGGGGAGGTTGTAAGACCTCAATTTTCATAGAGGTATGTAATTGTTTAAATTTTTTGGTTTAAATACCTTATAATTATTTAATTAAATGTTCACTAGGTGTATGAGGGGCCTCAAGGATGTTATGTGGGTTTAAGGCATGAAATAAAGGAAAACCAGGTTGACCTGTGGAAGGAGAACGGTTGGCGCACGGTTAAGTAAACCGTGCGACCTCCCTAGTAAATCCGTGAAACCTTTGAAAATGGAATTACAAATAGTTATTACATGGTTTTTCAAGCCATGTGGGGTTTCCTAGGTAACCATATGACCCAACTTACCTTAAATAGTGGATTGCGCATGGTTTGTGCATGATTTGGAAAACTATGCGGGTAAACCATTCACCCCATTAAAAGTTGGAAAATTTACAGTTTTTCTATCTCATAATTTTTAGATCCCCACCCAATTTCTCCCTCATTTATTCCCCTCTCCACCCAAGGGATGAAATAAATCCACCAAATATTCCCAAGGGTGTTTCTCATTCAATTATTTTCCATTTGGAGTGCTGTTGGTTACAGATCAAAGCTCCGGATAAGTTTAACAATACTCTTACTTCCTTTTTCAAAATTAGGGTTTGTAGTACCTCCCATATTCTTCCAAATTCCTAAAACCCTCTTTTTATGGTGGAACCCAGGTTGGGACTTTGAAGGGTTTTTAAATCAGGATCTAAGTTGATGATTAAGAGTGAACTCATCATCAGATTCAAGGTAGGTGGTATACAAGTTATATCCCATAGTTTTTAAGTGGATTTTTGCCTTTGACATTGTGTTCTTGTTTCCCACTTATTTTGATTTTGGTGGCATTAGTGGTATTTGGTAAAATGGGTGTATAAATGATGAATTGAACCCCTCATGATCCCTTTGGTATGTATAGAGGATGATTATACTGATCTAGGGCCACCCACGGGGTGCGCCGAGATTCCAAAAAACTTGACATTGGTAATGTTAAACATAGAATTGATGTGTGATAAAATAGAGACATGATGAACTTATTGATATGTTAATTTGAGTTAAAATAGGAATATTGTTAGATGTATATAGACTTGTATAATGGAACAAGGGTTTATTTGGATAAATGTTAATGGGTTGTAAGTTATATGAAATGTAAAAGGGTAATTGGTTGATGGTTTAAAGATTATGAATAACAAATAGGCTAGTTGGGTTAAGACATGTAAATAAGAATGGGTGAATGGGTAAAGGATTGTGATTTGATGGAAGTATAAAATTGGATAATGAATAGAGATTATTAAATATGATAAATGGGTTAATTGGATAAATTTAGATGTTCCAAATTACTTATAAATTGTAAAACAAATGCATAAGTGGGTTATTTCATGTGGAATGAGGAATAGGTTAAATGGGTTAACATATGGGAACTGATGAGTATGATAAATGAGATAATGTATAAGAATTATTTAATATTATTAGTGATCTTGGAATAAGAAAAGGAAAATGGGTTTAATGGGCTATGTAATGTAAATGGAAAATGTGTTAATGGGTTATGGCATAATATTAATTCCCATATTGATTGATATGAATTGTGATTTTTATGTCTATTGTTGTGTACAGTTGTGATATGGTATGTGTGTGGTGATTTAATAATAAGCATGTGCACATGGATTGGTAGTGTAGGGTATTGACTGAGGTTCTATGACCATGGATAAAGTTAGAATGAGGCTCTAAACTCCACCCCATAATGCATGGGTTAGGGAAGGGGACAATGTTCTATTCCCCTAACAGTTGCATTCCACCTGGACTGAGGGTTTTAGGTGAGGTAAATGTATTTTTTGTGATGTTTTTATCCCCAATGAGATAAGGAATTGACTTATTACCTTATGCATAGCAATTAATTCCACAAACTCTTATGTGAATGATATGAATTCCTAACCCTCGGAACACATGTTGATAAGGAATTAAGTAATGAAGATATGAAAATGATGAAAATGGTACAAAGGTTATAAGTGGTTAAAGTTTATATTTTTAACTAAAGGAACTCGAGTTTTATTATGTTTACATATAATTTTTTATTATTTAAATGCACTATCTATTTAGACTTGAATTTTTTTAGACATGGTTGGAGGTGGCCTACTATGTTGTACTCACACCCTACTAAGGCATCATTGGGTACCCAAGAAGATTTCATGAATGTAGGCCAGGATAAGGGAAAATTACTTATTCTTGGGAGTTGAGTTGGGCTTGGGATGTGCATGGATGAGGTTCTAGAATTGGACTCAAGACCGTTTGGGTATTTTTATGTTTTTCTTTATTTTTGATTTTCTGCACTTTTGGCACTGCTAGCATAACCTGACATATTTATTGTTGGTTTGTGGTTTGTACCAGTTTTTGGAGATGATTGTTTATGAATGTTAATTGGTATTTCATGTTGTTTCCATTATTTAATTTGTTATCTATTGTGGATTAATCTGGTAAAGAAGGTATAGTCTCCCCATGTAACTTATTAAACCCTCCCTGCTAGTCAGCAACCTATGGAATACGGGGAGGTGTGCCTGAGGTCATGTGGGGACTCTTCCCATGGCATCAGTTTAGTATCTCTCAAGTCAGGGATTCTATATAATAATATGTGTAAAAGTTATGGGTATATATTATTGGTATCAGAGTAAAGGTTTAGTTAAAATTTGGAACTAGGATGAGAAAAATTTAGTGAGAACCCTAAGTATAACTCTAAGGATAATACCAAGTATAAAAAGATATCCTATCTTGGTGAAGTATAGAGTGAGTGGTTAATAAGTAATTACATCCCTTTCAGGATACTATAAGTAGAAGTGGTTCTATAATAGTTATACCTAGGGGTAATAACTCTAAAAAAGGTGATTTAGGCTCAACTCGAGCATTACTTGGTACATAAAAATGGGCCGGACCGTGCACTTCATTTGAAAATCCCAAGATATATGCTTTGAAAATTCAAAAACTATTTATAAAACATTATGAAGGAATTGAATAAATTTTTAGGTTAGAAAACCTAATGGAAATAATTAATATAGATAACCTAGTTTGAAACCTTAAGACTCATAAGTTAGTCTGTACTTATCATTTATTAGTTATTCCTCCCAAGTTTATAAGTTTCCCTTTGGTATGTTAATTTATTCACATATTGTTTCATTTAATCTTTTTAGTCAATGGTGGGAAATAAGAGAAAGAATTACAACAACCAATGTGATGATAAATGTAATTATTTCCCTAATAAGATGAAAAACCAAATGGTAATAGTAGTTAAACATCTTGTTATTATTCCAAATGAGCTGTCTTGAATTATGATATGAAATTGGAATATAGTTTAATTTCCAAACACATAAAAGTAGATAAGGATGATGTTTCATATAAATTCAACTGATAAAGATGAAAAATAAAATAAGATTAAATTTCATACATGCTAAAAATGTGGGATGATTTAGGTGTGGAAAAGGAGGGAAAAAGCATCTAATTACTAAAGAAAAATGAAGAGTCTAGTTAAAAAGATAATGGGAAATAAATTTCATCTTAAGGCACCACTAATAATTTTATTTCATAAATGTAGGGAAGTTGTTCATTATCTGAGTCAATGATAAAATACAAGTATTAATTCCTAAGGGCCTATGTCATAACATTAATTTATGTGTAATAATTTAAGTTTTTAGGTGTTGGAACCCTAGAATCATGTTGTTGAAGTATTTTTTATCAATGTAATTCTATATACAAGAATCATGAAAATTATAAGGATTATTGTATATTAGTTTTTCTTTAATTATTTAGAAATATTTTGAATGGTACTAATATACAAGAAAGGTTATTTAATGGTAAGGTGATAATCTATGAAAAAACCTATAATATAGGTAAATATAATCTTGGATATGTTCTTGATATTGAGGTAATTATAGTCAATTAAAATTTGTTTATTTTTTGGAAAAGAATGAGCTGTATAGAACACCTTCTTGGTAAAAAAAGTGATTTAATGACTAATGTATTTTAAAATATATTCCTCATATTCCTGAGAACTTTATAGGATCATTTATAATTATGAATATTATTATCACATAATTTTTTCCACTGTTTTAGAAAAAGGAAAAATCATAATCTAGGTGACAATCCATAATATCTAGAAATGTCACTGGGTTTGAACCCACAACTGAAGGGAAATAAGGGTGAATCACCTACCACTATCCTATATAATTTATTGGTTAGTATGAAATTGTTTTAACTTAAATGATTTGATTAATAAATATTGATTTAATGAAATTGATTTGAGGTGATTAATGATATTTTAGGATATGTTTAATTTGGTTGAAGTATATATATCCTTTAAGTTAAATGTAAAGGATTATTTAGCAACAATTCTATTATATTTTTAGAGATGTAAGTCGAATATTTTTAAGGATATAAACTTATGGAATGGATTAAGTTGAACTTTGGGATTTAATCTTATGGAATTAGAGATTAATTTATTATATAGGAAAACCTGTGCTAACCATTTGGTTTTAGTAAAGAAAAATGGAATAGATTGTTATTATTTTAGGGATTATGTGATCTATTATAAGTCTATTTTAGTGCTTCATGCATGAAAAATCCATCTTGAATTCTCATCGTTTGGATATAATATGTGACTGTGGTGGAAATGATTAATAGATGAAATTATAATTATAAGTAAGTATATTTCCTTATATTCTTAGTATGGATAGTAAATGGATCCCTCAAATCTAGGGAAAGGATCTTGAAATAAAAATTTTATCCTATTACCTTTATATATGATGAATCATTGATCTTTTAATTAATCATAGATTTATGGTTTTTTGGACATTGAATTTATCATGATAATTAAATTTATTATGATAAAAAATCTCTACCACTGTCCATAATTATTTAAACTTTTCTTCCATATCCATATCTTCACTTTCCTCTAATTTTCTCATATCTGGAAACCTATTTATGTCATGACCTTTGTATTTCCCTTTACATATTTTTTTAAGAGGAAATTTTATTAATCCTTTTTATGATGTGTGTTTTCCTCAAAGAAATTTTCAAATGTCAAACCCTCGATTACTAATCTTAAGTTTAAATTTTTAAGAAATAGTTCATTTAAGTGGGTATAATTTAATTCCCATAGATTTTAAAATAAGAATATTACATTTGATAGTGTATTTTACACATAACACCGAGCCTAAACGAACCATGAAATATTATTATTATAAAAATTCCATTATAACCTTGATGTTAAATTGGAAGGTATGAATAAGATTAAATAATTTATAAAATTTATAAAAAGGTACTAATAAATATAAATTTAGTTATAATTTATTATTAACTAATCACTTGATTTTAAAAAAACTTATTTTATTCATCAAAAATATATTTTCTTCAATTTTTTTGCAACTTTTTATGAGAAAATATTTTTTTTTCAACTTTCAGAAAATGTGTTTGATAAAATGGAATTAATTTTTGGAATCAACATAAAAATAATACCTTAGGGTGATTTTTTTATTTTTTTTTCAGAAAATATTAATTTTTCACTGAATAGTGAAAAACACCATTTTTTATAAAATTTTCATTTATTTTTAATAAATTATATAATTTAAAACATCCATTATTATTTTCAATGTGATTTAAATTTAAAATAATAATAATTATTTTTATATTAAATCCAATTAATTACATTTAAACTAGATTTTAGTATACATTTATTATTTGAATTGAAAACATTTTTTTGAAAACTGTTTTAAAGTGCATAATGTTAACGCATTTTAATTAATTAAAATAACCCCTAATGCAGAGTTATTAAAATAAAACTTATATATTATATATATAAATATAAATATAAATTTATTTAATTATTATTACTTTTCATATAGTTGTTATAATATCATCTTATGATTGAAAAATGTATTTCCTAGAAAATATTTTTTTCAACACGTCCGCGTTTAAATTAAATTCTAAAAATTATATGAGTTAAATTTAGAAAAATTAATTAAATATTTTTAATTATCATTATTTATATTATTTATAATTTTAAATTAAATTTTTACCATAATGAATAGTAAAAACCGTAAAAATTAATTACCAAGCTTAAAGTAAAAACAGGTTTACTGGGGGGGGGGTAAAATAAAACAGTAAGGGTTAAAAATGACCTAAAACTTATATAATTACTATTTTATGTCCATATTGAGACCTTATCTCTTTTAAGGTTAAAAAAAGATTCTTTTTAGAGCCTTATGGTGTGAGAAAAATGTGGGCGGAATTCTTCCTTTTTAAAAATTCCAAATGTGTCCTTGCCCCCACTTATAAAAGGCCACACCCCCTCTTCTATCCACACCTCAAAAACCCATTGGTTTGGAAAATAAATACTAAAATAATTTCCTTCATTATATCTCCTCATCCTGTAATAATTTTTTATCATAAAACCAATCTAAGAAGGTTTTAGGTATAATCCTAAAGAGGTGGTTCGAAGAAGAGGCACCAACTTTAATTGAGAACTTTATTTTATTTATTATTATACCTAATTAAAAAATAATTAAAACATAATGATATAATAAAAAAATCTCATAAAAATATTGATTTTTTAACGTTAATTTAAGTACATAAAACCATCTCCTCCACCCTCAAATGGGAAATAAAACCATTAATCGTGTGTACGGCGGACTACCGCCTCACGAACCAATATAATTAATTTTCTATCACCGCTTCTCAAAAATAGATATAATTATGTATTTAATGTTTATATATGATTGTTATGATATAATTATACTTATTTAATTATAATATCTTATATTTCTTCTTATTTTATATTCTACAGGGAATATGATAACGTCGCTTGTGTGCATGGTGGACTACCACCTCATGAAGCGATGTGATTTGTTTTTAACTTACTCTTTAAATAGAAGGTAATAAGGATCAATTTTATGTTTATATATGATATTAATTACATATTAATGATTATTTAAATGAAATATATCATACACCCACTTACCTTACCATCCATTGAATAAATGATAACGTCATTCATGTGTACGACAGACTACCGCCTCACGAAGTAATGTGATTAAATTTTATTACCACATCACATAGATGGTATATGTAAGGGTATTTAAATACCTAATATTATATTTATAATATAATTATAATTTTTTAAAAATAAAATAACTCTTACCTTCTTTCCATCATGATCATAAAAAATGGAAATGTTACTCATGCACACATATGATCTATCGTCTCCATGATTGTAACATAGTTAATTTTTCATAACCATATTTCATAGTTGGTTTTAAAAGTGTAATTTATATATAAAAATTATATTTATTTTATAATTTCCATTTTATATTTTATTAAGAAAACAATATATTTGACCTTAGTCAAATTATCAAAGTGATTTTGGACATATGAGACGTTTATCTTTAAAACATCAGACGTGAAATTAATTGGTTACATAATTGAATATGACATGGTAGAAAATAAAATAAAAGTAAAAATAAACTTGAAAATTGTACTTAATCAAGTAAATAATTAATATAATTTTATTATTCAATAAGATAAGGAACACATGTGATAATTCAATTTTGAGTAAAGGGGTTCATTTCAAAACTCCATTATTTGAGACACAAGTTTTTTAGTCACCTAATTTCTTTTATATAATGTATATAATAAACATTTAAATTTTATATCATGAATACTTCATACTTAATTTTATTCTAAGGTAAAATTTATTTACTTTATTCTTGGATATTATGATTCAAAATTTACCAATTAGGTAAGGGTTTATTTCACTATCTCATTTTAATCAGGATTGTTTATGGTTGAATTACCAATGAAGAAAATTAATTGATCATAACCGAGTAAAAAATATCAATTTCTTCACCTTTGGCTATTCGTAAAATTTTCCAGTAATAGTACCATTTCTCTATCTCTTTGGTATTTAAATTTTTTGATGAAATATTTTAAAGAAAAATCAACTTTTGTTTCTCTCTTCAGTGAAAAATCCTTTTTCTTATAAGTCCATGTTTTTGAAAAATGTTTTAAAAAATGTGTTAATATTATTATTTAAAATAGTTTTTACCCATAATCATATTTTTATAAAATGTTTAAAAATGAATATTCCTATCATTTTCTAAGCAAGGAACCTTTTGAATTTTCTTACAAAAATGTGAAGGGAATATTTGTTTTTAACGTATTTTTCATGAACAGAACTATCCACTATCATGACTAATTTTTTTTAAATTTTCATTTTTAAGTTTCAAATATTATTTTCAAATAAAATTATTTATTTAATGTTGGATAAAGTTATATTTTAAATAATTTTTCCTTAATTGAGAGGATATTTTCCTCACTAAATGTACCAAGTGATATTTCAAAATCATTTTCAATCTAACGAATTCATTTGATGTTACTCAAAGTGAAAATGTTATTTTACTTAAGAATGTTTTAATGATATTTTAATGGTATTTACATTCATAATGGACAACAACCTTTGATGTTATGGATGACTTCTAAATTCAGTTTATATATCTATCACATACATACCTATATTATTCTCTATTACTATGATGGGGTAATAAATGACTCATATTCATCCCTAAAATGAATTCATTATGAAATTTATTTTTATTGTTATATGAGAAAATATTATGAAACCCATCCTGTTTCCATGTGTAATTCTTATGTTTATTCATTATGATTTATTTCCTTTAAGTGGAACACAAACAAGAATAGGCAGAAATACAATGACCATACACTAGAGTTAGTCCATTTGGATGAAAATCCACACCCAACATGATAAGGATCACATAGAAAAACCTAGGATGAGGATCCTAATGATTCAATAGGGCCCTATAATTATGGATGAATTCTATATATTTTTCTTCGGCCAAGGGGTGTGCATAGATTGACTTTTTTCGGAGTCATATTTTGGACCCCCATGATTTGTGTCTTTTTATTTTGTAATAACCCTAAATTTTTCCTAGGAGTCATATAGGGTAATCCTAATGAGAAAGAAATTGTATTTTAGTTAGACCACACTTTTTGGGTTTTCATCCTAATATGTTTTTTCATATCATTCACTAAAAGTTTAAGGTCATGTGATTTAGACCAAAGAAGGCTGGTGTTTAAGGTCAAATAGATTTGTATTAATGTTTTTTAATTTTATGGTCATACAACTTTGGCCAATGATGAGGTATTCTTCATAGTAACATAAATGAAGAAAACCTAACGTGAATGAGAGACCAATTTCATGATTGTATAAAAACTTAGAGAATAGTGTGTGTATTTTAGGGCCATAATGCTTAGAACAATGTGTTATTCAGTTTAAGATATTTGAAAAGGTTCAAAAGGTTCAATAATGAAACATCATATTCTTTACTCAAGAATGAGTTTGGTGTATGGAGTCATAACATCAATGATATCAAACCCATTTGAATAGTTGGATTATGGAATGTGTAAATCATATTCCAAGGAGTTTGAACCAATGACAGTGAAATGGAACAAATACAAAAAGGATGAATACTAGACATATTTGGATAATGAGTTCCATTGTGATTCCATTAGGGTATATGGATATTATAGGTCCCATCAATCTGATATTCTTCTAGTTTATAGGCCAAAATGGGGGTGAATATGTAGACCTGTATTAGGTCTTGAATACATAACTAAACAAAAATGTCCATTAGAACTGATTATGATCATTACTAATGACCGTTGAAGATTTGTGAGAGCTCAAACACTTGAAAAAAATTAGGTTATGGAATAAGGATATTCAAAGAGGGTTCCAATACCCAAAAAGTTTCACTATTGTGAACTGAACACATTATCAAGGAAAATGGATATGATAGATCATTACATTAACTTTTTTGTATACCAGTGTATCTAGTGAGCATAACATATATTTTTCAAGGGTCTTATGGTGGTACCTACAATATTTACAATTTTTTTTATTTATACTCTAACTTTTTCATAATATCTTAAAGTGAGAAGCTTAGCAAGTGGAGACTTGAAATTTTCTCAAGACACTTTTTTTGGGGTTTTATAATAACAAGTTTTTATGTTTTTTTTTCACTGGAATTTAAAGATTGTGTAGCTTGGAACAAATGGAGTTTGTGTTTACGGTCTTTAAAATTTTACCTAAAGTGAGGGAATAGGTATGGTCAAGGTAAAGGGAAGAATCCAATGTGAATGAGATCCTAATACAATAATGTATTTCCTTGGATGATGTGTACATAGTTTAGGGTCATGATATATAAACTATGCTATAAAAAGGGGGAAACAAACAATTTGGGTGAGGATCAAGAAATGAGGACACCCTAACATCTATTTCATATGGAATAATGATGAAAATATAAGGAATAGATTGAGGTTATTGTATTAAGAGTGATGATATATGATGGGTACACAAAGGATGGCCAATGGATATATTTGGATGACATGTTTCATTGTGATATTGTCAGGTCATACAAAGATTAGTGGTCCCTCACCTCAAGATGAGATGCTTCTGGTTGATAGGCCAAAAATAGGGGTGCATATGTAGAGTCATATTATGTAATGTATTCATATCCAAAAAAAGTGTCCCTTAGAGTCAATCATGCTCCTTACCAATAGTCATGGAAGATTTATGGCAATCAAAATAACTTAAAGGATATTGAAAAGAGATGGTGGAAGTATTTTGTACTTGATCCTACTATATATGGGTTATCACTATCCTTTATAAAAGAGTTAATATGGATGATATATTCTAATTGGGTCTAGGCTATATGGTCTATAAATCATTATATATCCTGAAATAATCAAGAATTATGACACATGAAGTTATCAGGTGTCATGTAGTTTAATGTCATATGATAATGACTCAATCTTGTTATAGTTTAAAATAATAAAATAAGGAACTATAATAAGAAATTTAAATTCATGAAAAATTTACTCCTATATACCACACATGAAGCCTTTATGTGAATGAGAATACCTCATACTAGGAGGGGGATTTGGATTGGTTACAACATGCATATGGGACTATGATAAGGGAGCCAAGCATTACTATGTATCCTGATGAAACATGAATTAGTCCATACATAGATCTTGAAATAAATTCACTTCCTAGATCTAGATCATATTTAGAGAAAAAATGTTTGGGTATCCTTATTTTGACATTAAGTGATTACAATGGACGCAACATGAATGGGGGGTGGTGTGATCACTAGGAGAAAGTTTGATGATGTTTTTGGTTGGGATCAGAATAAAGGATTAAATTTTAATACATATTCCACGATTTCCTGAATCAAGCAACACATATTTCTTGTATAAAACCCATATATATATATATATATCAGGATCATATGAAAGGGAAAGGGGATATTTTCCCAACATAGTTTCAAAGATGAGGGAACCCATGAAAAATACTACTGTTTAGATCTAGAACATGTGAAGGGGGGGGGATTTTAAAGATTATAGTTTTTGGTGGATTTGATTCACATAAATAATGAAAAGAAATCATCTTTTTTCTAAAAAAGACAAGACTTAATATGGATGAATAGTGATCTGGTCAATCACCAAGATGTGGTTAGGAAATTTTATATTTCTACAACTAGACCCTATTCGGAGAATCTGGGTGTAACTATATATCATGTTAGGTAAGGAATCAATACATACATATTTGTTATGATAAATAACTCTCTATGAATATTATCATCTTACATAGGATTGAATGCATTTATTATTGATAAAATTTATACATGGGCCTAGGATAAGGAATACTGACATCACTATGTATCATGTGAGTATAAGATTCAATCCATATATAGTTATTGTATGAGATATTCCTTACATAGACCTGACTCATATATAAGAAAAGGGGGAATTGATTATATGGGTAATGGGTGGATTTTATTCCAAATAATTCTAAAGATATCAATCTATCATAAATAGGATAAAGTGGCTATAGGAAATGGTCTACTCTAATTTGTTTAGGGTCATACAAGATCGAATTACACTACACAGTTTAACATTATCTATAGAGGATGATGACAATCTAGTTTATCATTATACAGTGAGTGTGAGATTATTTATAGTTTAAATTAATATAGGTAATAACTTACTATGAAATTTAATATCTTTTAGTATGGATGGAGTCATGAATTTTCACTCCATGCGATTAGAAAATTTTCTATTTACATGAAACTATGCAATATACTTCTTGAGGAACTTCACATTAGTAGGAGTGATGTTCTTGTTGTCCATAATGATAAGGGAATGGGCCCCTTTAGGGTAAAAATCATGTATGATGTAAGGTCCCTCCCAATTTGCCTATAATTTTTTTGTATTCTTTCCTAGTATCATTGGAGTCTTAAGAGTTAACATGAGCTATACCTATAGGAACGAATAGAGGTAAACATTCCCATTGAATCCTTGTGCAACCCAATTTTGTTAGATCTCTATGTTTTGTAGTGAGTGTAATCTCTTTTCATCGAGATGATCCAATTCATCGATTTTTTGGATTTTTAATCATCAAATTACTAGTTGTAGATAATAACCTAGAGTGAGGGTGGTTGAATTTTGATAGGGAAAATTACCTCTATTCCATACACAAGTGAGTATGAAGTTTTCTACATGGTAGTGAAGATTGTGTTACGATAATCCCATAAGGAATGAAAGATATTGTATTTATATGATTTATTATTTCAATCTACTATCTACTGAAGGTTATTAGATAGAGTCTTATTAAAATCTATCTACCCATTTTTACTACATATTAGCGAGAGGAATGGTTGGAATAGATATTGTATTATTGATATAGTCCCTTCAACTCGAAAGAACAGAAATTGGTACCATTGTCTGTCAATATTATGTTATGGACACCAAATATGGTGATGTTATTATACTTAACAAAGTTGATAACTACCTTTTTAGGTCCTTCTTAAGGGGTACAACCTTGTACCATTTGGAGAAGAATTTGTTAGTTGTAACGATGAACTTAAATTTCATAGTTTTAGATAAGGGATGTGAACCCATAATATCCATTCCCTATATAGTGAATGGATATGAATATCTGGAGGAATGAAAGAACTTTGGAGGTTTGTGGATTAAATTGGAATTTATTTTTAAAAAATAAAATTTCTTGGAAAATTTGATAGAATCTTTGGTCATTGTTGGCTATAAATATCCAAACCTCATAATATGATGGGAGATCTTTCTTCCTGACTGATGTATGACTCATGATCCAATGTTAACTTATTGTATGGAGACAATGATTTCTACTCCTTCAATGCATCTAAGGATGACTCCATAAAATCCTTATTTATAGAATATTTCTTGTATATTTGGACTATCTTGAAGAATAAAATTTTCTTCCTAATTCCAGATTTGTTATTTTATAGCTCGATATGATGAATAGATCCTACTTCAGAGATAGTTTGTTATGGGGTCCATCTATCTAGTATCATTATTGACCAATGAAGATATCATATCATTATTCTCTAGAGTGGTGTTAATCACATTGGTCTCCTCTATATTATATACAATTAATAGAGAGATAACTCTATAATGTGTGATGAAAACAATCATTTCTTCTTGGTCTATATTTTCTTGGACTATAGTAGTACATTCTAACACATCAACGTGATTATTTTGTGATTTCATGACTTGGGTTAGGGTTGGATCCTAGGGGAATCTTTCCATTAGTTTTTTTACATGATCGAACTAATAGATTAGTTCCACATTTTTTAAGGTATGTTATTTAGTGATCTACCTAATTACTAGCTCTAAATTACATTTAATATGTAGGTGTGTAACCAAATATTGAAGAGGAAACACCAAAATAATAATTATGGGTCAATACTTTGCTTTATTGTTGGTAAAAATCTTTAAAATTAGTAAGGAATATGATAGGTATTCCTTGAATAGGGAGATAAACACAATGCCCAGATTGACCCAGTTGTCCTTCGAGTTATCTATTATTTTTATGGTGGGGATCCAAGAATCCCCATAAATGTACATCTACAATATTTTAGGGTAAATTTGAATGACAAAGAATTATTCATAAGGGATATAAGATATCTATTTGTGTGTTCTCCAGGGGTGGATATTACATAATAAAATTTTCCAATTTATTCCACTTGATTGATTTCTAAGGTATGAATTGTATATCAAACTATTACAGTATGAACACCCAATATTCTAGTCAACTTGTTATCATTGAAAAAATGAGTGTATACTTGATTGGGTATATAAAAGACACTATAAGGACTTCATGGTGCTACAGATAATTCCTAATTTTATGTACCACAAAGATCAGACCAAGTAAATTCTTCTCAATGTTGAAATATCAAGTATCAACATCAAGAATTATCTTTCTAAGATAGTATAAGATATTTTACTTTCCTACATCATTATTATTTCAAAGGAGTATTTCCAGTTATCTCTCTTAGGATTCTATATAGATAATGACTTATTTTCCTTCAATTGGTGGAATTAGGGATATATGGTGAAACATATATTGCTTAAGGTTGCTGAAGGCTTTCTAGAAACCTTTACCCCACTTATAGGGAATTACCTTATTCATAATTCTTGTAATGGGAAAACATTTTCCAACCATATTTGCGGCGAAGTACCTAATATAAGAAAGAAGTTCCTATAATAACCTCAATGATTTGAGGTTCCATGATAGGGTTATATTGATTATTTCTCCCATTTTCTCAGGATCGACCTTGATAACACTATAGCATACCACAAAACTAAGGAAATTTCCCGATGTTACCCCAAAGGTGTATTTTAAGTGGTTTATTTTCAATTTATATTTTCAAAAATGACCAAACACTGTTTCAAGATCATTGATATGATTATATCAATAGAGGTATTTGAACACCACATCATCAACATAACATTCCATGATCTTCCCCAAGAGGGTATTGAATATATGATGTATGTCACATTTGTATGTGAAGTCGATATTCTTCAATCCAAAAGGAATTATGAAATAACAAAAAGACCCATGGGGAGATCTAAATGAGATAACCTATTAATATTCATGTAACATCAAAATTTTGTTATATCCAAAGTATCCTTTTATAGAGGAAAGGGCCTGGAAGTTAGCTGTAGCATCGATAAATAATTTTGTGATTGGGATAGAGAAATCATCTTTTCGGAAATAACAATTGAGTCATTGAAATCAATACATACCCAAATTTTCCAATTATTTTTATCGATCAAGATAATACCACCAAGATATTTCAGATATTGGATTGACCTAATAAAGATTCCATTGATGGGGTTATCAACCTCAACCACTACTCTAGAAGTGAGGGTCAAATTCATCCTTCTTACCACTTTCTTATAACCATGGAGATCCTTTGGTAGCCCTAGATGTTGGGTGGATACCTTAGGTCTAACCAAAGAATAATACTATAGTCCCATGTGAAAATTTCATAATTATATTTCATAAAGGATATATATTTATCATATTCATCAATAATCATGGATACACTAACCAAAGTAGGTTGTAGATCTTCATCAATGCTATGATTTACTGATTTGAACGCTTATACTATGGTTGAGAATCCTTCCTAAAATTATAGAGGGTAGTCTATGAGATCCTCCTCATCTTATCTTCTCTATCCCTATTGAGATCTTAAAGAAGGTAGTGGTGCCAAAGTATCAAGAGCATTTTATTGCCAAGTGAGAAGGTGGAATTGGAAACTGAGGGAAAATGGAGGCATTTTCATCAAGTGATTAGGGCAATATGTGTCATTTATATTCCAAATAAGATTCCAATTTAGATATATTAGGGGTATTATAATTTTCAAAGGGGGAGTTCATGCTATCCTCTATAGATCTGGGACATAACATGAGGGAATTACTATCAGAAAAAATGAAATCTGTGGGGACATTATCTGAGATTAGCCCATGTGATCCCATGGATGGTTAGGGATCATCATTCACATTTTCATTCCCATACTCATGGTGTTAAACTTTCCTATTAGTGATATAATATATATCATGAAAAATATAAAATTTTAATATAGAATTTTGGTACTTGACTGCCTTGATAGCTTTCATGGTTTAGATTTAGTGCCTCAATTTGGTTAATGGGTAACACGTATTCATTTAAAAGAATAATCCATGGATTTATAAGAGTGGTTATAAGGATATTTGGGGAAGTGAACTAGTTAGTATCATATATTTACAGCTGTTTACATTACCTTTTGTAGTACACTACTTCCATATACCAATGCTCAGAAGCATCGAATGGGGAGTTGTTTTCATATAACAATCTACCCTACCTATTAACTGCATATTTCAATCATTAGTGACATAATTAGGGAACCAAAAAATGCTTATAAATTCATGGAATTCCTAATAGAACATTGAATGATATATAATTATGGATGGTCATGAATACAGGGTTAGAATCAAGCTATCTAAACTGAGATTTCAACTTGATAATTTTTAGGGGGTTTTATTAACTCTTACCATACCTTTGGATGTTCAATTTGGAAGGCGAAAATCATTATTTCTAAAACTAAAGAATCAAAGGGTTCAAATTGGGATAAATTTAATTCCAAAATTGTTATTCATGAGTTCTTGAAAATCATCTATGTAATGAATATTTCTAGTTAAGTTTAGGGGTTTTATATTCCATGTATAACATATTCATAATCCTGTTCTATTAATAAGATGATCATGTGGAATTCAGATGGATTAGTCTATGTCTTATATTCCTCTACTACAAAGAAATTCCAATTTGAATTCCTGAGGGATATAAAGGGATTTTACTAATTCTTCTTGAATTTCCATTAAGAGATGAAGGGTATCCGGTATCAAAATATGAGTTTGGACTATGTCCAATTACTTCAAGATGTTATATTTTTGATCCAAGGGAATTTATTTACCAATAGGGAGTTTCTCTTTTAATTAAGGCCTAAAGGACGATGTATGTTGTGATAATGAATTCTGGACAACATTCAAAGATGTCCTCATTCATGAGATAAACTATGAAAACTAGTCTATATATTGATGATGGTTACCAGTTGAGGGTGGATCCTTCATTCAGTCTTCTAATATAATAGGATTTGACAAAGTTTATATAATCCATGATTTTATTGATGCTTATTCTGATCCAATTAGACTGTTTTTTGTGAGTCTTGGATTCATATATATCATATTTAGGGATTATTACCTTTTGATATGATCTACCACAAACTCTTATTCCATAATCCCATTGGCCTCTATGGACTCTTCTCATTCAGCCTCCCCTCAACTATGTTTTGGGAATTGAAGTACATAATAATATTCGATTTCTTCATCAGAAAAGTGTCCAATAAAATAAATGGTGTTATCTTATTCATATATTTTTTTTTCATTCGATAAGGGTTACATTTAGCAGGGTAGATCCCATCCCCCTAATGTATATAAAAATAATTCTTATAGAGTTTGAACCAGCTTAGGGACCAGTCAAGGCTATTCTTTTTCTCCTTGATCATTATTTATATTTTTTTTGAGTTTTCTTAATTTTAACTAAATGAGATACCAGGATGGGAAGTTTAGTAATTATTAAGGTAATTGGGGTCCAAATAAATTGATTTAGTTGTTATATGGATTTTTAATACACTTTATTGATAGTTTTATAGGCCATCTAATCATTGAATTTCTATACACATTTTCCTAGGACCTACCTCTATATTCCTTCTTCCTATGGTGGAATAGTGGAGACACAAGACACCTATTCTTGAGGTTATTCCAATTTTAATTATCCATAGTCAACAATGTTTTATATAATTTTATAGATGAAAAAGCAGTATTGAGTATTATTTCCCAACATCTGGTGATAAGGAAAATGATCTGTACGATCATTAAATTGAACCTCCAGTTTTCTACTTTTTTTGGGAATTCGGGAATAATATTTTTTTAGGGTAGTGATAGAATATCCTAAAACCTACTCCCTCCTAAAAGATTAGTTCTTATTATTTATATATTTAATGCTTGAATTATTCTACTCTTTCCTCCCATCTTACTGAAGATGATGATGTTATTGTGGTCATTCAGAGTGAGGTGTCATGTGATATTGGTAAGGTCTTAGAGATAAAGGAAACAATAGTGCTGGTTTGAGTGTGATAGTCACCACTTTTTCCCTTAACCATTTCTCTTGACTGTATAACTAACATGGGATGAGCATTGGACCTTCTATGATGGATAGTATCCTCCAAAATCTAGGCTATTGAATAAATTTCTATAAATTCACCAACAAATTTCAATGGAATGAGATGAATTTGAAACTCATCATAGAAATTATATACATATAATTATACTAGATACTCTTATGAAATATGCATATCAAGGTAATATATGAAACCCTTGCATCTAAAAATAAAACATATGACTCTTTTATTCTCATGTTTATAATTTAAAAGGTTAGTGATTGTTGTCTTTCTCAATGTACAACTAAACTGATACAAGAATTAGTGACTTAAATCTTCCCAATTTTCAATTGACTTGGTAGGGAGGTTTATATAATAGAAAAAAGTAAGAACCTATAATGTATACATGAAATATTTTAATTTAGATTCTTTTTAATACTTAACTTTTCCCATCATGTGGCCACAATAGGACACAAAATTAATCAGATGTTGTTTCATATTTCTAGAACAATTGAATACTAGGAAAGCTAGTATTATAAAGTTAGCCGAAGGAGGGGTCGTTTCCACACACTTAAGTTAAGGTTTTATCTTTGGATGTACTGATGTTCACTTTATCTCTATGGTCTCCATCTAAGGGATGAGAGATTGGATATAGTCAAATAACTCTAGTGGTATTTCTAATTGAGGGGAAGCTTGATTATTAATTTCAAGTGAGGAATGATATAGCCTAATTTACCGTGTTTTCAACTACAACCCCATATATATGGGTTTAAGATAATTTTAATGAAGTGATGAAACTTAAGGTTCCAAAGTAGGTGAATCTTAATAGTATATAGATATCAGTGTAAGGTAAACTGGTGGTCCTGGCCTAGAATTGATAGGATGACTGGACCCTTACTCATTTGGTGGAGTGACTCTTTATGGTTGAATAACTCCCATTGAGTGGGATACACTAGTTCCCACCATTGTATTGTGTTAAATAGTACTATTTTCCCAAATCAACTAAATATCGAGTCATTTAAATTCTTCTATATTGAATTCAAATTTCACCAATTTCTTCTCAACATAAGGTGCATCAATTTCTTCAGGGAGATCATGAGATAATGTGTAATGTCCTGGACCTCTCCGGTCCATTCCTTTGTGAAAATTTGGTGCTTGAGGTGTTCCGGGAAGTCAAGGCGACTTGAGGGTGCGTTTGGTTGGACTTTTAAGGAAATCTAAAGGGGAACGGCCTTCACACGGGAGGCGCACGGTTTGTCAAACCGTGCAAGGTTGGTGTTGGAGGAAATAGACTTCGCACGGGAGGTGCCCAGTTTGCCTAAACCATTGGTCCAAACCGTGCGAGGTTTGTTGTCGAGGCAGAAGCTAACGCACAGTTAGCACACTGTTTGTTAAACCGTGTGGAATAACCGTGTGGGCACTTAAAGTTAGATCCTAAAATTGTGGATCTGAACTCTTTTGTCTGTAAATGGTTCGTTTAATCCCCTAAGTAGCCATAACTCGGGATTACCCTTCCTTGGAGGTGGAATAACCTCTCCCAAGCATTTTTGAGGCAATCCGTAGGCTTCTCTTTGCGAATAAAAGCTGGTTTCTTGAGGTATGTGATCCTTTTTGTTTGGTTTCTCAGATATACCTAGATATAGTCGTACTATTATCTCGGGATCTTAGATCTATGCCCGTTATGGGTAGATCTAAGCGTGTGGATGTCGTTTTTGACGAGCTTTGGTCTTGGTTGTGTTAGGAGAAGAGATCTAGGGAGGATCCTTGGTGAATTGGCCCAGTCTTCTTTGGCGTTCTTCGACCATTGTGGTTTCCTTCTAAACCGTTGAGGTAGGGGATTCATGGATTATATAAATGTTTATGTGAAATCGTAGAGTTATCATGATTTATCCCTTTGGATCACAATGGAATTTACCTAATTAAACACTTGAACCAGATTAAAAGAATTGGTTTGATCGCATGTTGTTGCTTTGTACCGTGATAACGGTTTGCCTCTTGTTTTGCTAGATAGTGTGATATCTATGCCTTGCTTGTTAGCATGTTTCTCTTGATGAAATTGATATAGAATTTAAATCCATAATTAATTGATAATTAATTTTATAAAGATAATGAGGCATGTAAATGAATCCGGTTGTAGTTAGTGTGGATGTTTTTCAAAATTGATGTTAATCAAATTGATGTTGATGTACGTGATTAACTTAGTTGGTTGGTAAACTTGAAATCTTTTGGTGCTTGTTGTTTGAAGGCTAGATGCCTTGTTAAAGGGACAAGATCCCAATTTGAGGTGATGTTCGTTTTCCTGCTGCTTGTCCTGTGATGTGACCCTAGAGGGGTGTTGTGATATCTTGTGCTATGATGTGACCCTGGAGGGGTGTTGTGATATCTTGTGCTGTGATGTGACCCTGGAGGGGTGTTGTGATATCCTATGCTATGATGTGACCCTGTGAGGGTGTTGTGATATGTGGAGGTAGGTATGTGTTGTGATTGTGGTAGCGGATGATGCCTAGGGCGGTGATATGCATCAATTTATGCATGTGGGTGTCGGAGAGGACACTAGGGATGATGGTATGGGATGGATGTGATGGATGGATGTTGGTGGTTTTGATTGGTTGTTTATCTGATTTAATTTTCCCCACTAATCAAGGCATCTGTTCTTGCTTACCCTCCTTCTGAAATAGGTGAAGACACATGGGGTATGCCACATGCTTTCAGTGTTTAGCCTCTTGAGGGAGAATGAGTCTACGCTCTTTCTATAGGTGGCAAAGACTCGACAGGTAGTATATCTATTCATCGTGTTGATCCCATTGTGTTTAGTAGCATATGATTCTTTTCTAGAATGCCTGGGAATATGGGAAAGTAATTATGTAATGAAATATTATTTAAATGGTGATAATCCATGGGGATGGAGATGATGGAATTTAATGGTGATGTTGTAACTTTTAAAGGAACAGTTGATATTGAATGTGATGCCAATGAAGTTTAATGTGGTTTTGTTCATGGTTAATTAATGTGAAAAGAGTTAATTAATGTAAAGTGTAATTGATGAAAAAGGGAATAAAGTTACCTAATGAAGTTATTTAATTGGTTGTGTGCTTATAGGATACCTAGTCTTAGAAATAACAGCCTGGAGTTCGTGAGACATTAGCTGCAGCTAAGGCTAAGACTAGGTTATGCCCATAGTGTGGTTGTGAGTTATATATATTCTATACTTTTTGTGTTTCTATACGCTACTACACCCTATCAGTAAGGGAAAATGACACCCAGAGGATTCTGAGACCTGGGGGGGGGGGGTGTTTTCCCCAACATTCTGATGAGAGGTTGAATGCCCAACTACCCCCTTTAGCCCCGCTCTCTTCTCTTGGTAGATACTAGTGCTATTGGCACAATGGTTAGTTTTCCCCGTATATGTGTGTAGAGGGCTGTAATGGCTTGTGGTTATTTCTACACATATATTTTGGATATAGTATCCTATGGTCTACTATAGGTGTAACGTGTATAGGCTGTGATGTCTTGAGGATCCTTACTCAGCGTATGAGCTGTAATGGCTTGAGGTGTAATACCCGACGTATGATACATGTTATGTGGGCTGTGGTGGCTCCCAGAAACTACCTGGTTACTATTGGTTGTGAGGATGGTGTGGTGCTTAGCCCAGGTGTCTGCGGGCAAGCCTTTGTAGTGCATGTGGTGTAGATTGTGGAGTTTAGCCCAGGTGTATATGGGGAAGCCTTTGGAGAGAGATGCACATGATGTATGTTGTTGAGGCAAAGCGACAAACTAGTGAGGAAGTAGTAGTGGGCTACCCTTGATATTATTTTCTATATGATATATTATTGTATGCGTTACTTGGTGAGAGTAGCCATGGTGAGGTTGGGAACATAGTATACCTTCTTATGGGAAGAGTTAGTTTCACTGTTGTTTACTGTGCTTTAGCATGCTTTCTTTACTTTTGCATGAGAGGAATCGGGGAGGATCCTATTGAGTATACTGTTATACTCACCCTACATATATAAACTATTTTTTAGGTCACTTGGAGTAGGTTGGAGATCAAGCTGGTTACTACTATCTTGTGGTTGGAGGAGCTGTTCGGGCTTGTGGTCGCTACCGTTTTACTTTCTTTTGGGTACATGTAGTTTTCCCTTTCAGTTGTAGTAATTTTTCATGGAATTTCATATATGTACATGGGTTTCTTTTATATTTCAGTTGTGAGTTGGAGTTGGTTGGTGTCTATCTTATCTCTCTCTTTCGCATGTGTTCTCTTAGAGGGTAATGCCTCCCATTTGTGTGTTTATTATATCCTCAGTGATAATCGACAACCCGGGGCCTACTGGAGGTGGGACTCAGGGGTCATTATCTCCCTTTTCACATTGCCAGCCTAGGAGGGGTACACTTTGTGGGGAGGGGGTCATGACAGAGTGGTATCAGAGCTCTGGTTGAGGGATAAGATGGAGTTTGGAGTTAGGCACATGTGAGGTTTCATGGGTTGGTAGGGAAACAATGTCATTCATGTTTAGTAAGTGAGGTAAACACTAGAGACCAACTGAGACATAGAAATTTAGGCCCCCTATGATCTGATGCACGAACCTTTAAGTTTACAATGGCTACTAAACAGGGTGATACTGGTTGTAGGGTAGAGACCTAGGAAAGGATCATCCATAATTTTTCTTTGTGCCTGTGTTTGAATGGGTAGACCTTGGGATATGTTAACCTAAAAATAAATAAAAGAAAACAATTAATTAATTAATGTTGAGTCTTCCATATTCCAGGCTTAGGAGCTCTAAGTGTTTGTTATTTTGCAGGTATGGCTCCAGGTCGATGTCCTCGTCAGGTTTGCGTAGAAGATGTCCAGCAGGCTGTTCTAGAAGGTCGCCACAAGATAGAGGTTGACAACAACAACACTTGGAGGAAGACACTCTAAGAGTTTCAGTGCCAGAGTCTGCAGAAGTATGAGGGCTCTATTTCAGATGCAGTCACAGAAGACTGGTTGGAGGAGGTTGAGATAGGCTTCAGTTCGATCCGTGCTCGGAAGGAGCACTGGGTGTCCTTGGTTGTGATGATGTTGCATGGAGAAGCAAGGCAGTGGTGGTTGTTGTTCCTCGAGGATCGTGAGAAGTCAGCGATCTCATGGGAGGAGTTCCGAGACAAGTTCAGAGTCGAGTTTCTTTCCTCTACTGCAAAGGCGTCCAGTCACCAGGATCTTCTTACCCTTAGATAGGGGAGATCCAATGTTCGGGAGTTTGGGATCTGTTTCAGGAACCTTTTACGATATGATTTGGACCTCTTACTAGATGAGGAGGCCAGTGTGAGGCATTTTGAGGAGGATTTTCATCTAGAGATATAGCGTCAGGTCACCCCATTTATGCTGAAGACATATCTTGAGGTGCTGGTGAGGGAAGAGGTTTTTGAGAGGAATTTGGCCAGGACCAGATCATCAAAATAGGGGAATCATCATGATTCCTCATGAAGCAGAGCTGTGGTATGGGGTTCCCGGTTTTCAGGACAGAAGAGTTTCTGTTTGGCCAGGGGTAGGTCCCACCCCTTCACGTCTTGTTTCTCCAGAGGAGGAAACTCTCAGGCCTATACCAAGGTATCTGGCGCTTGTTTTTCTTGTGGTGGTTGTGGTCATCAACAGCGGGAGTTCCCGCCCTTTCAGAGCAGTCATCGTGCGTCGGGCGCTCCGCTCCAGGTTCCTCCTTTGAGGCAGTTCTAGCCGAGGTAGCAGCAGCCAGTTGCACCAGCTTTAAGTTAGCAGAGGATAGATGGGGCAGGCAGAGAACAACCCCATGATGCTCCCCGTCCTCAGAGAGCAGAGTGTGGCCGTGGTGGGGGTCATCATCAGGGACAGATAGGTCGTGGTCAGCTTCATGCTCTAGCGTTACCAGCACCAGATGATCCAGATGTCGTTTGAGGTACCCTTTTCTTGTTTTCTACCTTGGTGTATGCCTTGTTTGATTCAGGAGAGACACACTCCTTCATATCACCTACCCTTTTCCATGCTTTGGGACTTGAGGTAGAGAAGATTCCAGAGTCCTTGGCATTGACTACGCCAGTTGGAGGTCGAGCTGACTTGTTTGAAGTATGTAGAGACTGTGAGCTAGTGTTGGGGAAACACCTCTCTTGGGGAGATTTTCTATGTTTATGAATACAACCATATGATGTCATCCTCGACATGGATTGGTTTTATTCGGTGCAGGATATCATGGATTGCTATAGGAAGAAGGTCGTTTTCATTGATGCAGATGGAGAGAAAGTGTTGTTCGTTGGTGAGCGAGATCCTCAGATGGGTCATAGACGGGTTCCATCCTTATCATCCATGGTGGATGATATGATGCTAAGTTCTTCATAGGTTTAGTAGTTGGAATTTCCTAGGGTCATAGAGGAGCACCCTGATGTCTTTCCAAAAGAGGTTGTAGCATTACCCCCTTGACGAGAGATCGAGTTTGGGATTGATCTACAGCCAGGAGCGTCTCTTATCTCTATGTATCCATATAGGATGGCCCCTTATGAGTTATGAGAGCTACGTATACAGCTTGATGGTCCGTTGCAGTGCAGTTTTGTTCGACCGAGTGTGTCACTATTGGGTGCACCGGTTCTATTCGTGAAGAAGGCTGACAACAGTTTGCGGTTGTGTGTCGATTATCATCACTTAAACAAAGAGACAATAAAGAATCACTATCCTCTTCCATGGATCGATGAATTATTCGATCAACTAAAGGGCGCAAGTTGGTTCTCAAAGATCGACTTGCAGTCAGGATATCATCAGATGCGTGTGAATGATGCGGATATCCCGAAGACTGCTTTTCGTTGTCGTCATGGGAATTATGAGTTCTTCGTAATGATGTTTGGTGTGACGAATACTCTAGCTGTGTTCATGGGTTTGATGAATGTTGTGTTCCGTGAGTTCATGGAAAAGTTTGTGGTAGTCTTCATCGACGACATCCTTGTGTACTCTACATTGGAAGAGGAGCCTGCAGAGCATCTACGAGCCATTTTGGGAGTTCTTCGTCGACATAAACTATTCAGGAAGTTGTCGAAGTGTGAGTTTTGGGCTCTAGAAGTCTGTTTCTTGGGTCATGTTGTGTCCCAACAGGGAGTAGCTATCAATCCATCGAAGGTAGAAGCAGTTGTGTCTTGGGCATCCCCCAAGATAGTGTCAGAGGTGTGAAGTTTCCTTGGTCTTGCAGGCTACTACAGGAGGTTCGTAGCCAATTTCTTCCGAGTTTCAACTCCTCTGACAACTTTGACCAGGAAAGATCAGGCTTTCATATGGACTGATCAGTTTCAGGCATCCTTCAAATATCTAAAGGAGAAGTTAGTGAGTGCTCCGGTTATTTATCTTCCAGTTGAGGGAGTCCAGTTTAATTTCTTCTACAATGCTTCATGTCTGGGGTTAGGCTGTGTTCTTATGCAGTAGAGGTCTCCAACATGTTTTCGGTTCTCATATATTCCTTAGAACTACTTTTCATCCTCAAACGGATGGTCAGACGGAGTGAACCATCCATACTCTTGAAGACATGTTGCGCTCTTGTGTTCTTGATTTTGGAGGTTCATGGATGAAGAACTTACCCTTGGTGGAGTTTTCCTACAATAATAGTTTCCACTCCACCATTGGTATGGAACTGTTTGAAGCTTTGTATGGCTGAACTTTCCATTCTCCGTTGTGCTGGACTGGGGTCAGAGAGTCAGCAATTCTCGGGCCGGAACTAGTGCAGAATACAACAGAGATGGTTCAGGTGATTCGTGAGAGGATGAAGGAAGCGCAAGATCGTCAGAAATCATATGCTGATCAAAGGAGGAGACCCTTGTAGTTTAATGTTGGGGATCACGTGTTTCTGAAGGTGACTCCCCGTCATGGGTAGCGAAGGTTTGGTCATGGGAGTAAGCTTTCTCGCCACTTTGTTGGGCCTTTCGAGGTGTTAGCTCATTTTGGAGCTGTAGCGTATCGAGTAGAACTTCCCCCTAAGATGAGTCAGATACATGATGTTTTCCATGTATCACAGCTACGTCGCTATCTTCATGATGACTCCCACATCTTCGATTGGGGATAGATCGACGTTGATGATGATTCCACCTTTGAGGAGCGACCTTTGGAGATCCAAGAACGCAAGGAGAAGGTGTTGCGCGGGCGTTCCATCCCCTTAGTTCTTGTCTTGTGGTGACATGGTGACATGGAGGAGAGTACTTGGGAACGTGAGTCACAGATACGTGCTCATTACCCAGAGTTGTTTGATGTTTAACTCATTCCATGTATCAATGTAGCTGATGTCGTTATGAAACCTTCATGTTTATGAGATGGCCCCCTTTGTTGCTTTGGTGTCTTGCTCTATTTTGAGAGGTATCTCGGTGGGTGGTTTTTCAGACCCTGTTTCATTTTCTCTTTAGGTGGGTTTTGGATTCTTGAGGATGAGAATGTTTTGAGAGGTATCTGATGTAATGACCTGGACCTCTCTGGTCCATTAATTTGTGAAAATGTGGTTCTAGAGGTGTTCTGGGAAGTCAAGGAGACTTGAGGGTGCGTTTGGGTGGAATTTTAAGGAAATATAAAGGGTAATGGCCTTCGCATGGGAGGCACACGGTTTGTCAAACCGTGCGGCCAAACCATGCGAGGTTGATGTTAGAGGAAGTAGCCTTTGCATGTGAGTCACATGATTTTCCTAAACCATGCATCCAAACTGTGCGAGGTTTGTTGTCGAGGCAGAAGCTAACGCACGGTTAGCGCACGATTTGTTAAACCGTGCAGACTAACCATGTAGGTACTTAAAGTTAGATCCTAAAATTGTAGATCCGAACTCTTTTGATTATAAATTATTTGTTTAATACCCTAAGTGGCCATAACTCAGGATTACCCTTCCTTGGAGGTGGAAGAACCTCTCCCAAGCATTTTGGAGGTGATCCGAAGGCTTTTCTTCGCGAATCGAAGCTAGTTTCTCGAGGCATTTGATCCTTTTTGTTTGGTTTCTTAGATCTACCTAGATCTACTCCTCCTCTTCTCTCGGGATCTTAGATCTACACCCGTTATGGGTATATATAAGTGTGTGTATGTCGTTTGTGATGATCTTTGGTCTTCGTTGTGTTATGAGAAGAGATATAGGGAGGATCCTTGGTGAATTGGCCTGGTCTTTTTGGGCGTTCTTCGACCGTTGTGGTTTCATTTAAAACCATTGACGTAGGGGATTCGTGGCTTCTCTAAATGTTTATGTGCAATCGTAGAGTTAGCATGATTTATGCCTTTGGATCAAAATGTAATTGACCTAATTAAACACTTGAACTGGATTAAAATAATTGGTTTGATCGCATGTTGTTGTTTTTTACCATGATAACGGTTCGCCTTTTGATTTTCTAGATAGTGTGATATCTATGTCTCACTTGTTAGAATATTTCTCTTTATGAAATTGATAAATAACGTAAAGCCAGAATTAATTGATAATTAATTGTCTAAAGATAAAGAGACATGTAAATGAATCTAGTTGTTGTTAGTGTGGATGTTGTTCCAAATTTATGTTAATCAAATTGATGCCGATGTACGTGATTAAATTAGTTGGTTGGTAAACCTGAAATCTATTGGTTCTTGTTGTTTGAAGGATAGATGCCTTGTTAAAGGGCCAAGAGCCCAATTTGAGGTGATATTCGTTTTCCTGCTTCTTGTGTTGTGATGTGACCCTAGAGGGGTGTTGTGATATCTTGTGCTATGATGTGACCCTGGAGGGGTGTTGTGATATCTTGTGTTGTGATGTGACCATGGAGGGGTTTTGTGATATCTTGTGATGTGATGTGACCCTGGGAGGATGTTGTGATATGTGGAGGTAGGGAGGCCTTGTGGTTATGGCAGTGGATGATTCCTAGGGTGGCGAGATGTATCAGTTTATGCATGTGGGTGTCAGGGAGGACACCTGGTATGATGGTATGGGGTGCATGTGATGGATGTATGTTGGTGGTTTTGATTGGGTTTTTATCTGCTTTACTTTTCCCCACTACTCAAGGAAGCTAGTCTTGCTTACCCTCCTTCTGAAAGAGGCGATGACACATGGGGTATGCCACGTGCTTTCCGTGTTTAGCCTCTCGAGGGACAATGGGTCTACGCTATTGCTATAGGTGGAAAAGACTCGACGGGTAGTATATCAACTCACCGTGTTGAGCCCCTTGTGTTTAGTATCATAGGATGCTTTTCTAGAATGCTTGGGAATATGGGAAAGTAATTCTGTAATGAAATATTGTTTAAATGGTGATAATCCATAGGGATAGAGATGCTGGAATTTAATGGTGATGTTGTCACTTTTAAAGGAACAGTTGATATTGAATGTGATTCCAATGAAATTTAATGTGATTTTGTTCAAGGTTAATTAATGTGCAAAGAGTTAATTAACAAAAAGTTGAATTGATGAAAAAGGGAATAAAGTGACCTAATGAAGTTATTTAATTGGTTGTGTGCTTATAGGATACCTAGTCTTAGAAATAGCAGCCCGGAGTCCGAGAGATGTTAGCTGCAGTTGAGACTAAGAAAAGGTTATTCTCATAGTGTGGTTGTGAGTTATATATATTCTATAATTTTTGTGTTTCTATACACTACTCTACCCCGTCAATAAGGGAAACTGACACCCCAGGGATTCTGAGCCTTGGGGGGGGGGGTGTTTTCCCCATCATTCTGATGGGAGGTTGAATGGATGACTACCCCCTTTAGCCCCTCTCTCTTCTCTTTGTAGATACTAGTGCTATGGGCACAACAGTTAGGTTTCCCCATATATGTGTGTAGAGGGATGTAATGGCTTGTGGTTATTTCCACACATATATTCTGGATATAGTATCCTATGGACTGCTATAGGTGTAACGTGTATAGGCTATGATGGCTTGAGGATCCTTACTCGGTGTATGGGCTGTAATGGATTGAGGTATAATACCCGACATATGATGCAAGTTATGCGGGCTTTGGTGGCTCTCGGAAACTACCTGGTTACTATTGGTTGTGAGGATGGTGTGGTGCTTAGACTAGGTGTCTTCAGGCAAGCCTTTGTGGTGCATGTGATGCAGATTGTGGAGCTTAGCCCAGGTGTATACGGGCAAGCCTTAGGAGAGAGATGCACAAGACGTATGTCGTTGGGGAAAAGCGAAAAACCAGTGGGGAAGTAGTAGCAGGGTACCCTTGATATTATTTTCTTTATGATATATTCTTGTATGTGTTACTTGGTGAGAGTATCCATGGTGAGGTTGGCAATATACTATACCTGCTTAGGGGATGAGTTAGTTTCACTGTTGTTCACTATTCCTTAGCATGCTTTCTTTAATTTTTCACGAGAGGCATCGGGGAGGATCTTACTGAGTATACTGTTATACTCACCCTACATATATAATCTATTTTTCATGTCACTTGGAGAAGGTTGGAGATCAAGCTAGTTACTACTAGCTTGTGGTTGGAGGAGCTGTTCAGGCTTGTGGTCACTGTGGTTTTACTTTATTTTGGGTACTTATAGTTTTCCCTTTCAGTTGAATTAATTTTTCATGGCATTTCATATATGTACATGAGTTTCTTTTATATTTTAGTTATGAGTTGGAGTTCGTTGGTGTCTGTATTATCTCTCTCTTCCGCATGTGTTCTCTTATAGGGTAATGCATCCCATTTGTGTGTTTATTATACCCTCGGTGCTAGTCGCCAACCCGGGGCCTACTGGAGGCGGGACTCGGGGGTCATTATCTCCCTTTTCACATTGCCAGCCCAAGAGGGGTACACTTTGTGGGGAGGGGGTCGTGACATAATGACACTACCTTCCCTTTATCTTTTGATGCAATACATCATGAGAGTGGTAGTTGAGTGCTTGGGGGTGATATGTTCTTATTCTATCTATGATTTTGATTACAAAATCCTCCTTATATATCTTGGGGAAAACTTCACATTGTACATGGATATCTTCATCATGTTCCTTTGGATCATTATTTTCATATACCAAATTAGTATTAATGGAATTAATCAAATAATATCAAACAATGATAATCATTTCATCATCCACCTCTAAATTTTATGGAGTTATAATTCTCTTAATATATTTTTTGAGGGATAATTTAGATTCCTCTATAGCCTTATCCTTCATAAAGGACTATTTGGTCTTATGATCCCTTTAGGATTTTATGTTTCCTCTAACCTATTCCCTAGGGAGTGGATTTCAAAGAGAAACTTATAAGAAGATACCAATGACTATTTTCAAGCATGTACTTAATGGTGAGTATATGTCACACATTGGGAAGAATGGAAGAAATATTTAATGTGGGAATTCTCTTAGTCTGGTGAAAATTGACTCCATTTATAGTGGAGAAGTTAATTATATAAATTCCTATAGCCTTATGGGTGAGGGTTGTCTAGATGCTGCCACTGCCACATATATATATGGTCAGGGATTTGATGATCCCAAGGGTGGTGGTAGTGGTGGTGATGATATAAATTCTCATATGCCTATAGGATGGGGTTTAATTATCTTTACTTCCATTATATCCAAGATTATTTGGGACTTTGATGATCCCAAAGGTGATGGAAATAATAGATATGATGAAAATTCATCTATCCTTGCAGGATTGAATTTTTTCTTAATTATCACTGAATCTTATGATATGGATGCCTTTTTGATTTTCTATTTTTTTACATAGTTATAGGTTGACTGTATCACATGTAGTTAGCATGAGATACTTACTTCTAGAGCATAATCTATAGTTTAAGTTCCCATTTTTCTCAATATTAAGTCCTTTTAAACTTTCTTGGAGTCTTAATGCAACAACATTCTATAAACTCATTCTCAGTGAGTGCACTATTTAAGGGCTTTAGAAATAAAAAAATTGTGCTGAATCAACCAGTCAACATATGCACCTTATAGTCCCATGACTTGGCCTGATGAAATAACATTACAGGATGTCTTCTTAAGATGGATCTGCTGAAATGGGAGTGGATTAAAATTTAGTTCCCCATATTCACCCCACCCTATGATGAATATGCTAGATGAAGCATTCAAAATTATCTATTGTAGTGTCCTCAAACTATCATAGAAATTCTACTGAAGTTTCTTATACTATTTTGAATATTGTGGTGCATAATCTACCAAAAAGTCTAATGAATCAACTTGGTGTTAGAGCTGGCTTATCACCTTAAGAAAATAGGTGTATCCCTCATTGCACCTATTTTTCACTTTGAAGTAGTAATAATTTTTTGATAGTTTGAGACATAAATAGTGTATACATTATAATTTTATTTCTTGGGGAACCTCATATTAAGAGGAAGATGTAATCCATATCATGACTATAATATCACCCTCGACTATCTTTTTACTCATATCCATGGTATTTTTGTCATTATCAGAGGAATTTTACTCTACTAAATTAGACAATTTTTTTTCTTTTCTGAGGATGATGACACACAATATGTGGGAGGCATAGATGATAGTTTCTACCCCCAACTATACATTGACCATGGTGAAGGATTGTTAGTTATTTATGGGGAGATGTATCTAATTGATCATGATTTTCTAAGTACCTCTCTATATAAAGGTACTTTAACAAGGAATGGATATCCTTGTCTAGGTGATATATTATTATGGGGAGTATTTCCATAGAAAGTGTTAGGGGAGGAGTCCCCATGATCCATATCTATTCTACCATAGGAATTACTTCCATGGTAAATATTTCATCTTTATTTTGATTAGGATTTGGTAGATCCTTGATATATTGTTAATAAACTCTTTATAGACTCAAGGACACCAGCATTGATTAGAGTAAGAACGTCAATGCGAACCAAATATGTATGTGATGTCCAATAATAGTTTTCTTTAGATGTTACTAATTAGGATACTTAGGCTATATGCAGTTGGCAGTAACCTTTATAAATTGGAACCCTCTTATATAGTTATAGAATCACTATCTGCATGTACCAATGAACCTCTCTAATATTTTTGGCAATATACGACTGTTGTTGGGTAATTATCAGAATATTCTAAGAATTTTCTGAGATTCTAGCAGGGATATGATCCTGCCCTAATGTGACTGATGAAATATTCTGATGAAATTTGATTGGAATGGAGAAATATACCCAATCAAGATTTTCATTATTCATCAGAATATGATGAAGATACTCATGAATGGGAGAAGGAATACATTCCCCTTATTGTATCACCTTTGATGTGTACTAATGTGCTCTTTCTTCAATAGGAGTAATATTATAGTCCTAAATCATGTTGATAGGTATATGAGCCTACCCTAAAGTGACTACTGAAATATGCCAATGAACCTTGGTTGGAATAGGGATATTCACCCGATCTTGATTTTTATTTCTTTGGTATAATATTCTAATGATTCTCTATAACGGGAGAGGGAATATAAAAAAACTATTGTATCACCAATGAGGTATGATAATGTGATCCTTTATTGGAATGAGTAGGAATATGGGACTGAATCATATTGGAAATGATATGAGCCTACCCTAAAGTGACTTCTGAAATATACCAATGAACCTTAGTTAGAATCGGGATATGTTTACAATACTATTTTCCTTTTGAGTATGCCATTATACCTATAATATATCTATATCATGGATATGTTCCTTCCTTGATGTGACTATCAAATTATTTTGATGAACCTCAGTTGGAATGGGAATATGATCCCGATCGTATGCCTCATTTTCACTAGAATATGCCAATGATACTTATAAATGAGATAAAATATATGTTCTTAATATTGAGTTGCTATATAAATATGTGGAAAAGCTAATTCAGTGATGAGAATAAGAATATGTGCCTGTCCCTTTGTGTTTTTCACAATTTTCTAACAAAACTCCTATGTAGATACCAGAATATTCTAGTAGTTTTGAAAAGTTTGAGTAGGGATATGGGACTTCCCTTTTTATATTACTTGGATATGATCGTAAATTTATTTGATCAAATAAGGGATATATTCTTGCTCCTTTTCTCCTTTTTCTTCTATATTATTCTAGTCAACTTGATGTAAGGAAGTAAGAATATATTCTTTCCCCTCAATTTTCTCCATATATGAGATAATTTTTTTAGTGAGAATCAGAATATGGGTTGGATCCTCAGGTTTCACTATTTTATATGGTTAGGATTAATCTATGGGAACCATAATATATACTAATTCCCTAATAATAGTCATAACATTCCCACTGGATTGCTCAAAGAGAACAAGGTCATGAACCCATCCCTTGGTTGCAGCATCCCACTACCCATGATGAGGCCTTTGGGGTACCCTAACTTGAGAAATTGGGTTAGATTTCTAATGAAAAACATCCTTAGTAGGCTACTAAAGATTTGGATTTTTGTAATGTTGGTGACATTAGATGAAAAGGGGATTTCTTCTTTGCACATTCAGATTAGTGGTGTTTCTGAAGGGTTCTTCCATATCCCTTAGGCAGGGGAGGTATGTATTATTGTATTCTGGGGAAAGGTTCCCAAAATAGTTGGGGGTGGTAATGGTTTCAACCTATATAACCTACAACCACCTTTGATGAGTTAGGTTATTAAACTTCATATGGTAGAGACTCTCAAAAATATCCTACAAGGTCGAGGTGGTATCACTGTGGTGGTATTCCCTAACCTGGCTATTAAAAACCTATCACTAGAGATGTTGAATTCATGGAAATTCTCTCTTAGTAGATGATTCCATGCATTTTTTGATATTTTCGGCATAATATCAAGTATCTAATGATGATTATATTGTTTTGGATTAAATAGATCTAAGAAAGACTTACTAAATCAATAGAAAACCATAAACAGGAATACCCATTAGCGCACCATCAAATATAATAATTTAAACATATATACTACCAAAATTTATTGCTGGATAATTATAGTTAATCATTTTTATGATTGTAAGACTCAATTCATGTTCACCTTTTTTGTTTCAATTCATATTCATGTCGAAGGGTGAAATTAATGTTGGTGATGTTATTTTTACACTAATAGTCTTCATTATTATAAGATTCATGTTGGTTTCACCATTTTTGTGATACGTATTCACATAAAAGGGTGAAGATGAAATTGGTGATGTTATTTTTGCCAGAAATTATCTTTATTATTATAAGATTCACATTTGGTTCACCATTTTTGTTTTGATTGAAAAATATGATGTGGTCCCTCATCCACAACGGTTTGGAATGAACATCTTTATAGAACCAATTTTCAAAATCCAAGAGGCTGTTGTTTTTTCTAGTGATGATTTGTAATTAATGTTGGTCAAGAGGATGGGAGTTTGATCTCATCATGCCCTTTAGGGGGTGGGTGGGGGGAATTATTACCCACTATGGGACTCTCATATAGGTTAAATAAAAGTTCACAAATCTTACCCAGTAATGTTAATAACATTACCAGTTACCCTCTTAAATTATGATTGGTTAGTTAAAGATGTGAATGAATAAAAACAAATTTGTATATATCATAGGTTCTCCATATCAATACTGTATGGATGGTTTTTTAGTTAAAATCTCTGTTATCAGGTTATTTGGAATTTGATTTCATATAGGGAGACAATGGGTACTAGATTTTTGGAATCTCGAACATTAAATAAGATTCTAATATACTACTATAAAGTTAATAAAAACCAATATAATTTGGTTCCACTTAATGGGTCACATCATACCTTCTAAAGCTGTGTGACAAAATACATCTAGTTTAACATAATGTGATAAATATGATTATAAGAAAGGTTCCAACAGTGGTTAATGGAGGGGGGATTATGTATGAGAATCCCTTTATAAATGATCTTATAGAGGATATGGTCCAATAAGGATGAATGGGTCGGGATATTAGGATATATCCTATTGATCAGTGGTGTGATTTCATTAGGGGTATATCCTAACAAAAGATATATGATGATACCTAGAGGGAATATGTCTCTCCAAGTGGGGGAATTATTTTACCAAGGATATATCTTGATGAGGAGAAATCCTAGGGGGATATAGCCTTAGAGAAAACATGGTAATACTTAGAGGGAATATGTTCCTTCAAGTGGGGGCATGACATCATGGGGAATATCAACTGATGAAGGAATACTGTTTTTATAGGATTATAGACTATCAAGGGTAATTATGAAACCAAAGAGATATAGGAATGTTGGGTTCAAGAATAAAAAAGGCATCTTACATATCCTATTAGAGATATGACTCAAATACCACATAGTATAAATTTAAAAGCTTATGTTCATATAATGAAAACATACCATGTGGTTTAACATCATGTGGTAAGGATGTTGGGAATGTAGTTTAATTTCATGCCATAAGGACATTGGCCACATAGTTTAACGTAATTATAAGAGGATTTCTGAGTCATGAAACATTTAAAAATAGAGAATTGCGTGATAATTACACATATGAGCTGTCCTTGGGGTGATTCCTTGGGAATACATCCCTTTTGAGGAATTTATCCTAATTATTATATGTACCTTTTATAGGAAGGATATATGGTTAGGTCTTACACCTAAAATGGAGTCCTATGGTGAATCTGTTTGGGGATTACACCAAAGGAGGAGGCCCATCCCAGGTATATTTTATTATGATAATGGTGTAATCAAATTAGATCTCTAAGCTCACATGATTTGTTATTGGTTTTTGAAATAATAAGAAATTGAAGATCTAGAAAATTAAAAAATTGTATTTGGATAAGACTTTCACCTAGAGAGCAATCCTAGTGTGATATATCCCATTCTTATCAATGGTATTTCCAATAGGGACCATCTTTGGTCCAATGGGAACCATCATGGATATAAAACTATAAAAGAACCATATACTCCAATTTTCCTTCCATTTTATAGTTAGGGTGGTGGATGAATGAAGGATATGTATGGAATATTGTAAGAAAGAGTAGGTGCTAACTCCAGGAGGGATTCCATTTCTGGTCCAACCCAATAGAAAAATAATAAATCCATCATCAATGTAGGGGAGAATGCTCTAATGTCTTCTTTATAGGGACCCTGGTTATTAAGGTAATCCACAATCTTGACCCCTAGTGGTTCTACCTATTTAGGATAGTGATCAAGAGCCTACTTTTATCAAGGGAACCTATGATCAAATGGGTACATGCTGATGTGAATACATCGACCATGTGAGTTCGGTAGTCATGGAGGAGAATTAAATTTGTATTTCTTAGAGTTTTAAACTTGATAGAGGATAACCATGGGGGTTTTATAAAATGGATCTACTTAATAGAAAAGGTAATAGTAAGACATAGTTCCCAGGTAAAGGGGAAACTTCTCAAAGAGGGGGAGTTCTCAGAGTGGGTCTTGTGGGAAAAACTTCATACATAACTACTGCATGGTTGGATCGGCCTCGTATGGTCAGATCGACCTTTGTGGGGTCATCTTACCTCCATAAGGTTAGATAAACTTTGTGAAGTCATCTCAACCTCCATGGGGCAGATCACTTCCAAGAGGTCAGCTTTCCTCCATGAGGTACGGTATTTCCCTTTTTGGTTACATATAGAAGGGAATTTCTAAAAGAGGAAATCATTAGTTATTTATCTTCTTATTTCATTAGTTCACTTCTTTGTCTATGTTTTCTAATATGTATTAGAGTATTTATATACAACCTAGAGTTTTTTTCTTCCCAAAAGATATTGATGTGGTTCCACATGGCCAGGAAGTGTCCCTATAAGGACCTCATGGAACATTAAAATTTCTACTCATCATGACATGTTCAGACCATATAGTTGGGGAAGGACCACACATAACATCTTTAAATTATGCTCTATCATCATGTGGTCAGACTACATGGAGCATATTTTAATTAAACTCTATCATCTCATGGTTTGACTATGTAGAGCGTCTAAGAATAACTCTCTATTTTTATTTTGTTAGACTATGTGGTGGGATGAGGAACCTCAAATAGAATATTTGAATAAATCTCCATCACCACATGGTTGAACCATGTGATGGGATAAGGGATTTCAGGGTTCTCTAGGATCCATTTTATTTCATCCCAAATAATTTTCAAAAATACTTTGAATTATCTCCCCTTGAATCTGTTTCCAAATCTTTAGCGATTTCAATTTTTTTGGGTGTCAAAAATACTTTTCTTCTTCTACATGCACTACAAGAATCACTCTTATTCTTATATATTTCAAGGTATAATCCTCTACCTAATATTTACACTATATCCACTTACAGACTCCCTATTCAATAATCATGTAAGACCCTTGTTCACCTTTATCTTACAAAAAAATAATTTTTTTTTCAATTTCAAATTTAAATTTAAATTACAAACTTCCTTGAACTGTTATTTAACTTCTCTTTAAATTATTTAGTATTTGGAGTTGTACAGAGCATCACTACATGAATTCATATGTCGTGGAATTATAAACCAGTTCCTTTAACTACCTATAAAACCTTTTCTCTCTTTACAACATGAAAATCTCTTTGAAAATACAATTTTTCTTTTCTTTTCTTCTAGGATTGTATGATCATGACATGACATCATCTTTACATCATGAAACTTATTCTATAACTACTTATATCATGATCAATCTTTATGATCTATAATATATAATATAACATATTCAATATCATCATATTTAAATTTTTGTGAATTTGGGAACCCTTACACATCACTCTATATCACTGAGCTAACCTTATGTATCCCATAGAAACTTCAGGTAACCTTTACATATCATATGAGTGACCCTTATGTACTGTATTTTCCTTAGGTAAAACCTTACATGTCTACATATTTCCTTTTCCTCAGATAAAACTTTACATATTAGTAATATACATTTATGTATTTCCTTTACCTCAGATCAACCTTTACATATCATCAAACCAATATTTACGTATTTATTTTACCTTGGATTAACATTTAAATATCAATATATAATCATTTATATATTTCATATGACTCATATCAACCTTTATTAATTAATAGATCATCATTTATATATTGTATTTTACTCATACTAACCTTTATGTATTAGTAGATAAACCTTTACATATTATCTTTTACTTAGATAAACCTTTAAATATCAATAGACCAACCTAAAAGTATTTCCTTTTCATCAGATACACCCTAACATACTAGAATTGTTATCCTTAAGTATCATAAGAGTGACCTTTACATATCAGCATATTAGACTCAATATATTGTAGTAAGTATTTTTTTTCTTTCTTGATTTTTAATAGTTCTATACAAACTTTCATCTTTCAAATCCTTTACCTTTAGGAATCACCTAACTTCTAGAACCTATATTCCATAGATATAAATTACTACTATATTAAATCTTCATGTAATTACTTTACTTATTTTTCAACTATAAATAAATCTTCTATTACTTAAAAATTCTTAGAGTTAATCTTTTAGAACATCAATGTGTTATTAAATATCCAACTAAAAGCTTCTCAGGATTCTTCTTAATATCATATTCTTGTTCTATAAATACTTCCTGACATTATTAATCCCCTTAATTTTATATATTTTTTTTTCATTCTTTATCTTTACACATAATAACATGTTTTTATTCTAATTCCAACCTTTCAAAATAAAATAGATTCTGAATTTTCATCTTTTTTATGCTTATCTTCATTTTTCTCAACTTCTTTTTGTCTTTAAATTTTTTTCAATGATTCCATGATCTTTATGAATTATTGGTCGATAACCTTGTTCATTAGAATAATATTTAAGTATCAGTTAAACCATAAAAGAATTATATTTATTCTAGAAATATAAAAATTCATACTTGGAATTAGAAAAGTAAAATATAAATTTTTTAATATAATTTTCTTTCTTTATCAAGCAAACTTTTTGATATTTGAGTTATTTATCACATGTAATAATTTTGTCCTTTAACAATTAAAATTTATTCTTCCCCCTAGTGAGTAAGTCTCATACTTCCTCATTGCCTAGGAGCGACTTAACTTCCTTATTTCTGAATTCATCATCATTCAATTCAACCATATTGGATGTATTATTCATTATTATATTTTTTTCTATAACTTGAAAACCATGGAGATTCTCTTCTTTAATTACTTCTTCAATATAAACTTCATTTACGATTCATGTAACTCCTTATCACTACTTGATGAAACCTCATCTTCTTTCTTTCAGTTATCTTCACTGTTATATTTCTTATCATTAATTATTGAAATGATTGTATTGTCACCTCTATTTCTTGATGAAAAACCACTCTAACTACTATCACTTCATGTTTCATTATTATTTGATAAACAAATCCTAATTTTTATAAAATATGGATTGTTGAACTCCTTGATGAAAACTTACCTCTTGTGAAATTCTAAGAATTATTCCTTGAAGCAACATGAGGGGAATCCTATTCATATTAACTTTCAAATTATTCTAGCTTTGGAAAATTTACAGTGAAATTTAAAATACCCTTATAATTATAACAATTTAAAAGTAACTTACCTTGAAATTTAAATTTTCATCTTTGGACACCTTTCGATACGAGTGACATGAGATTATTAAAATTCACATTAGAATATTCATTAGAATCTGAACTTACAACTTCATATTTATCTTTTTCCTCAATTTTTCTTGAGGTATTTTCATTCTTAATGTATTTGAATGAGATTCCATTATCATACTATCTATTATTATTTAAAATACATAACTTTTTCATATTATATGAAACCAAGATGCTATAAAAGCCACACAATGGAAGCATTTCGATATCACAATCCTTTTGAAATAAAACTTTGGAATCAAATATGTTCGATAAGATAAGAAGTAAATTATCAGCCACCAATGAATCAATAAGACTCTCACTGAATACTATAATGGTGATTAACACCACATTAACCCTTATAAATAATTCATAAATATATTATCCTTCAAGAATACACATATCTTCATACTTTAATTTCAAAATATACAATTCATAATTTTTGACATTTAAATTTACTTTATAAATTTTTATCTTGAACCAAATGTATTTTCCAGTATTAAACCACATAACTTTTTAAAACTCATTCCTTGAAAGTTAGGATAAGATGAAATTTATTTCACATATATTAATCTACAAATTCTTTCTCATATCTCAAGTCAAAGAGGATCCCTGTAAAATGGGTGTAAAACCACTTTTCAATATGTATAGAAAATATATACCCAATGAATTTAAGTAAGGTTTCATTGTTTCCTTCCAAAATTGTGTTTTTTCCATTAAATGTGAAAAATCCATTATTTTTAACCAAATTAAAACTATACACAATAGATATAAAATTTTATATCTTAACTCCAACCTCAAAAAACACATTTAACAAAGAAAATAAAAAAACAAAAAATCTTGAAGTGAGAAAAGAATTTAGATTCCAATAAATCTCAAAATTCTTATAATTAACTGAACCAGAATACCCTCTAAAACTTGTATTTGACTTGATCTTCTATTAAACCGAAGGGAATTCCTGATCCCCATAGACTAGAGACTAGAACCTAGGGATCAAAAACAAATAAGAGGGAATTATTTTTCCCAACATGAAACAAGATACATGGAATATATATGTATAAACAATGAAAATAAATAGTGTAAGAAACAACGAGATCAATATATTCCATAAAAAAGATATAAAATAGTAATGATACAAATCATAAGAAAATAATAAGGGAAAACCCAATTCATGCATTCAAAAACCAAAGGAAAGATAAAAAAGGAAACAAATGTTCCATTTGATATGTGGGAAATGTCCCACCATCTCACCACTAGAAACCCATACCCAGATAGCATAAACCTTGCCACCTCACTATAACACCATGCATTTTTCTACATCAAAAAACAATATAAGTTATACACATCATCTAAGGGGTGTGAAATGTGTGAAATAAACATGATAATTATGATCCCACATAGGTGTTCCATATCAAGTCTCTATAAAATAATCCTAATATTCTAAATTTTATTAAACAAATTTCATGATAAATAGTTAAATAGTTTTCTATCAAAATTATGGAAAACAATTCATCTTTTTCCACAATTCCAAAAAAATATGAGTAAAACAGTTTCAAATCACAATTTATATAAACTAGTTACATTTATAAAAAATATGTATATTAAATAAAAACATTATTATTCCAAACCATATTGGTAAATACTCCAAGGATAAATTACGATTGGGATAGATAAATCACTTATATATAAATTATGACTAGTGAACACAACAAGTCCCTATAAACAATGAATCAAGGTCCAGGAACTAAGGAACACCCTAGAAGGCCAACCCTCCTACCATGTAAATCAAGTCCTAGATCCAAGTGCATATCGATCATGGAATGTAAGAACACCCTAGAAATTTAACCCCCTCACAATAGCAAAGGAAACACCCTAATACACAACGATCCCATGTGATACATTTATCAAATCATTTCTAAGGGCTTACAAAATTCACAATACAATTTCAAACAACCTTTTTCCTTCAAAACATGACTTGAAAACCATTTTCACTATTCATTTCACAATTCTTTGAAAAATACAATTCTTTTACCAAAAATAGTGGAAAATAGTTTTTCTCAAAAATCAATTTACAGACACAAATAAATCAATCATATATCATTCCAATTATTTATAAAAAATGAATAAACTAAGAGAAATTACAGTTCATCCAACATAGGATAGAGATTAAACCACTAACCTCAAACTTAGGTTTCACACAACCCAAAAAAGGACCCACACGAAATAGAAGGAGTTTTATATCGACAATGTAGGCCCTAACATTTATTACCACATCATAGAATTAAGTTCCAAAAAAAAGGCCCGTAGAGAGGTGAGATCAACACATTCCTCAAGAAACTTGCACACCACACGATAACCAACATGAGGGTTGGATTCCGAAAGAAAAAACATGAAATATAACTACAAAGGATTGATTAAAATCGCATTATAATTATTATATTCCAAAAAAATGCAATAGACACCACTGACACAACTGAGATAAATTAAGGAAACCAAAAATATAATAGAATGCTTACCCAAGGACGAGAATTCAATAATAAAAAACATCAACACACTAAAAGAAGAGGCCTAAAAGTTATGAAACCACACAAGGGTTTTTGTAAGAGACCTATCATTCTAGGGAGATAACTCCTACTGGATGAGTTGGGATTTAGGATTACATTGTGATAAAACCCAATGGGATTGGAGGATTCACATTGTAAATCCTTGACCCATGACGTGAATATAACACATTACATGTACACCTAAAAGGTGTACCCTTAGGTTAAAAATATCAATTGAATAATTCATGATTTAAACCTAATTCACATCATGAATTTATTTCACATACTAAAATAGGTTTATGTATTTTGATAAGTGATGGATTCACATCATGAATTAACTACACGATGTGAATGTTTATTCTATGAAATTCCCAATATAAGCCTTGAAAAAAATCCCAAACTACCTCCCATTCCATATAAACCTAAATAAACACACTCTTAAACTTAAAAGAGAGATTAAATTTAACTTCTATGTTGAATAACCTTTGTAGTTTTTTGTTTTAACAAAGTTTTGTATTTTTTGACAACTAACTCTTTTTGTTTTATAATGTTTTTGTTTTTCCTAGAATCATATTCTAATTCATCGTAACAAGGTCTTTATAAAGAATTGTGAATGTTCAGATCCAAAACAGAAGGGGAGAAGGTTATTTTATGTATTAATACGAGTTGTACTTAGGTCTATCAGATTCAAATAATTAGATCCAAAATGTGGAGTGAAGAAGTCATTTTTTTGAATGATAACCCATGATTTTTTGATAAATGTCGGGTTTTATTTTAAAAGTAAAAATTCGCATATTTATAAAATTATTTGTATAAAATTAATATTATTTTTATAATCATTACCTTGAGATTATCCAATGGTGAATTTTTCATAATTTTTTGAGACAGTTGAATTTTTGGGTAAAAATTAAATACTGTTTAAATATATAATATGTTTTATGACATCATAATGACCCAATAGTGATGTAGTAAAATACTATAAATGTTATGTTTGAACAATTTATGTTTTAACATTAAAATAATTCGATTTAAGTTTGTTTGATTTATTTTACAAAGCTTTATTGGACCCTCAAAGAGTTATAAAATATTTTAACTTTTTAAATTGATTTCCTTGAGAGTGTGACTCACTTACACATAAGAAATCCTATTATTTTAAAAATTTATCCCATTGGAATTATAAAATATTGTTTTCTAATCCCCTTTTAAAAATACCATAGGCAAAAACCAAGGGATGATTTGTGGTTTTGATTAGTTTAATGTGTGGTGTCCAAAACTTAAATAATAAAGAATTCTCTCTCTTTTCCTATATAAACCCACCCAAGATCCCACTTCCTCTTCACTAAAAGACTTTATATCTCAACTAACCTCTTCTATACTCTCTCTAGAATCCTCCCAAGGTGCCCCAACCTCCAAATAATCCTCTCTCAAGCCCCTCCCATGCCTTTGGGATCACACTTCCAAGTAATGGATTCCTTCATTTCTCATTTTATCCAAGTTTCTTAATTTTGTTATGCCATTTTATTTTCAATTATAAATTTTGGGGTATGATTTTGAACCACCCCATACTTCCATATTTATTTTTGAATGATGATATACCCCCTTTCTCTCTCATTAATTCCTCCCATGTACATCCATTACCATATCGAAATTATGTAAGAAATTTCTCTCTCCTCATTTACATTTAAGCAATTCTTTTATATTATGAATACAAATTCCATTAATTATGTTGGGAAATTTATCTATATAACCCCATTACTATCCATTTCATGTATATATGATTATGCATCATTTTATCTCTCATCAACCATTTTTATGAATTCTTATGTCACACCGTTATGCTACTGAAATTGCACCTCCATTTTCTGAGCCAAAATCATTGTGTAGTGAATACTATGACCATTTCTCTATCAATGGTATTCAACTTTATGTACATTTACTTATTTAAAAAGGAGTTTCATGTATTAATTACACATTCCTTTACCAAAGAATAAATTATGATGTTTAATGAATCTTTGTTTTATGATCTTATAGCACACTTATTATGAAAAGAAATGTTTAAGAAGGGTGTGCCCAGATAGCGCTCCAATGCCTTGGGTAAAGATTAGTATCATGATATGTCAATTGAAATGAGGGTTTAGTCATGGAAATTATAGTGAAATGAGGGTTTACTCATCCTAATTCAAGTGCAATGATGGTTTACTCATTCTCTATGTGTAATGAGCCTTGGCTCAGGCTAATTCAAGTGCAATGAGGGTTTACTCATGCTAATTTAATTTTTGTTGCAACATTTTCATGTTGTGAAAATCATGGTTTATCATGCCTTTATGTTCATGTTTATTTTATGCTATTTTGATATTCCTATTTCCTAAAATGTATTGTATTCTTCATTTTATGCCTTGTTTACCCCCTTACTGGGCTTTATAGCTCACCCTTTTCTTATGCATGTCCTCAGGTTATCTCATGTAATGCTAAGTACAAGGGGGTTTAGTGGTCAAGTAAAGGGTGTTTTCAATAAAGATGTTTTTGGTTCATGTTTTAATTCATTATGTAATGTTCCTAATACCCAAAGACACTATACCTCTTGATCTTGCATGTTTTATCAAGTGAATATTTCATGTAATAAATCATGTTTTAGTGTGTAATAAAGAGCAGGGTTTTCATAGTTGGTATTAGAGGATTGGTTTAGTTATTTTTGGGATTAGGATTAGAAAATCCTAGTGAAGACTTAAAGATAAGACTAAGTATAATAAAAACATCTCTATGTTTTGGTGGGTATTGAGTAAGTGGTTTATCAAGAAAATATATCCCAGTCTGGATACGAGTAGGTAGAGGTGGCTCTGGCACAGATGTACCTAGGAGTGAAAACTCCAACAAGGAGTTTCGGGCTTGACCCAAGGTATCCTGGTACACGAAAATAGGCCTTTATGCACTGTTGGTTATGACACTCTCGGGGGATATTCTTTAGTAAATTCATAAGCTTAGTACAAACCATTATTAAGGGAATTAAAAAAATGCCCCTAATAATTTATATTGGTAAGTAGATCATGGATAACATAGATTGAAGTTTATAGATTCATAATTTAAGAAAATAAAATTAATTTATAAGTCATCCATTTTTTCTTTGGATTACCCATTATGTTATACTCCTAAATTTCCTTTTATTCCATCCAATGGCCGGTAATAGGAGGACTCAGGATAAAAACTGATGTGAAGATCAATGTGATGACTATTATAATGAGATGCCCAATCTAATGGGAGTGGGAATCAAAAACTTCATCATGATACTCTCTCAATTAACTCAAGATTTTCATAGAAACATGGTTCAAGAAGAACAATCAACCCCCCTAATACAGAACAAGTCACAATCAAGAGATTCACGAGACAACGATCTCTTACTTTTAATGGATCATCTGATCCCTCAATTTCTGAACAATGGATCAACTCCATTGAAAAGATCTTCTCCATACTTCAATGTTCAAAACAAGAGAAGGTTCTTCTGGCTACCTATTGTATGGAGAGTGAAGCTGATCGATGGTGTAAATTGATCAAAAATACAAAGCCTAAGGAGGATATTGAGGTGTTGGGATGGAGGTATTTATGGAAAATGATTTTCAATAAATATTTTCCACGCACCCATCAACTTAAGATGGAAAGTGAATTCCTTTAACTCAAGAAAAAAGATGACAAATATGCCAGAACGTATGAGGAAAACATCACAAGGCTTGCACGATATGCCTCTAGATTTTTCGTTACCCTCAAATGAAAGGTTGATCGCTTATTTGGTGGGTTAAAACCTGGCCTACAGAAATCCATAGTGATCCGTGACTTTGATAGCTATGAGGAAATTGTTCGATGTTCCCTCAAAGGTTAAATGGAGATCGGTGAATCCTAGGGGTATCGTGGGGATAATAAGAATAAAGTGGACTTCAATTATGGAGGTCCAATGGATAAATACAATGGTTTTAAGATGATCCATCACCACACTTTCTAAAGGTACAAAAAGAAGAACCCTGGAAATTGCCTGAAGGGGACAAGGAAATGCTTTAGGTGTGGAAGATAAGGGAACCGAGCCGTTAACTGCTGACAAGAGAAACCCACAACCACAACAGAGGAGAGGAACTCTTCGTTCGACCCTGAATGTGATGTTCATTACTTCAACTGCAAAGAACCAGGACACCTTGTTGATTAGTGCCCTAAGACCAAGGTTTTTGGAGGCAACCAACAACCTCTAAGGTAGAAAGGGAGAGATTTTTCCATCACTACTATTGAAGTGAACCTCGACAAAAAAAGTGGTGAAAGGTACTCTAGTTATTCATTCAAGAATAGTGAACATACTTTTTGATTCTGGTTCAATGCATTGTTTTATATCCCAAAAGTTTTGCAGAACAATCCCTACACCACCAAAATTCATGAAAGTAAATATGTCAGTGAGTATGAAAAATAGGGAAATCATTGCATCCCATGAATTTAACTCCCCCCCTGTCATAATTTGTGGTTTAAACTTCTCAGTTAACCTCATCATACTCCCTCTGGTGGAATTTGATGCAATTATCCACATGGATTGGATTTCCTTATATAAAGACAACATAAATTTCCATGAGAGGGAAATCACTCTTCATATGGAGAATCGACCCCCGATTCTATAAAAGTGCAAGGAGGAAGATGAATCTTATTTAGAACCATTATATAAAGCATGGATATTACTGCACTATAAGCACACGTATCTAGATCAAATAATTGAGTCTAAGGAAGAAAACATCCTTGAAGATATTCCTATTGTGAGGGAATTCATAGAAGTGTTTCCTGAGGAATTGCCTAGTCTTCCTCCTAGAAGAGATGTTGAATTTTCAGTTGACCTTATACATGGGGAGTTGCCAATATCCAAGACTCCATATAGAATGGATGTTGTGGAACTTGAGGAGTTGAAGAAACAACTACAAGAGTGGATGGATAAAGGGTTTATATACCCAAGTGCTTCACCATGAGATGCACCGGTCCTCTTCATCAAGAATAAGGATGGGTCAATGAGCCTTTTCATTGATTATTGCGAGATCAACAAAATCACGATAAAGAAAAAGTATCCTCTTCCCTAAATTGATGACTTATTCGATCAACTACATGGAGAACGATACTTCTCCAAGGTGGATTTATGGTTGGGATATTACCAAGTAAGGATGAAGAAGGAGGATATCCCCAAGACAGATTTTCGTACAAGGTACGGGCACTATGAATTCATAGTAATGCCTTCCAGAATCACTAATTATAGTGACCCCTAATTTCATTAATAAAAATTCATCTTGATCTAATTAAATTTATTATTATTTAAAATGGTTATATAACATATACACTTATTTTGTTTTATGTTTCTATATTTTAAACTACAATTAAGAATTTTGACCATTGATAATATATGCGTTGAACAACGATCACATGATTAGTATAAATATAGGGCTTTAACAAATCCAATTTACTCAAAAAAAGGAAGAGATAGCCTCATCCAGTAGACTTGAGCTGTACGAAGCCCATTTTTTGGAGCTTGGAAAGGAGTTGGCTTCATTGGGCTTCACTCTTGACCAATCCCAAGCCGAGCTTCAACATGTTAAGCTCAAATAGAACAACCTATGAGAGAAGTGGAAGTTGATAGATATTACCACCTGAACAATGTTATCTGAGCCACCCCAAGAGTCTGTCACCAACGCACAACTTACCCTTCGGTCATATGTGGGTGTTATAAGGGGTTATTTAACAAGACCTTAGCACTATGATTATGTGAATTATTTTTTGTATATAATAATGAATATACATTCATTTTATTAATGTTACTTTTTAAATAGTTTTTAAAGAACAAGTAGTATTTTTAGTTAATATTAAACTGAGAAATATATTTTGATGAATTAAATAATTTTTAATTAATAAATATTTAAAAAAAATATTATTATTATTAAATTAATTTTTATTAAATATAAATGATCGTAAAATTTTATGAATGCAATTGTAATTTTTGTTAAGTTTTGAAATCCATTTTTGTCAAAACCCATAAATTTTTGATAAATATTGTTTTTTATTTTAAAAGTAAAAATTTACATATTTAGAAAATTATTTAGATAAAATTAATATTATTTTTGGAATCAGGACATCAAAATTATCCAATGGTGAATTTTTCATATTTTTTTTGAGACAGTCATATTTTTGGGTAAAAATTAAATACAGTTTAAATATATAATGCGTTTTATGACATCATAAGAACCTAATAGTGATGTAATAAAATAATATAGATGATATGTTCAGAAAATATATTTTTTACCATTAAAACAATTCAATTTTGTGTTTGTTTGATTTATTTTATAAAAATTTAGTGGACCCTCCAAGAGTTATAAAACATTTTCACTTTTTAAAAAAATTTCCTTGAGAGTGTGACTAACATCTACAATAGAAACCATATTATTTTAAGAAGTTATACCATTGGAATTATAAAATATATTTTTACACTCTTATTTGGAAAAAACTATGGGAAAAAACCATGGGTTGGTTTTTGGTTTTGATTAGTTTAACGTGTGGTGACTAAAACCTAAATAATAAAGAATTCCCTCTCCTTTCCTATATAAACCCACCAAATCTCCCATTTAATCTTCACTAAAAGACTTTGTAGTTAGTACAACCTCTTCCCTCCTATCTCTATAATCCTCACAAGGTTCCACACTCTCCCAAGATTCCTCTCTCAAGCCTCTCCCAAGCCTTTGGGATCACACTTCCAAGTAAGGGATTTCTTCCTTTCTCATTTTTGTACAATTTTATTTAAGTTGTTATGCGCTTTTGTTTTCAATTACAAATGTTGGGGTATAATTTCAAACCTACCCCATACATCCCTATTTATTTTTGGATGATGGGAGACCCATTTCTCTCTCATTAATTCCTTCCATGTACACCCGTTACCATGCAGAAATTCCGTGAGGGATTTCTCTCTCCTCCTTTACATCCAAGTAATTATTTTGTATTATGATTCTAAATTACATTAAATTTGTTGAGACATGTATCTATATGACCCCCCATACTGTCAATTTCATGTACATATTATGAGACACCCATTTTCCTCTCATTAACCATTTTCATGAATCCTTATGTCACGCCTTTATGCTTCCGAAATTGCACCACATTTTTCCAAGACAAGATCATTGTGTAGTGAATACCATACCCATGTCTCTATCAAGGGTATTCAAATTTATGCACATATTCATATTTAATGGTATTTTCATGTATTTATTACACATTACTTTATTTTTTAATAAATTATTATGTTGATTGATACCATGTTATATGATCCATGTGGCAAACCTATGCATGAAATGAAATGTTTAAGAAGGGTGTTCCCTGATAGCTCTCCAATGCTTTGGGTAAAGTATAGTATAATGATACATCATGTGAAATGGGCGTTGAATCATGATAATTCATGTGCATTAAGGGTTTACCCATGATCCCTGTTCAATGATCCTTGGCTCATGCTAATTTCATGTTAAGTGTTGTTGCCACATTTCCATGTTATGATTTTCATGCTTTATCATGACTTTATGTTCATGTTTCTCTCGTGATCCAGTGATATGCCTATTTCCTAACATGTATTTTATTCTTCATGTTATTCCTTGTTTACTCCCTTACTGGGCTTTATAGGTCACCCTTTTCTTATGCATGTCCTCAGGGTATCCTATGCAATGCTAAGTATGGGGGAATATAGTGGTCATGTAAAGGAAGTTTTCAATAAAGATGTTGTATTTAATGTTTTAAGTTGTTATGTAATGTTACTAAGGCCTAAAGACACTATAACTCTTGATATTATATGTGGCATCAAGTGCAATTTATGTATTAAATCATGTTTTAGTGTGTAATAAAGAGCAGGGTTGTCATCATTGGAATCAAAGGATTGGTTTAGTTATTTTTGGGATTAGGATTAGAAAACCCTAATGAAGACTTAGAGACAAGACTAAGTATAATAAAAACATATCTATGTTTTGGTGGGTATTTATTAAGTGGTTTATCAATAAAATATATCCCTGTCTGGATACGAGCAGGTAGAGGCGGCTCTGACACAGATGTACCTAGGGGTGAAAACCCCGACAAGGTGTTTCGATCTTAACCCGGGGTATCCTAGTACATGACAACGATCCTTGCTGCACTCTTAGTTATGACACTCCCAATGGATATGCATTGGTAAATTCACAAGCTTACTATGAACCATTATTAATGGAATTAAAAAAAAATCCCCTGAGAATATATGTTGGATAACATAGTTTGAAGTCTATATATTCAAAAGTTAAGGAAATAAAAGCAATTTATAAGTCATCTATTTTGTCCTTGGATTACCCTTTATGTGTTACCCCTAACTTTCCCTTTTATTCCATCCAATGCCCGGTAATAGGAGGACTCAGGATAACAACCAATGTGAAGATAAATGTGATGACAGTGCTAATGAAATGCCCAATCCAATGGGAGTAGGAATCACAAAAATTGTCAAGATACTCTCTCAGTTCACTCAAGCTTTGAATAGAAACATGGGTCAAGAGGAACGCTCAACCCCTAATAAAGAACAAGTCACTATCGAAAGCTTCATAAGAAAATGACCTCCTATATTTAATGGATCATCTGATACCTCAATCATCAAACAATGGATCAACTCCATTGAAAATATCTTCTCTATCCTTCAATGTTCGAAACAAGAGAAGGTTCTCCTTGCTGCTTATCGTATAGAGGGTGATGCCGATCCATGGTGGAAATTGATAAAAAATATGAAGCCTGAGGAGTATATTGAGGAATTAAAATGGAAGGATTTCTGGAAGATGTTTTTTGATAAATATTTTCCACACACCCTCCAGCTTAATATGGAAAGGGACTTCCTTGATCTCAAGAAAAAAGATGACAAATCGGTCAGAGCGTACATGGAAAACTTCACAAGTCTTTAAAGATACACCTCTGGATTTTTTGTTAACCCCAAATGCAAGGTTGAGCGCTTCTTTGGTGGGCTGAAACCTAGCCTGCGGAAAGCCCTGGCGATCTATGACTTCGAAAACTATGAGAAAATTGTCTGATGTTCCCTCAAGGTTGGAATGGAGATAAGAGAATCTTAGGGGTATCATGGGGATAAGAAACGTAAGGTGGACTTCAATTCTAGCAGTCCGATGGATAAATCCAACAGTGCTAAGAAAATCCAGTACCCCACTTGCCAAAGGTGTGGAAAGAAGAACCCTAGAAATTTCCTGAAGGGGACAAGAAACTTCTTTAGGTGTGGAAGAGAAGGGAACCTAGCTATTAACTGTCGGCAATAAAAACCCACAACTATGACATAGGAGAGGAACTATCCATTTGAATCTCAACGCATTGTTCATTGCTTCAACTACAAATAACTAGGGCACCTTGCAAATAATTTCCCTAATCTAAGGGTTTTCAGAGGCAACCAACAACCTCCAAGGCAGTAATGGGGAGCTTTTTCCATCACTACTACCAAAGTGAACCCCGAAAACAAAGTGGTGATAGGTAAGCTAGTTATTCATTCAATAATAGAAAACATACTTTTTGATTCAGGTTCTATGCATTATTTTATATTCCAAATGTTTAGTAGAACAATCCCAACACCACCAAAAATAAACGAATTAAAGATTTTAGTGAGTACAACAGATGGGGTAATCATTTCATCCCATGAATATAACTCCTCCACTGTCATAATCAATGGATTGAACTTCCCAGAGAACCTCATCATACTCCCTTTGGTAAAATTTGATGAAATTATTAGCATGGATTGGATTTTCCTATATAGAGCCAACATAAATTACCATAAGAGGGAAATCACTCTCCATGTGGAGAATCTACCCTCAATTCTGTACAAGTGCAAGGAGGAAGATGAATATTATTTAGCTCCATCATCTCAAGAATGGATATTACTTCCCTATGAGCATGTGTATCTGGATCAGATGATTGATTCTAAGGAAGAAACCATCCTTGAAGACATGCATATTGTGATGGAATTCACTGAAGTGTTTCCCGAGGAATTTCTTAGTCTTCCTCCTATAAGAGATGTTGAATTCTCAATTGTCCTTATACCTGGGGTGTTTCCAATATCCAAGACTATGTATAGAATGGTTGTTGTGGAGCTTGAGGAGCTGAAGAAATAACTACAAGAGAATCTGGATAAAGGATTTATATTCCCAAGTGCTTCACCATGGGGTTCACCAGTACTCTTTATTAAGAAAAAAGATGGGTCAATGCGCCTTTTCATCGATTATCGTGAGCTTAAAAAATCATGATAATGAATAAGTATCCTATCCCATGAATTGATGAATTGTTTGATCAACTACATGGGGAGCAATACTTCTACAAGGTGGATTTGCGGACGAGATATTATAGAGTAAGGGTGAAGAAGGAAGATATCCCCAAGATTGCTTTTCATACAAGATACGGGCACTATGAATTCATAGTAATGTCTTTCAGACTCACTAATTCTATAGCAATCTTCATGGACTTGATTAATAGAGTCTTTAGATATTACCTCAACAAATTTTTGGTAGTATTTATATATGATATTCTAATATAATTCAAAACCAAGGAGGATCACGAGGAGCATATAAGAACTATACTAGAGAAATTTCATAAGGAGAAGCTCTATGAAAAGTACAACAAGTGTGAGTTCTTGTTGAAGGAGGTCTCATTCTTGGGCCATATCATCACAAGAAATGGAATATCTATGGATCCCTACAAGATAGCTACAATTGAGGGGTGGCCGAGTCCAACATCGGTAATGGATATCCATAGATTCTTGGGGTTAGCTGGATATTATCAATGATTTGTGAGAAATTTCTCACGATTGTAAAACCCTCTTACTAAGATAACTCGAAAGGAAGTAAAGTTTTCAAGGAGTGATGAATGCGAAGAAATATTCAAGGAGTTTAAAAGGAGGCTTATCACTACGCCCGTGATCACTTTACCCACAAGCAGAGATCTTTTTTTGGTATTTAGTGATGCTTCAAAGAAGGGAATGAGTTGTGTGTTAATGAAAAATGACAAAGTTATTGCCTATGCTTCAAGGAAATTGAAAGTTCATGAGCAGAATTATCCAACACATGATCTGGAGTTAGCTGCAGCGATCTTCGCCATAAAAATTTGGTGGAATTATCTATTTGGGGAGAAGTGTAAATATATATAGAGCACAAAATCCTAAAGTATATATTCACACAGAAAGAGTTGAACATGCGCCAACGAAGATGGTTAGAGATGATCAAAGACTATTACTGCTCAATCAATTACCACATTGGGAAAGTGAACAAGGTGGCAGGTTCTCTAAGTAGAAAGGACCCGATGATTCTATCATTTATGAGAATTGAGAAGGATCCAATATTTTTAGATTTGATGAAGATGGACACAAGAATCATAAAGATGGGAATATCATCAATCCTTTCACAAATTATTGCTCAAACATCTCTTTTGGAATGGTTATAGGATGATAAAAAGGATGATGTGGGAATTTAGAAAAAAGTGGAAGCTATCAGAAAAGGGAAATCCTTGGAGTTCAATGTTAATGAAGAAGTAATTATGAGATTTGGGAAAAGACTATGTGTTCCATCAAGTCTGGATCTGAAGAAGTAACTTTTAGATGATTCACATAGTTCAAATTTATCTATTCACTCAGGAAACAAAAAGATGTATCGAGATATCTGAGAGAATTAATGGTAGGATAATTTTAAGAAGGAGATCATTGAGTATACATAAAAGTTCCTAGTGTGTTAGAAAGTGAAGACAAAGATGCAAAAGTCTAAGGGGATGATGCCACTATTTCCTATACCAACATGGAAATGGGATAACATCACCATGGAATTTTTCACTGGACTTCCGAAGATATACAAAGGTAACAATGAAATCTGGGTTGTTAAGGATCATCTTACAAAGTCTGAACACTTCATTGCAATTCAGAATGATTTATCATTAGATCAACTATAATAGATATATATCAGGTAAGTGGTAAGGCTACATGGAGTACCACTATCTATTGTATCCGATCGAGATCCAAGATTCACCTCAAAGTTTTGGATGAGTCTTCAACATGCTCTGGATACTGAACTGAACTTCCATATGGACTATCATCCTCAAACTGATGTCCAATATGAGCAAACTATTCTTACACTGGAAGATAAGTTAAGATCATGTTCAATGTACTTTAAATGGGGATGAGATCGACATCTTACTATGGTTGAATTATTCTATAATAACAGTTTCCACTCAAGCATCTGAATGGAACCTTATGAATCCCTATATGGGAAGAGGTTCCAAACACTTACATGTTGGGATGAAGTTGGTGAGTGTAAGCTGCTAGGACTAGAAATGGTCGAAGAAATGGTGGAGAAGGTGAAAACCATTCAGCAGTATATCAAGGCAGCCCCGAGTCAACAGAAGAGTTATGTTGATAACCGTCGACGAGACCTTGAGTTTAAAGTTAGAGACATGGTATTCTTATGCATATCTCTATGGAATAATGTCATGAGGTTTGTAAAGAAAGGGAAGTTAAGTCCTAGGTACATCGGACCCTTCGAGATTCTTGATCGTGTCGGGGTTGTGGCCTATCGACTAGCACTCCCACCTACCATGGACAAAGTACATAATGTCTTTCATGTATCCCCATTAAGGAAGTACATACCAGACCCTTCACATGTACTCTCTTAAGAGGTAATACGATTAGAAAATGATCTTTCTTACGAGGAGCAACCAGTGAAGATCTTAGATTATAGGGAAAACTTCCTACAAACTAAGACAATGCCCCTCGTGAAGGTGTTGTGGAAAAACCACAAGTTTGAAGAAGAAAAGTGAAAATCTGAGGAAGTGATGAAGCAGAGTTACCCTCAACTTTTTTAGTGTGGTAAAAGGAAATTTTAAGGGTGAAATTTCTGAAGGGGAGAATATTGTAATGACCCAAACCTTCATTAATGAAAATTCCTCTTGATCTAATTAAATGTATTATTATGTAAAATGGTTATATAACATATGCACTTATTTTGTTTTATGTTTCTAGATTTTAAAATACTGTTAAGAATTGTGACCTTTGCTAATATAGTCATTGAACAATGATCACATGATTAATATAAATATAGGGATTTAGAAAATCCAATTTACTCAGACAAAGGAAACGATTACCTCATCCAGTAGACTTTCCCCATACTAAGCACATTTGTTAGAGATTAGAAAGTAGGTGGCATCATTGTGATTCTCTCTTGACCAAGCCCAATCCAAGCTTCAACATGTTAAGCTTGAACAGAACCACCTAAGAGAGAAGTGGAAGTTGATTGAGATTACCACCTGAGCAATGTTATCCGAGCCACCCCAAGAGTCTGTCACCATCGCACACCTTACCCTTCAGTTGTATGCGGGTGTTATAAGGGGTTATGTAACAAGACCTTAGAACTATGATTATGTACATCATTTTTTATATAATAATGAATATACATTCATTCTATTATTTTTACTTTGTAAATAGTTTTTAAAGAACAAATAGTATTTTTAGTTAATATTCAACTAAGAAATCTATTTTTATGAATTAAAGGATTTTTGAATTAAATAATATTTTAATAGAATATTATTATTATTAAATTATTTTTTATTAAATATAAATGATCGTATAATTTTATGAATACAATTGTAATTTTTGTTAGGGTTTGAAAGCCATTTTTGTAAAAAACCCATGAATTTTTGATAAATGTCAATTTTTATTTTAAAAGTAAAAATTAAAATGTTTAGAAAATTATTTATATAAAATGAATATTATTTTTGGAATTCAGACACCAAAATTATCCAACGGTGAATGTTTCAAAATTTTCTGAGACGGTCAAATTTTTGGGTAAAAAATAAATACCATTTACATATATAATGTGTTTTATGACATCATAATGACCCAATAGTGATGTAAGAAAATAATATAAATGATATTTTCGGCCAATATATGTTTTAACATTAAAATAATGTGATTCTATGTTTTTTTGATTTATTTTACAAAACATTAGTGGACCCTCTAAAAGTTATAAAACATTTTCACTTTTTAAATGAATTTTCTTGAGAGTGTGACTCACCTCCACATAATCAAAACTATTGTTTTAATAAGTTCAGCCATTGGACTTATAAAATATTGTTTTACACTACATTTTTTCAAAAACCATGGGAAAAAACCATGGGCTGGTTTGTGGTTTTGATTAGTTTAATGTGTCGTGACCTAAACCTAAATAATAAAGAATTCCCTCTCCTTTCCTATATAAACCCACCATGCTCCCACTTACTCTTCCCTAAAAGCCTTTGGAGTTCATCCAAACTCTACCCTCATCTCTCTAGAATCCTCCCAAGGTTCCCCAAGCTCCCAAGAAGCCTCTCCCAAGCCTTTGGGATCAAAATTCCAAGTAAGGGATTTCTTCCTTTCTCATTTTTGTCCAATTTTCTTTAAGTTGTTATGCCCTTTTTTTCAATTAAAAATGTTGGGGTATGATTTATCACCTCCCCCATATTTCCCTATTTATGTTTGGATTATGGGATACCCCTTTATCTTTCATTAATTCCTCCCATTTACACCCATTACCATGCTGAAATTCCGCGAGGGATTTATCCCTCCTCTTTTACATCCAAGTATTTATTTTTTATTATTCATCTAAATTATATTACATTTGTTGGGACATGTATCTATATGACCCCATTAGTTTCCATTTCATTTACATATGATGAGACACCCATTTCTCTCTCATCTTTTATTTTCATGAATCCTTATGTCACGCCGTTATGCAGCTAAAATTGCACGGCGTTTTTTCAAGCTAAGATCATTGTGTAGTGAATACCCTACCCATGTCTCTATAAATGGTATCCAACTTTATGCACATATGAATATTGAATGGTAATTTCATGTATTTTATCCACATTACTTGATTGTGGAATAAATTATGATGTTGATTGATTCTATGTTATATGATCCATGTGACACACTTATGCATGAAATGAAATGTTTAATAAGGGTGTGCACTGATAACACTCCAATACATTAGGTAAAGTATAGTATCATGACAAATCATGTGAAGTGGGTGTTTAATCATTATAATTAATGTGCAATGAGGTTTTACTCATTCTCCATGTGCAATGAGCCTTGGATCATGCTAATTTCATGTTAAGTGTTGTTGCCACATTTCCATGTTATGATTATCATGCTTTATCATGCCTTTATGTTCATGTTTCTCTTGTGATCCATTGATATGACTATTGTATAACATGTATTGTATTATTAATGTTATTCCTTGTTTACTCCCTTACTGGTCTTTATATCTCACCATTTTCTTATGCATGTCCTCAGGTTATCCAATGCAATGCTAAGTACGAGGCAATGTAGTGGTAATATAAAATAAGTTTCCAATAAAGATGTTTTATTTCATGTTTTAAGTTGTTATTTAATGATCCCAAGACCCAAATACACTAGAACTCTCGATCTTCTATGTGGTATCATGTTAATTTTATGTAATAAATCATGTTTTAGTGTGTAATAAAGAGAAGTGTAGTCATACTAATGCTTCGTAAATCTTTATGGACTTGATAAATAGTCTTTTGAAAATACCTCGAAATTTTTTTGGTAGTATTTATAGATGATATTGTAATATACTCCAAAAAACAAGGAGGATTATGAGGAGAATCTATACACTGTACTAGAGACATTGCGAAAGGAGAAAATCTATGAAAAGTAGAGCATGTGTGAGTTCTGGTTGAAGGAAGTCTCATTCTTGGGTCATATCATCACAAGTAATGAGATATTTGTGGATCCCTCCAAGATTTCTACAATCGAGGGATGGATGAGTCCAACATCAGTAACATATATCCATATCTTCTTGGTGTTATCTGGATATTATTGCTGATTTGTGATAAATTTCTCATAATTTTCCAAACCCTCTTACCAAGTTAACTCGGAAGGGAGTAAATTTTTCTTGGAGTGATGAATGCGAATAGATATTCAAGGAGTTGAAAAGGAGGATTATCACTGTTCCCGTGCTCACATTACCCATAAGTGGATAACTTTTTGTGGTATTTTTTGATTCTTCGAAGAAGGGAATGTATTTTATGTTGATGTATACTGACAAATTCATTGCCTATTCTTCATGGAAATTGAAAGTTCATGAGAAAAACTATCCAACACATGATCTGGAGTTGACTGTAGTGATCTTCTCTTTAAAAATTTGGAGGCATTACCTATTTGGGGAGAAGTTTGAAATATATATAGACCAAAAAATCCTCAAGTATATATTCACACAAAAAGAGTTGAACATGAACCAATGAAGATGGTTATATCTGATCAAAGACTATGACTTCTAAATCCATTACCACCCTTAGAAAGTGAAAAAGGTTGTAGATTCTCTAAATAGAAATGACCCAACAATTATATCATTGATTAGAATTGAAAAGGATCCAATCTTCTTAGATTTTATGAAGATGGACATGGGATTCATAAAGAAGGTAACATCATCAATCGTTTCACAAATGATTGCTCAATCGTCTCTTTTGGAAAGATTAAAGAGTGATCAAAAGGATGATGTGGGAATTTAGAAGAAGGTGGAAACTATCAAAAAAGGGAAATCCTCATATTTCAATGTCAATGAAGAAGGAATTGTGAGATTTGAGTCTAGACTATGTGTTTCCTTGAATCTAGAGTTAAAGAAGGAACTTTTGGATGATGAACATAGTTAAAATTTCTCCATTCACTCAGGAAACAAAAAGATGTATCGAGATCTCCAAGAGCACTGATGGTCGGATAACATGAAGAATAAGATCACTGAGTATACATAAAAGTGCCTGGTATGTCAGCAAGTGAAGGATGAGAGGCATAAGTCTTAGATGATGATGCAACCATTACCCATACCAGTATGTAAATGAGAGAACATCACCATAGACTTTGTCACTCGAATTCTGAAGACATAAAAATGAAACAATGATATATGGGTTGTTGTGGATTTCCTTACAAATAATGCACACTTTTTTGAAATTTAAGAGGATTTCTCACTGGATCAATTGGAACAGATATATATCAGGAAAGTGGTAAGGCTGTATAGAGTACCAATATCAATTGTATCTGATCAAGATCCAAGATTCGCCTCTGTGTTTTGGAAGAGCGTTCAACATGCTCTGAATACTGAGATGAAATTTAGTACGTCTTATCATCCTCAAACTGATGTCCAATATGAACAAACTATCCAAACACTTGAGGACTTGTTGAGAGCATGTTCAATGGACTTCAAAGGATGATGTGATCAAAATCTTTCTATAGTTGATTTCTCTTACAATAATAGTTTCCACTCAAGAATCCAAATGACTTCTTATGAATCCATGTATGGAAGGAGGTGTAGAACACTGACATGTTGGGATGAAGTTGGGGAGTAAAACCTCTTAGGTTGAGAAATGGTCGAAGAAATAGTGGATAAGGTTAAGACCATCCAGCAGCACATTAAAACTGATCAGAGTCAAAAAAAGAGCTATGATGATAATCATCGGTGAGACCTAGAGTTTTATGTTGGATACATGGTATTCCTTTGCATATCACCATGGAAAAGAGTTATGATATTTGAGAAGAAGGTAAAGCTTAGTACAAGGTAAATTGGCCCTTTTGAGATCCTTGATCACATTAGAGCAGTGGCCAATCGACTAACACTCCCACAAAACCTATCTCAAGTACATGATGTGTTCCATGTATCACTCTTGAGGAAGTACATAACTGACCCATCGCATGTACTCAATCCAGAGTTGGTACCTTTGGAGAATGACCTCTCATATGAAGAGAAGTTGGTGAAGATCTTAGATCACAGAGAAAAAGTTCTATGAAATAATACAATGCCCCTCATCAATGTGTTGTAGAGAAACCAAAAGTTTGAAGAGGCAATGTGGGAATTAGAGGAAGTGATGAAGAAGAGTTACCCACATCTATTTTAGTATGGGAAAAGGAAATTTCTAGGGAGAAATTTCTTAAGGGGGGAAGATTGTAACGACCCAAAATTTTATCAATGAAAATTTCTATTGATCTAATAAAATGTATTATTATGAAAAATGGGTATATAACATATTCACTTCTTTGGTTTTATGTTTTTGGATTTCAAAATACTATTAAGAATTGTTTCTATTGCTAATATATCCATTGAACAATGATTACATGATTAGTATAAATATAGGGCGTTAAAATATCCAATTTACTCAGGAAAAGGAAGCGATGGCCTCATCTAGTAGACTTGTCCCATACAAAACCCATTTATCAGAGCTCATAAAGGAGGTGGAGTCATAGGGATTCTCTCTTGACCAAGACCATGACAAGCTTAAACCCATTAAGCTCGAACAAAACCGCCTATGAGAGAAGTGGAAGTTGATAGAGATTGCCACCTGAGCGAAGATATCCGAGCTATCCCAAGAGTCAGTCACCATCACACACCTTAACCTTAGGTCATATGAGGGTGTTATAAGGGGTTATGTAACAAGAAATTATCACTATGATTATGTAAATCATTTTGGTATATAATAAAGAATATACATTCATTTTATTGTTGTTACCTTGTAAATATTTTTTAAAGAACATATACTATTTTAATGAATATTAAATTAATAAAAATATTTTGATGAATTAATGGATTTTTTAATTAAATAATATTTTAATAAAATATTGTTACTAAATTAATTTTATTAAATATAAATGATCGTATAATTTTTATGAATACAATTGTGATTTTTATTATGTTTTGAAAGCTGTTTTCATCAAAACCCATAAATTTTTGATAAATGACATTTTTTATTTTAAAAGTAAAAATTCACATATTTATAAATTTATTTAGATAAAACGAATATTATTTTTTGGAATAATGACATCGAAATTATCCAATGGTAATTTTTTCATAATTTTTCAATACAGTCGAATTTTTGGGTAAAAATTAAATACCGTTTAAATATATAATATGTTTATGACATCATAATAACCCAATAGTGATGTAATAAAATAATATAAACATTATGTTCAGACAATATATGTTTTAACATTAAAATAATGTGATTTTAGGTTTGTTTGATTTATTTTACAAAGATTTAGTGGACCCTCCAAGACTTATAAAACATTTTAACTTTTTAAATTTATTTCCTTGATAGTGTGACTCACCTCCACATAAGAAAATATATTATTTTAAGAAGTTATCCCATTGGAAATATAAAATATTTTTTTCCACTACCATTTGAAAAAAACCTTGGGCAAAAACCATGGGTTGATTTGTGGTTTTGATTAGTTTAATGTGCGGTGTCCAAAACTTAAATAATAAAGAATTCCCTCTCTATTCCTATATAAACCCACCCAAGATCCTAATTCATCTTCACTAAAATCATTTTTATCTCGACCAACCTATTCCCTCCTCTCTCTAGAATCCTCCCAGGGTGCCCCAACCTCCAAATAAGCCTCTCTCAAGCCCTTACCAAGCCTTTGGGATCACACTTCTAAGTAAGGGATTTCTTCCTTTCTCATTTTATCCAATTTTCTTAATATTTTTATACACTTTTATTTTCAATTATACATGTTGGGGTATGATTTATAACATCAAAATACTTCCCTATTTATGTTTTAATGATGATATAACCCTTTTCTCTTTCATTTATTCCTCCCATGTACACCCATTACTATGCCGAAATTCCATAAGGAATTTCTCTCTCCTCATTTACATTCAAGAAATTATTTTTTATTATGAATCCAAATTCCGTTACTTATGTTGGGAAATGTATCTATATGCCCCATTACTTTTCATTTCATGTACATATGATGAGACACCCTTTTATCTCTCATAAACCTTTTTATGAAGTCTTATGTCATGCCGTTATGCTGCCGAAATTGCACCGCCATTTTCCGAGCCAAAATCATTATATAGTGAATACCATGCCCATTTCTCTATCACATGTATTCACCTTTATGAAAATTTACCTTTTTATAGAAGAGTTTCATTTATGAATTCTACATTCCTTTATCATGGAATAAATTTTGATGTTTAATGAATCTCCATTGTATGATCTTGTGTCACACTTATGTATGAAATGAAATGTTTAAGAAGGGTGCGCCCTGATAGCGCTCCAATGCATTGGGTAAGGATTAGTATCATGATAAGTAAATTGAAATGAGGGTTTACTAATTATAATTCAAGTGAAATGAGGGATTAATCATTCTAATTCAATTTCAATGAGGGTTTACTCATGCTCTATGTGCAATGAGCCTTGGCTCATGCTAATACCATGTTAAGTGTTGTTGCCACATTTCCATGTTGTGATGATCATGCTTTATCATGAATTTATGTTCATGTTTTTTTATGCTCTGTTGATATGTCTATTTCCTAAAATTTATTTTATCCTTCATGTTATGCATTGTTTACTCCCTTACTAGGACTTATAGATCACCCTTTTCTTATGCATATCCTCAGGTTATCCCATGTAATTCTAAGTATGAGGGAGTGTAGTGGTCATGTAAAGGAAGTTTTCAATAAATATGTTGCGTTTAATGTTTTAAGTAATTATATAATGTTCCTAAGACCCAAAGACACTAGAAATATCTATCTTCCATGTTGTATCAAGTGAAGATATTATGTAATAAATCATGTTTAAGTGTGTAATAAAGAGCAGGGTTGTTATAGTTGGTATCAGAGGATAGGTTTAGTTATTTTTGGGATTAAGATTAGAAAACCCTAGTGAAAGACTTAAGGATAAGACTAAGTATAATAAAAACATCCCTAAGTTCTGGTGAGTATTGAGTAAGTGGTTTATCAAGAAAATACATCCCTATTTGGATATGAGCAAGTATAGTTGGCTCTGGCACAGATGTACCTAGGAGTGAAAACTCCAACAAGGAGTTTCAGTCTTTACCCAGGGTATCCTACTACACGACAATGACCTTGATGCACTCTTGGTTATGAAACTTATAGGGGATATGATTTGGTAAATTCATAAGCTTAGTAAGAACCATTATTAAGGGAATAAAAAGAATGCCCCTAAGAATTTTTGTTTGGATGTAGATCATGGATAACATAGATTTAAGCCTATAGATTCGTAAGCTAAGGAAATAAAAGTAATTTATATGTCATCCATTTTTTTCTTTGGATTACCCTTTATGTGTTTCCCCTAACATTCCTTTTATTCCAGCCAATGGCCAGTAATAGTAGGACTCGGGATAACAACTTATTCGAAGATCATTGTGATGACTGTTCTAATGAGATGACCAATCTGATGGGAGTGGGAATCACAAACTTTATCCGGATAATATCTTAGTTAACTCAAGATTTTAATATAAACATGGTTCAAGAGGAATGTTCTACCCCCCTAAGAAAGAAAAATTCAAAATCGAGAGAATCATGGGACAACGACCTCCTACTTTTAATGGATCACCTGATCCCTCAATTGCTGAACAATGGATCAAATCCATTGAAATGATCTTCTCCATCCTTCAATGTTACTAACAAGAGAAATTTATTCTAGATTCTTATCATATGGAGGGTGAAGCTTATCTATGGTGAACATTGATAAAAAATACGAAGCCTGAAGAAGATATCGAGGCATTAGGATGGAAGGATTTCTAGATTTTGTTTTTCGATAAATATTTTCTATGCACCCTCTGACTTAAGATGGAAATGAATTCCTTGACTGCAAACAAAAATACGAAGAATTCATAAGAGTGTACAAGTAAAACTTCACAATGCTTTCACGATATGCCTCCAACTTTTTCATTACCTCTGAATTCAAGGTTGACCGCTTCTTTGGTGGGCTAAAACCTAGACTATGAAAAGCACTGGTGATCCGTGACTTTGATAGTTGTGAGGAAATTGTTCAATGTTCCCTCAAAATATAAATGGAGATCGTTGAATACTAGGGGTATCTTGGGGATAAAAAGTACAAAGTGGAATTCAATTATGGTGGTCCGATGGATAAATCCAATGGTGATTAGAAGATCTATCACCCCACTTGTCAAAGGTGCAGAAACAAGCACCCTGGAAATTGCTTGGAGGGGATGAGGAAATGCTTTAGGTGTAGAAGATAAGGGCACCTAGCCATTAAATTACAATAAGAGAAACCTGCAGCTATGATAGAGGAGAGTAATGCTTAGTTTGACCCTCAACGTGTTGTTCATTGCTTCAATTTCAAATAACTAGGGAACCTTGAAAATCAGTGCCCTAAGCCCAGGGTTTTCAGAGGCAACCAAAAACCTCCAAGGCAGCAAGGGAGAACTTTTTCCATCACTACTGCCGAAGTGAACCCCAACAACGAAGTGGTGATAGGTACACTAGTTATTCATTCAATAAGAGAGAATGTACTTTTTGATTATGGTTCTACTCATTCTTTTATATCCCGAAAATTTAGTAGAACAATCCCAACACCACCAAAAATCATGGAAGTAAAGATGTCGGTGAGTACAGAAAATGGGGAAATCATTACATCCCATGAATGTAACTCCTCCCATATCTTAATTTGTGGATTAAACTTCCCGATGAACTTCATAATACTCCCTCTGGTGGAATTTTATGTAATTCTTGGCATGGATTTTCCTTATTTATATAGATCCAACATAAACTGCCATGAGAGGGAAATCACTCTCCATATGGAGAATTGATCCTAGATTCTATACAAGTTAAAGGAGGAAGATGAATCTTATTTAGCATAATCATATCAAGAATGGATATTAATACCCTATGAGCATGCATATCTAGCTCAGATGATTGAGTCCAAGGAAGCAACCATCTTTGAAGACATGCCTATTGTGAGGAAATTCACTGAATTATTTCCTGAGGAATTTCTTGGTCTTCTGCCTAGAAGATATATTGAATTCTAAATTGACTTTATACCTAGGGAATTTCCAATATCCAAGACTCTAAATAGAATGGTTGTTGTGGAACTTGAGGAACTAAAGAAAAACTATAGGAGAATCTGGATAAAGGGTTTATACACCCAAGTGCTTCACTATGGGGTGCACCAGTACTTTTCATCAAAAAGAGAGATGGGTCAATGCACCTTTGCATTGATTATCGCGAGGTCAAAAAAATCACGATAAAGAACAAGTATCTTCTTCCTTGAATTGATGACTTGTTCAATCAGCTAAGTGGAGCACAATACTTCTCCAAGGTAGATTTGTATTCGGGATATTACCAAGTAAGGTTGAAGAAAAAGGATATCCCTAAGATTGATTTTCATACATGGTACGGGCACTATGAATTCATAGTAATGCCTTCTAGACGCACTAATTCTCTAGAAATCTTCATGGAATTGATTAATAGAGTCTTTAGAGATTACCTAGACAAATTTGTGGTAGTCATTATAGATGATATTCTAATATACTCTAAAACCAAGGAGGAGAATGAGGAGCATCTAAGAACTGTACTAAAGACCTTGCGAAAGGATAATCTCTATGAAAAATATAGAAATTGTGAGTTTTGGTTGAAGGAAGTCTCATTATTGGGTCATATCATCACAAGCAATGGGATATCTGTGGATCCCTCTAAGACAACTGCAATTTAGAGATGGATGAGGCCAACATCAACAATGGATATCTGTAGCTTCTTAGGGTTAGCTGGATATTATCTCTGATTTGTGAGAATTTTATCACGATTGTCCAACCCTCGTACCAAGTTAAATCAGAAGGAAGTAAAATTTTCTTGGAGTGATGAATGCAAAGAGAGTTTCAAGGATTTTAAAAGGAGGCTTGTCACTACGCCTGTGCTCACATTAACCATAAGCGGGGAACATTTTGTGGTATTTAGTGATGCTTCTAAGAAGGGCCTGAGTTGTGTGTTGATGTAGAATTACAAAATCATTGCCTATGCTTCAAGGAAATGGAAAGTTCATAAGAAAAACTATCCAACACATGATCTGGAGTTGGCTGTAGTTATCTTCACTTTAAAAATTTGGCGCATTACCTATTTGGGGAGAAGTGTGAAATATATACAGACCACAAACGGTTCAATTATATAGTCACACATAAATATTTGAACATAAGCCAACGAATACGGTTAGATCTGATCAAAGACTATGATTTCTCAATCCATTACCACCCTAGTAAAGCAAAAAATGTGGAGAATGCTCTAAGTAGAAAGGAACCAATGATTATATTATTGATGTGAATCGAAAAGGATCAAATCTTCTTAGATTTTATGAAGATGGACATGGGAATCATAAATAAGGGAACATAATTAATCTTTTCACAAATTATTTCTCAAAAATTTATTTTAGAAAGGTTAAAGGATGCTCAAAAGGGTGATGTGGGAATTTAGAAGAAGGTGGAAACTATCAGAAAAGGGAAATCTACTGAGTTCAATTTCAATGAAGAAGGAATTGCGAGATTTGGGTCAAGACTATGTATTCCATTGAATCTAGAGTTAAAAAAGAAAATTTTGGATGATGAACATAGTTCAAATTTCTCTATTCACCCAGGAAACACAAAGATGTATTGAGATCTCCAAGATCATTACTAGTGAGATAACCTGAAGAAGGAGATTGCTAAGTATGCAACAAAGTTCCTGGTATGTTAGCAAGTGAATGATGACAGGTAGAAGTCTAAGGGGATGATGAAACCATTACCCATACCAGTATGGAAATTGGAGAAAAGCACCATGGACTTTATCACCAGAATTCTGAATACATATAAAGGAAACAATGCTATTTGGGTTGTTGTGGACTGTCTTACAAAGACCACACACTTCATTGCAATTTGGGAGGATGTCTCACTAGATCAACTGGCACATATATATATCAGGGAAGTGGTAAGGCCTCATGGAGTACAACTTTCAATTGTATCCGATTGAGGTCCAAGATTCACCTCTAAATTTTGGAATAGTCTTCAACATGCTCTGAATACTGAGATGAAATTTAGTACGGCTTATAATCCTCAAAATGATGGCCAATCTGAGCGAAATATCTGAACAGTCGAGGACATGTTGAGGGCGTGCTCAATGGAATTCAAAGGAGGATGGGATCAACATCTCCATCTATTTGAGTTCTCTTAAAATAATAGTTTCCACTCAAGCATCCAAATGGATCCTTATGAATCCATGTATGGGAAGAGGTGAAAAATAACGACATGTTGAGATGAAGTTGAGGATCGAAAACTCTTAAATCGAGAAATGGTTGAAGAAATAGTGGAGAAGGTTAAGACCATCCAACAACACATTAAAGATTCTCAAAGTCGACAAAAGAGCTATTCTGATAATCATCGATGAGACTTAGAGTTTGATGTCAGAGACATGGCATTCCTCCGCATATCACTGTGGAATAGGGTTATGAGATTTGGGAAGAAGGGAAATCTTAGTACAAGGTACATTGGCCCTTTTGAGATCCTTGATCGCATTAGAGTAGTGACCTATCGACTAACACTTCTGACAAACCTATCTCAAGTACAAGATGTGTTTCGTGTATCACTCTTGAGGAAGTACATACCTGACCCATCACATGTACTCAATCAAGAGGTGGTACCTTTGGAGAATGACCTCTCATATTAAGAGAATCCTATGAAGATCTTAGATAGTAGATAACAATTTCACCGAAATAAGACAATGCCCCTTGTCAAGGTGTTGTGGAAAAACCACAAGTTTGAAGAAGCAACATGGGAATTGGAGGAAGTGATGAAGCCGAGTTACCCACATCTTTTTTAGTGTGGGAAAAATAAATTTCTAGGGAAAAATTTATTAAGGGTGGAAGATTGTAATGACCCAAACCATTATCAATGAAAATGCCTCTTGATCTAATTAAATGTCTTATTATGTAAAACGGTTATATAACATATGCACTTCTTTAGTTTTATGTTTTTGGATTTAAAAATATTGTTAATAATTGTTCACATTTCTAATATATCCATTGAATAGTGATCACATGATTAGTATAGATATAGGGCTTTAACAAATCCAATTTACTCAGAAGAAGGAAGAGATAGCTTCATCTAGTAGACTTTCCCCGTATGAAGCTTGTTTGTCAGAGCTCAGAAAGGAGGTGGCATCATTGGGATTTTTCCTTGACCAAGACCAATCCAAGCTTCAACATGTTAAGCTCAAATGGAACCGCATAGAAGAGAAGTTGAAGTTGATAGATATTACCACTCGAGCGATGTTATCCAAGCCACCCCAAGAGTCGGTCACCATCACACAACTTACCCTAAGGTCATATGAGGGAGTTATAAAGGGTTATGTAATAAGAACTTAAAACTATTATTATGTGCATAATTTTTATATATAATAAATAATATATATTCATTTTATTGTTGTTACCTTGTAAATGTTTTTTTAAAGAACTTAGAGTATTTTTAATTAATATTCAATTATGAAATCTATTTTTATGAATTAATGGATTTTTGAATTAAATAATATTTTAATAAAATATTGTTACTAAATTAATTTTTATATAATATAAATGATCATATAATTTTTATGAATACAATTGTGATTTTTATTAAGTTTTGAAAGCCGTTTTTATCAAAACCCATGAATTTTCGATAAATGTAAGTTTTTATTTTAAAAGTAAAAATTATCATATTTAGAAAATTATTTATATAAAATGAATATTATTTTTGTAATCTGGATGTTGAAATTATCCAATGGTAATTTTTTCATAATTTTTTGAGACAGTCGAATTTTCATGTAAAAATTAAATACTGTTTAAATATATAATATGTTTTATGACATAGTAATGAACCAATAATGATGTAATAAAATACTATAAACATTATGTTCAGAAAATATAAGTTTTACCATTAAAATAATGTAATTTTAGGTTTATTTTATTTATTTTATAAAGCTTTAGTGAACCCTCCAAGACTTACAAAACATTTTAACTTTTTAAATTGATTTCCTTGAGAGTGTGACTCACTTCCACATAAAAAAAACCTATTATTTTAAGAATTTAGGAAATTTGACATATAAAATATTTTTTTCCACTCCACTTTGAAAACAAACATGGACTAATACCATTGGATGATTTGTGGTTTTGATTTGTTTAATGTGTGGTGTCCAAAAATTAAATAATAAAGAATTCCCTCTATTTTCTTATATAAACCCACCCAAGCTCCCACTTCCTCTTCACTCAAAGACTTTGTGTCTTGACCAACCTCTGAAGTCATCTCTCTATAATCCAACCAAGAAACCCCAACTTCCCAATAATCCTCTCTCAAGCCCCTCCCAAGCCTTTGGAATCACACTTCCAAGTAAGGGATTCCTTGCTTTCTCATTTTATCCAAGTTTCTTAATATGGTTATGCCCTTTTATTTTCAATTATAAATATTGGGGAATGATTTAAAACCTCACCCATACTTCCATATTTATTTTTTAATGATTAGATACCCCTTTTATCTCTCATTAATTCCTCCCATGTATACCCGTTACCATACCGAAATTCCTTAAGGAATTTCTCTCTCCTCATTTACATTCAAGAAATTATTTTGTATTATGAATCCAAATTACATTACTTATTTTGGTACATGTATCTATATGACCCCTTACTGTCCATTTTATGTAAAAATTATGAGACACCATTTTCTCTCTCATCAACCCTTTTTATGACGTCTTATGTCACACCGTTATGCTGCCGAAATTGCACCGCCATTTTACGAGCCAAAATCATTGTGTAGTGAATACCTTGACCATTTCTCTATCAAGGGTATTAAACATTATGCACATTTACTTATTGATGGAATAGTTTTAGGAATTAATTACACATTACTTTACCATGGAATAAATTATGATTTTTAATAAATCTATGTTGTATGATCTTGTGGCACACATATGCATGAAATGAAATGTTTAAGAAGGGTACGCCTTGATAGCGCTCCAATGAATTGGGTAAAGATTAGTATCATGATACATCAAGTGGAATGAGGGTTTAATCATGATACTTAAAGTGAAATTAGGGTTTAATCATGCTAATTCAAGTGCAATGAGGGTTTACTCATTCTCCATGTCCAATGAGCCTTTGCTCATGATAATACCATGTTAAGTGTTGTTGCCACATTTCCATGTTGTGATAATCATGATTTTTCATGCCTTTATGTTCATGTTTATTTTATTCTCTACTGATATTCCTATTGAATAACATGTAATTTATTCTTCATGTTATTCCTTGTTTACTCCCTTACTAGTATTTATAGCTCACACTTTTCTTATGCATGTCCTTAGGTTATCCCATGCAATGCTAAGTACGAGGGAGTGTAGTGGTCACATAAAATAATTTTTCAATAAAGATGTTGTGTTTCAGGTTTTAAGTTGTTATGTAATGTTCCAAATCCCCAAATACACTAGACCTCTAAATATTACATGTTTTATCAAGTGAATAGTTTATGTAATAAATCATGTTTAAGTGTGTAATAAGGAGCAGGGTTGTTATAACATTGTTTTTATGAAAGTAAATGAAAGATTTACTCCAACTGATCTTCTGACCTAACACTTTTTCATAATGATGGTGGGAAGTTTTTTTGTTCCTAATATTTATCTTATCACCCTGGGTGAAGATAATTTTTTCATCGACATAAAATAAATGTGAAGTAGGCTAAAGTACTCTACTAGCCCTGATGGTCTTCAATTCACCCTTATCAACCATTTTGAGGAGAAACATGCTAATATAGTCCCCTGTAATGAAATAGATAATGGAAGATAGGGACCACCTTTTCTAAAGCCTCTCTAGCAAGTGAAATATCCCTCCAAGTATCCATTAATAAGAATTTAAATGCATGAAGAGACAATAAGATTTTGTATCTAATGAATGAACCTCACATCAATTCCAAATTCAATAAACACTGTACTAATAAAACCCCAATCCATGGCATCAATGAATTTCTTAACATCAATATTTAAAGATATATTACCTTTTATAGCAGTTTTACAAAGGATATTAACACATTCATATTAAATTATGAGATAATCTATAATAGTTGACCCTTTAATAAATCCAAATTAATTGGAAGAGATGATTTTTTAATAGATTTTGGTAAGTCAGTTTGCTAAAATTGTACCCATTATTTTATGAATGGTGTTGTCAAGTGAAACCAGAATGAATTGAATAATATAACATGTATTTTCAAAAATTGTTATGAGAGAAATTAATTGATCATTAGTTTTATTCATCATATATCCACCCTTGAAAAAATGATTGATCAAATTGTAGACATCATGCAAAATAATATCCCAATTTTCTTGAAAGAAATTATTAGTGAAACCATCCTGTATAGGATAAATCCCTATATTTAGGACAAATACTACCTCTATTTCAAAATCTAAAGTAATTGAGTTGAGAATTATATTATATTCATGACTTACTAATCTAGGAATTATTACCTCCATCAAATACAAGATGGTGGGAGGGCCATCAAAGAGATTCATCTAGAATGAGATAACATGGTTGACAAGACCCTATCTATTTTACAAAATATGATCACCATTTTTGAGAAGGGAAAGAGTAATATTTTTCCATCTAACTTTCTAAAGAGAGTTGAATAATATAGTGTTCTTGTCACAATCATTGACCCATATGGTTTTGGAATATTTCCTCTGAATATTCTCTTTGAGTATTAGTAGATCATTGAGCTTGGAAGAAATCATAGTTTCCTATTCATGTACTTCAAAGAAGTCATTCATGATGATGGTTTATTGAAGTAGATGAAGATAATTTTCCAGAGAATCAATATTTTTATAAATGGATATGAAGTAATTTATAGAACAAATTTCATTCTCATATTGAGAAACTTAATCTTGAGGATGCATGACATTGAATTATCTTCATGCTCCACTTAGTTCTAGGTGTCACAGACAATTTTAACACATTCAGTATGAGTAATCCATGAATTATTTAACTTAAAGGGTATTTTAGGCTTCTTATATTTAGAAAGGATATTCACAAGGATTTTATGGTTATTAGAGTTGGCCCTTGGAAAAGAGAAACAATAAATAGAGCCCCAATTGTACAAGGAGGCCTCATTAACAAATGATATATAAATTCTACTGACTACCATTCTATTCAGATGTTTTTTGTACCATGTGCATTTATCACACAATATATTTATCTAAAAAATGTAGATATTGTCAATGAAAAATATAAAATCATTTTCTGAAATAGGGTGGGAGACAGGAAAAATATTCTCATCAAGGTGAAGGATGGAGTTTGAATCCCCAATAAGGATCCAAGATTTATTAATGAAACTTGAGAGGGAACCAATTTCCAACCAAAGAGTCCTTCTATATTGATATTTGTTAAAATAAAAAATTCAAAAAAGTGTTATATTCCTTCACTAACAAAATTGAAAGTTATAATATGTTTATTTGTACTAACAATGGAAGGAATTTAAATGATAGTATGTGCCAGGATCTTGATCCTGTTGATCTAAAAAGGAGTCTGATTTAAACTAACCAGGTGGTAACCTCTATTATAAAAAGTGGTAATCTTGGAAGAGAATATTGTTTTTAGATAAAACATAAGAATGAAGTCAGATTTGTGATTTTAAATAAGGATCCTGAGGGATCTCATGGTTTCAGGGGTTTCCAAAACCTTACAGTTCCAAAATAATATCGTCATTTATGATTGGACTTGGGGGTGTCATACCAATTCTCATCTGTACCAAATTTCCTTATTCTATATAAATTTTTGGTTAGTAAAATTATTTTATTATCATATTATGTAGTCAACTTACTATTTCAATCAACATAAGTATGATTTTATGGAAATCCAGTAATAAAATTTCTTCTTAAAGGGGTGGCAGGAGGAACCTGTATCTCTGTGTAAGAGGGGTATTTAGAGATAAATGATTTTGATAGGTGATTTATAACTTCTAAGACCTTTTCCATAATTTCTTTACTTATGTCTAGATTCATGAAATCAATATGGATAACCACATTAATATCAATTTGAATCACATTAAACGTAGCCTCCTCAAACTAAAGGGATATAACTAAGTTTGTGATCTCAATGGTAAAAACTACTAGAAAATGGACATATACCCACAGTTTTCCAAAAACTGTGGGTATAGTGATAGTATGGGAACCTATACCCACAGTTTTGGAAAACTATGGGTATAGGTTGGAAATTTTCACCTATACCCATGATATTTGAAAAACTATGGGAATAGGGTTTTTTCAAGCCCTATACCCATGTTTTTTGAAAAAAGCCTGGGTATAGGTCAAACCAATACCCAAATTTTTAAAAAAACATGGGTATATGAATTTTTTTTGAAGACCTATACCCACAATTATCCAAATACTGTGGGTATATCTTTCTCGTGTTAAGTCCAAACAAATACTTGGGATAAAAACAATTACATAGGAACACCTATTGCCACAGTTTCCCACCTATAGACATGGTTTAGATAAATATATATAAGTTAATATATATTTATATACCTATATACAAATTTGGTGTAGTGGTGAGGCACTAGAATCATATATAGGTGCTCCAGGGATTGACACCCATGGCCTATTTTTTTTAAAACCTATACCATGGTTTAAAAAATATGGGAATATGGATAATGACACAGTGACATATAGATATGTACCTAGTTTTGAAACCACGAGTATAGAATTTTGAAACTATGGTTATAGATTAGACATATATTGATGGCTTAACTACTCATGGTTTTGAGGGATATACCCACAATCATGAACTGTGGGTATATGTGCGTTTTCCAGTAGTGAAAATCCAGATAAATTTCACGGTCATCCTCCAAAGGGAATCATTGTTTGTTAGTGGAAATGAGGGGATATTTATAATAATAGCATTTATAAGAGATGGGGATTTATGATCCTTATCTTTTTATTGAAAAAGAAAATCCCATGAGGTTTTTAATTTAGGCTTGACTCCATTCACAACATCATAATGCATAATGGATCCACCCTTCTCCAACCCCATGAATTTGTTTTTTATATTTTTGAGAACCTATTTACATGACTTTACATCCTAGTAAGGCATGATCTACTTGTGAATTACTTTAAAATTGTGAATTTCATGCCCCACTATCTTTCATACTTCATAGTAGGGAGGTATATACTCATATTCAACTTTCAACTTGAATTTATTTTCATTAGAAATAAGAATAATTTGGTATGTCAGACTTTTTCCAGGTTGATATTAATTAGGACTCTAGAATAAAGGACACATTTCCCATTTAGAGTTTTTGGTTGACTTTTAAGGGAATCAATATACCTGACATAAGACAATTGAGTATTGTGGGGTACCAAAAGACCCAGGGAAGGCAGTGAAATCATGCCTAGACTTGTGAATTTGAGTTCCTCTAGATGGATGGGTTGTGGTTCATGTACTATTATAAAATTAAAAGGACTCTAAGTTTCAAGTTTAGATTACTTGACTTCCATATAGAGGTTAGATCATCCTGGGACTCTAGAATGACATAGAAGTAACATTTTCCAATCTGAATTATCCTCCAATGAGTAATATTATAGGGATGAGGTATTTTGTATTTAATATCCAAATTGGACCAGGGCTTATATCCCTTCCAATAATAGATTCAAAAAAAGATTTAAAACTTATCCAAATTGAGTTTTTGTTAGAGAAAATCTGGATCAGCGACAATAGATAGGGTTCCATCATTTGATATTTTAATGATAGAAGGTTTTTTGAGGTCATCCATGGAAGAAATAGACCAAAAAATACCTTCTATGAAGGATATACCACTACAGATCAAAGGTGTGACATCCTTAATGCTTTAATTTTTTTTCATGCTTGCTGGAGCCAAGCTTTCATTTGTAGGAGAATTCTACACCATATATTTGAAATATATTTCTCATTTAGGGTGAAATGAAGGAATAGGTCAAAGAAAAACTTGACTATCGAAGAGTAAACTACATAAATTTGAAAATTAATAGTTCCCATGCTTTCCATCCTCCTCAAACCAAACTATTCATTCCTTATTTTTTTCAATTAAACACAAAAACACTTGCATGAATGAAATATCATTCTTCTCCATCTAGTGTATTCTCTAGACACTCAAACATATGCAAACATTCTCATTCATCATCATTAAATAATCTCACTTTTATATAGTACAAACATCTTCATCCAACATCTCATTATGTATGATTCATCATATGAAAACTCTGATGAAGTTCAGAAAAAAGATTCTCCACAGTGAAAAATAAGTGATGCATGATCACTCATAACAAAATAAATAATATCCTAATATACCATGCATAGTAGTATTATTTTTTATCTTGGGATTTTATTTTAGTGAATATCATTCAATTATTCACTTTTATACATATGGTGGATTAATATTTCATTCTAGATCTTCTAATTAATTCACTTTAATGTACACATTGTCTGAAATTCTTAGTGTATTCATGAATCTTCCAATAATTCACTATGATGTGAAACCTTGAAAACATGAACAACAATGTTCTTTTGTAAATTTTTCCTTCTCTACACACTACCTTATTCTTCTTCCATAAATAAATTTTATATCTTCCCAACATCCTTGAAATACAGAAACTCATGATACAACATCTTTCAGTATTGTTCTTATGGAAAATTAATTTAATAATTCTCTATTTCAACCATTATACTCCAATAACAAACACTCTTTTATTACTATATATCCTTTATAGATGATTCATGTTCATGTATTTTGGTATACTATTGCAACCTCATCTATAACAACATCTTATTCTTTTGTCCCCGTATATCACATACTATGTTCATTCTAGTGAACTTAATAGCTTCACATCTACTCTGGGTTAGTTCATGGGTTGATTTTCTATTGAAATCAATCCATTTCAACAAGAATGAGAATCTCATATACACTGTATATTCTTATCATGTACATGTTAACAAAAATATTTCCTTTGATATTATTCATTCTGTAATATGTTAACTTATGTTTTTATAAACAAACACAACTTCTTATAATAATATGAATTATCTCCTTCTTTTGTTTTTTGAACCCTCAACTCCTATTCTTCCAGTATTCTTTAAAACATTCTCCATTTTTTACATAAAAAGTACCAAACTCAACATTATTATCATTTTATGGTAGTTACAGTTTTTCCAAGAGAATTATCGCATGGAATTATCATATTTTCAATGAACTTTCTGCAACTTCATTTTTTACTACTATATTTACCAATGTTTTCATATTCTGGTCAATTTTCTTCAAAACTAGATGTAGGCACAACTTCATTGAAATATTAATAATTGTTTAATTGAAAGTATAGTGTTCACATCACCATAATCTTTTTATCAGTTATTCTTTTGGATGATTATATTCTCATCTCATGCAGTGCATTAATTTTTTATTTTAAATAAGAATAATTAATTAATATATTTTTCAATGTGTTATCATTCAACACACTCTACTTCCACTAAACTTACTACATTCTTATAATCTATTACTTATACTTTGGATTTCATTATAGTTATATTAACCTGAACATTCCAAAGTTCTTATATTATATTCCAATGGATGTTGTATTAAAATATATATGATTCTTTTTAGATATAATTATTTCTAATAATATCTCCACCATCCATTAACAACATTTATTCTACATTCCTTCATCTACATTTGTTCCTTATTCTGATAGTTTTTTCTTTCTAAAGTGTATACTTCTAGTTATTATGATTTCTAAGCACACATAGGAAACCCCAAATTCATTTACTTCAACTTTATCATTGAATTTTATATAATTTATCGAGAATAAATATACTACATTCATTATCATCATTAGATGGGAACTTCAGTATCAAAAATTCAATGCACCTCTCATATAAAGGAAATGGTTTAGGATGATGAAATTAACATATGAAATGCTATAACACTTCAACATCATGGATTTTTAAATCTCCATGAACTTTCTTCTCTGGACTATACAATATCAAACATGCTTCATTTATATGGATCCAAACTTACAATTGTTTTTCTAATCCCATAATTTTATACTCACCTTCTTGTCATGTAGAACTTATCACTCTTAAATATCTTCTAGACTAATATCATCCACTACTAGTATATTATTTACAAGGGTAATGATGGGAGGATGTATTGTTTAACCCATTACACAACAGTGATGAATTATGATCCATGGGTATACCTTACCATTAAATAACATTCCACCCAAAATCAAAAGTGGATGGAGTATTTATTGGGACCATTTTATTGGAGGGAACTTATCTAGAGAGTGGTTATGGACCTACTGTGTGAACCAGAGATGTTCTGAATAGGAGGGATACTTAAGGGTCATCAGACATTATGAGGATATTTAGTCCTTATAATATTTATTCTACCTTTATCCCAATCTCACCCCAAAGTTGATCATCGAGTGCTGCTTCGAGACCAATACCTTTCAATTTTCACATGAGGAGGTTAGAGTTAGTCTCTTTGTTATTTATAATATTGGGGGAATCCATGTCCATGGAAACTTGTATGATGGGTTACTCCCACCCCATGGTAGAAAGGGTGACACTAAGTTAACTCCTATATTTAAAAGGGGCTCACTTTGACTAGGTTATGAGGATATAAAGAAATAATTACACCCTCCTCTCAACCTCCCCTTAATCACATAGATTAAGGTATTCATACACCCCCATGGATCTAGGTTGTAGGTGAAAAGGACAAGGAAATTACCAACCAAGTATACCAGTAGGTCCCAAGACACATACTGGTCTATTCTTGATAGTTTATAGTACACCAAAAGGGGTTATAATTTTTGATTGTAACTGAGTCCAGACCATCAATTGGAAGGCCTTCTAGATATGTTTCTCAGTGGGTGGTTTTCAATGGCTTTATATGCTTCTATCAGGGTGAGGGAAGCTACCTTTGTGATAGATACACAACTAGCCTTAGTGATATTAGTAAATCTTATTGTTCCAACCTTATGGTGGTTGTATTAGGTAATGGGGAAAGTTCAGTGGGTAAGACCCCTCACTAGACCTTCAATACAATATAATTATTTCATGGTTGGTTATCAACACAACTTTATGGGTACATATTGAGGAATACAACCTTGGATTGTTTTAGATATAAACACACCTTGGTGGCTATATATCAAGGAATATAACCTTTGATATTTAATTTTTCTGCAGATCAACACAATTTGAAATTGAGGGAATATGACCAATAACCATAGAATCTGAACTTCTGGATGACATAGTGGGGGACCACTCAAGATTCACCTTGAGTCCAAATAAATCCCCCATCAGTACACTAGATATTGGTGTCAATAGTTCCACCATTGACCACTCTTATAAAATTTTGTTGTAGGATAGACCAGTTATGGTGAGAGTTTATGGGGACTCTATCAGTGAATCTTATATGACACATAGGTTTAGAGTACAAGTTTATTATGTAAAATATGTGATCCCTCCTCCCTACTATGAAGTGTGCGAGGTGTGGAACCCGATGATCCTATGGTAAATTTGGATCAAGTTAACATGTATAGACAATATTCTAGTCAAACCACCATTATATAATTATTTAAATAGTTTAACTATAGGGTATACTCTTTCATGGGTCAATAATTACCATAGAACAATATTGAGAGGAACAAATTTGGAAATTAATAATAATCCTTTTCTAATTATAACTTAATCCCAATATTATTTTGAGTATGAAGATAAAGTTATCAAGCTAGATTCCTCAACTAATGAAGATTGTAACTATATATATGATCATGTAATTGTGTTATATAGGGTTATAAATCATGATAACCACATAGAATCCATATATTTTTTTGTATCATCATATGTTCACAGTATGTTTACTGGTCATATCTTCCCATGGAAGGCCCCTCTTAACACAAGAGTATTAAACCTGGTCTCGGTTGCATCTTTATCAAATATATGAACATTCACTTTAACTGATATTATCCAAGAATAAATCTCAATTATGAAGGATAAAGTAACTTATAGGGCATAATTTTCCACCTTGAATTAATTTACTCCTCAGTGGTCCCGACAAAATGTTCACTGTTTAATCAAACAAACCCCACTAACTGAGATATGGAGTAAAGCATCTTGGCTCCAATAACTATTCATGGACCTAGGAATCATTAGATTTAACTACAAGGATTCATAAACTATTATTTAAAGATTTTTATATATTCAAGAACAATTATAGATTCAATAAATGGACTTACAATCCTTTGAAAAAATAAATCATCAAGGGGAATCCATAGAGCGAGCCAACCGATCACTAAAATAGAAAACTGATGAAGTGGTATGACTACGAGACATGAAAATCAATCCAAACTCAGATATAGATGACCATGAGACTCATGTATAAAGGATTCAAGTTTATTATAAGTGATGATCAGTCTTAAGGCCTCCTAGTAGATAAATCAAGAATTGGATGTACTGATTGTGGAGGAGCATCCATTATTTGACATCAAAGAGGATAGCTGGTAAAACCTTCAATAGTTAACAAAAAACTGTCACCACATGTTTGATGATTTTTGATGATCATATGACCAATTTTTTTCATAAGTATTTTTATTGGTCCTTCCTTTTTTGAAGTCTCACGGAAGACTCTTGGGTCCCCCTTCCTTTAAATTAATGATAAGAATTATTTTTTATATGAAATATTTTCAATCCTCTATCCCATCCTAATCATTGTTTTATAATAATTGATGAAACTTATGAGGAACAATATCAAGATGGATTGAATATACTATATAATTGTATAAACATAGATTAAATAAATCACAACTTCCAACTAATTGAGTCAAAGATAAAACATGAGGCAATTACTTATACCTAAAATATACACCATCACGTGGACATGTGTAGGATGAATATGTAATAATATTTAACATCACCATATGATAGGGTTAACTTGTGAGATGATGTATTATAAGATTTTGTCTCCACCTAAGCATATGAACTTAGATAGGTGTAGAGAGATTATATATCATAATATATATACCAAAATCATTGGCTAAGGTTGGATCATTTGGATATGGAATATGGTTTCCTCATGGATGTGTTTTTTAAAACAATTATAGGTGCACTAAATATACTGGCATATGTACCAACACTATACACTAGATTTAGTCCATTTTAATATGGAAGATTAGTGGCTCAGCATGAATAAAATCATGAAGGGGAATTATAGAATGAGGATTCTAATGTTAAAGGGCGATCAATCTCCCAAATACTATATCCTCACACATTTATTATGGGTGTTATAAACATATTATATAGAAAAAAAAGAGTGACATAATTGTTTTCTAGATCAAGGGACCCCATGTGCATAAATTTAATTGTTTAAGGGTCATATGGTGGATTATACAATATTTTCATCTCTTTATTTAGCTTTAAATTTTTATGACATTTTTGATGAGGGAGGACTAGTGGGTTGGAACTCTGATTTAAACAAGATTCCATTTTTTTTAATTTTTAGAATAATAATCTATATTCCCTTTTCCCTTTTCAAATGATCAATTTTTCATAGGTTATGCAAGATGCATGTATGGAGAGTTGGGACTCAACCTTTTACTAGGTTTCCATTTATGGGTTTTAAACATTGACAGTGTAGTGCCTATTCTATTGGATAGTTTAAGATCATGAAATTCATACCAATGTATATGGAATTTATGTTCATTCAACGTTGACCCAAAGTAAGGAATTCTATTGAGAATCATGGGTGAGACAAAACAAACATGAATGAGGAACCTAATGATATTAATGTAGATAGACCCACAAGTAGGTTCATGCAGTTTAGGGTCATTATTCCTGAGTTTTTGAGGTTTAAGTTCATGTAGATTTGAACCAGAATATGAAGGGAAATGTTTTTTGGCTTTATAGTTGTAAACTTGACATGCTTTGAATTTGTATGAGACACCATTAGTACATAAATCCTGAAAAAAATGAATATAGTTTAAGATCATAATGCTCGAACCATTGTAGATTCTATTTAAGTTTAAATAGTTTCGACCAAAAAACAAAGGATGAGATAGTAAATTTATAAAGGGAGGTAGGAAAACCCAATGTAAATGAGAAGTCCGTTTCTAGTACTAACCATCTCATTAGTGTATGCATAAAATTCAATGTTATAGTGCCCAAAAAAGTGTTTCATGAAGTTTAGGGACACACATTATGTGTTGGTAAAAGGTGCATGGAAGAAGCATGAAATGAGGGTAAAATTAAAATTTTCATGTTTTGATTGATGTTGTAAGGTTATAACTAGTTTTGTGCACCCGATTAACTACCTAAAGATCTAATGTGAAGAAAATTTAGCATGCAAATAAAATAAAACCGTTACCTAATTTGATTTTCTAATGCAAGCATGTTCCACTCATAGCCACTGATCATTGATAAAATAAAATGATTTTAGATACCTCTATATTGTACACACAAGCTTCAAGATAGTACTGTTATGTTTATATTTTATTTCTAGGTGCTATAATGGAGAATCAAAGAGGCTTCAATGTCCTTGTGATTTCCTGAGCACTGTTCCTTCAATTCAGTTTGAAAAACATGGATCAGGGTGATCAAATCTCTTCTTTATAAATCTAAATTTTAGGAGATAAGTGGTAGAGTATATTAAATTAGAGGTAATGAATAATCACTCAAATTTATGATTCTCATGTCTTATATAGGTAGGTTTAAAGTATCAGGAATTGCACTTAGGCTCCCAGCTAACTTAAACCTTCTAAATAATCACTTATTGACACTAAATGACTTATAAAATGAGTCATAAATGAAATTTATATATTATCAAATACTTTTAACATTTAATAATTGTTACATGATAAAATCCGAGTCATTCACTCAACTTTATTCCCCCATTAAATACTTAAACAAACCTTGAATAATAATATTCATTCCAAAAATATCTATTTTGTATTCACTTAATTACTTGTTCATAAAATGAGTAAATAAATTCAAAACTCATTATTATGAACTTGAATAATGTTTAATTTATTTATTTCTTAGTGATCAGTCAAACTCAGAAATCACCTAAACCCCTTGGTGGGTCCCACCATGTTATAAACTCTTATTCACTTAGAATAGGAAAAGCTCTTGAATACACTTAGAGTGTGACCATATAGGTCCTTGTATTGATATCATTGAGTACTAGTCATAGTTTGGGAGTGGAGTCTGTCAAACCATCATGGACCATATAAATAAAAGGAATAGTCATAGTAATAACCACCTCTCATACAAACATATATAGTGTAATATAATCTATTGTTTAATGATTTTTCATAAAGATGGTCACACAATGTATTCCACCATACTTATCTGATTTATTTATTCTTGTCTATACCAGATTGACCTACATTATTCTACCACGTGCAAGTATTTTTTTAAGGTACTGCCATCCTAGTCAATTAACCCCAGATATCTATTCCTCTCAGAAGTGAAAAAATTATATCTTGATCATTCAACCAATTCCACACCACTAATGATGAAACCTACAAAAGATACCTCAATACAATATAAATTTCATGGTTTTCATATAGAATAAAATTAAAAAATAAAATCATACACACTGATAATGATCTCAAGTCAAGATACCGATACACATTCTTCTAGATTATAACAACCAATGATACTAGAAACATGCAGTGTTCCAATTGGCGGGATAGTCTTCAAGATATCCTTTACCCAAGGTCACCAAGTCCAAAATTCATGATAAAAAGTATCAATGATTATGAGACCATAATACTTGATGTTAATACCTCATCTGCATCCTATAAGTATGATATATCTAGACCACATGACATAAGTTTAACATTACTTCTATAGTATATTAAGGTTCTCATTATAGTTGGTAATTACTATAACTTGTTGATATAAAAAATAATCTAAGGGAATTACCATGAAAATAGTGTATTTAGAAGTATCAACACTATCATGGTAAAAATAAATCATTCATAACTCTATGTATACATAGTATTGTAATTGAAAAGTACCATTCAAGGTAGATCTTGGGAAACCACTTTTACAACTCTCCCACTTGCACTAGTGTCGACTTGATAACCCTCAACCCATTAGACCTAACATGATAATTTTATGATTCTTATGAGTTATGGATTTAGTTATTAGACCTTCCATGATTTCTTACATGGCTACTATACTATTTGTAACTATACCTTCTTTAGTAAAAATCGATAGGAGAATATATCCCTAAGTATGTCCCTTTTTTATCTATCATAATATTTACATATTAGGTTATACCATCATCATAAGGTTATCATAATTTATATTATGATAATAATTTACTCACTAGGATTTATTCTAAGTACTTTAACAAATCATTTCATGCCTTTACAACTTCTCTATCTGTATTAGAAGCTAAAAAATACATAGTATTTAAAGATATGGATACTACTGGCTTCAATGAGCTTCTCTTTATCATTTAATTTAAAAAAAACATGATATTAATCTAAAAATATCTATAAGAATACTAGTTTGTATCCACTGATATCTAAGGTTACTTCCTCTCTAAGTACTAGGTGCATATCTCTTGTACATTTCATGTACTATTAGATAGATTGGACTTCTTACATTGAAATTATTTTAGATTTATTCGATATTTTGTTACCACAATGTATGTATTTTCAATATAATATCTATTATATGACATGGAATAAATGATAACTCCATCACCAATTTTTATATAATTAAACTCATCATTAAATCTCATTATATGCCTTATACATATCTTCTTAGAGAGATTTATGCCACATGACATTAGAAAAAATTCTCTCTCAAATTATGCTAACCTGTATCTATCAATACCTTGTTAATTTATGTTATTTGACTTAATATAATATACTCTTAGATATACCTCATTATATATTTTTCCCTAGATCTTGGTTTAATACTCTAAGTTAATATATTGATAAAATATAGTCTTAACTATCTTTAAGACTACTAACTATTTTTCTTATGTTCTTAACATATATTACTTTGAAAACTATGGCACTCCCAGTAACCTTTTATAAAAACAAGGAATAATTTCATTCTAAACATTAATTATTGGATTTATATTGTGTCACCAACCATTTTCTGGTTTCATCATATATAATCCTTCAAAGAAAGGCAAACTTGATATCCAATAACCAATATAACGATCATAGAAATTTGTAATGACAAGTATAATTCTAATGAAGTTAAGAATAATAACTAGGTGTAACCGATCGGGTATTATTTTTACCATGTTTATATCACCCATGTATAGTTTTTATTGAATAACCACCAATGAATTTACATCAATTGAAGACACTACCAAAATGTTGACTTGATTTTAGTACATGAAATACACTTTTTTGAATTCATATGAACATTTCAATCATAAATTATTTCCATTTACTACTTCCTTATAGGATACATTATTATTAATGAATAATTTATTACTCGAGATAGTGAATAGAAAACCACAACTATGGTTTTAACTTTCCTACACAATACGTGTCTTTAGAATATTTATTTTCCAATTGTTCCTATGCTAACTCCTCATGTATATCGATCCTTGAATTTATCCAAGTAAATATTTCTCCCACTATCACAAATAGAAATTTTCAACCTATTATATAAATATATTCTATCAATTGACTATAAATTTTCTTTATTATGGATTTATATAATATCCTTATAAAACTTTATGATAATTATAGAGATTCACTTTGTTATTTTCATGATAAATTTTTTTATTGACATAGTCTTAATAGAATATTTTCATCTAAAAACACAATTTAAGAAATTATGGATTTATTTCATACTATAACTCATATGATATCCATTTTCATTATAGTTGAATGATTCCTTTAATAATAATGGAACGATTTGAAAAACTGAAAAGATTCATCATTGATACTCCTCATACATTCATCATGTATAGGATTCGTATATGGAAATGTGAGTTTATGAATAAATCCAATATACATTTTCATGATCAATAAAAACTTGTTAGACTCATCAATCCTCATTTTCCTAACATCATGGTGCTAATGTATAAGGAAATTCATGTTTTGGAATAAATCAAATCAACATTTTCATGATAGATGAATTCTTGGTTACTATATTCTTTGGAAAATCAAAATGAATCAGGTCACATCTTCTAAAAAAACATATTAATTATTTCAATTTCACATAAAAAAGAATATTATGAAGTGGAAAATTTTAATTTTATATTATTTATGAAATATTTCACATGTATCTTATTGAACTAGTTCAATAATATTTATGGATTATCATATTTAGTGTAAAAAGGTACCTTGGTTAATTTTTAATCAAATAAGAAATGTTTCTGAACACCATGTTTTAACTCTTGAAGAGTATAAACACACTTCTTGGTTTTTACTAGAAATTTTCTTCTAGATTTACACGAATAAGAATATAATTTCCAAAACTAGGAATTATTGAGTCTTTAATTTCATATTAATCATTTACTTCCAGTGATTCAAGTATTTCTGAACTATTAGTTGAGTATGATACACCACAACCAATATTCATTTCAAAGTGAAATAATTCTCACTGTTTCCAATGGACACATGAGATAAAATTTTTGGTAAGAATAAATAGAATCTCTACTAATTAAAGTTTCATTCTTCTCATTGCTGATATAGGAACCAAACATTATCATTCATTTGAAGAATTAACTTTACTTCATATAATGCTTCTAAACTTACTTTGTTGCTATATTTGGATACAAATGTGTGACAGACATATAATAGCTAATACCTAATAAGTGAAATATAAATTTCACATACATTGATTAATATACATGAATTAAAAGCCTCTAATTACTTCTATATCAATACATTATAGTTTCCCTTCCATAGATTTATTTTTTCATATGTGAAGTAAATATCTCTTGTATAATGATATTCCTATTTTATTTAAAATAAATTATAAAGGTGACTTTGGTGCTACACTTTCCATTTTACTTTTCACCTTATTAACCATAATAAATAAAGATTAATATTAATTCAACTTTTTTATCTTCTTGGAGATACTTACCTAAAAAGATATTGAATAATTTTCTCTAGTCTCTTCATTTTATAGTTCTTAAATGAAACTAGAGTATTTGTGTGATAAATATATAAGAATCAGATAGTCTAATTCATTTCTTGTTTACCTTTCTCTTTAAATATTTTTTATAGATAAAAATCATGGTATAACCATCCATGTCCTATCATTAATTTCATAACTCATTGAATATCCCATTTCACCCGCACTTCCTGAGGTGGCTCAATAAGTAGTGGGGGCTCCAATACATATAATTTAATTTCATATCATTGTATTTTGTTCAAGAGATGATATAACTATTAGAAATTCATGGTATTTAAGACATTATATTTTTCAAGAATTTATTGGAGATAATTTTTGGTATTAATTGAACTTTTTCTATAAAATACATCAACTGATTTTTACTTTAATTTTGATTACCAATTATTAGAAATTGTAGATTTAATAATATTAATGTTTTCCACTATTTTATCAAATACTAGTAGGTATAAACTACTTGATTAGGAATACTATTTATTTAAAGTATTTTAGTGGTATGGATTCTCAAAACATCTCCTCATAGTCTGAGTTATGGATACACTACTACTCGAAGAGTTTCAAGATAAGATTTTGGTTATCCAACTATATTAACTTGAGAATCCTAATTTTTTTGGGTGGAGTCCCATATCCTATATATTTTAACGTTGTATTAATCAAAAAGTTTCCTCTAAAGTTGAAACAAGATAGATATGATTACTTATTTACTTCTAAATCTAGTTAAGCTGACCCAAAAATTTTATAATAATGCCCTAGTAACGAGATTCACTCACAACTAGGGTTTTTAAGCACCTCAAACTTATAGTTTTATTTAAATACAAATGATGGAAGATGTTATGACTTAATATATCTTTGAGGGTGTAATTAACTAACCTGGGTTAACTAGAAAGGCCACCCGATCCATCCCATCAAGATGGTGAGGTGAAAAAAGATAATGGAAACAAGTCTTGTATAAAACAGAATAATACATAAAACCAGATTAAAAAGGATAAGAAATAGATACATCAATGATCTATAAAATCTAATACCAACTATCTAAACTAGAAATTATTTCAAGACAAGACCATCAAGTCTCAACGTGAACAGTTGTTACCTCTAAACCACCCTTCTATGAATATAATGAAAAAAAGGGAAACTGACATGAAACATGATTCCATTTACTTTAACCGGGTCTTGAAAAACAATTTCTATAGATACCTAATGGAAAACGTAGGGTGTGATATGAATTCTAGTAGTATTCCACCAAATAATCCATAAAAATTATAATATCAATAATGTAGTAGATATAGATTTTAAAAAAATTTTACAAAGAATTTTCATAAATCAAAACCATTTGTAAATCAACCCATGGTTTATCATAAAAGCCTTTCATCTTCTCAAAACAAGAAATATGAAAGTATAAGTGATAAATAAATAGAGAATAATCAATACAATCCATGAATACACTATATGGTAAACATTTAACCAAATAACCGTGATTAATCCATCATGTTAAAGAAAGTGATAAAATAACTATGACCAATCCATCGCATGAAAGAAAGTGATCAAATAACCATGACCAATCCATCATGTAAAATCAAGTGAAAAAAAACCATGACTAATCCATAATGTGAATCTACAATCATAAAAGACAAATAACACCATTTGGGACCAAGACTATATGTATATATACTAGCCATAAAAATATCCCCAATCCAGGACTATCCAATCATAAAAGACAAATAAAACCATTTGGGATCTAAAATATGGGTATATGCACTAGAAATAATAGGAAATCCATAATCTTGGCCTATGGTGGATCCAAAAAATATTAAATTTAGTGAAATTATGCACACTAATGTGAAAGAAAATCTCAAGTGGCATTACACACAATATGAGTGACATCACTATTCTCAAAGCACCCAAGGCTCCAAATGTGCTATGTTTTCAAAATCCATTTAAAACCCATGTTTAATTTTTTAAAAACATTTTAAAAGTAATCAAAATCTACTTTGGTGCTTGAAAAACAATTTTCAAACCAAAACCACCATTTATAAATTTTATCAAACACTTGGTGTACACAAACCATTTTTAAAGAAAAACCCCTTTGAAAACATGATTCCTTAAAAAAATCCATTATAAATCGCAAATAAAATCAATTCAAAGAATAATCCAAATTAATTTATAGGAATGATAATAAATGCATAAAATTATCCATTTTTATAGAAATTTCTACCTTAAGAATGGAGGTAGAACTAATCACCTTTGAAAATAGAGACTTGGGAAGAGTAGTCTGTGTCCTCACAATCCTAGATCTATAAGAAAAACATTGAAACCCCATAAAAACCTTTAGATCTGAAATTCATAGCCCACATGAGTTCCAATGAGACAAGGGTAGGAGATATCTAGCAAGGATATAAGAAAGGAATATGAAACTACATCAAAATACAAACATACCTTGAGAAATATGTCTAGAATGAAGGGAAATCACCAATAACCCCAAGGGATAAGCCTCTAGATCACCGAGGAAGGATTAAGTAGAGCTTAAATGAGACTAGGGGGTTATTAGTCATATCAAAACATTGGAAAAAAGGGTAAAACCCAACTTTTTAAAGGTTGAAAATGTTGTTCATGGTTAGGACACATAGTTATACAAACCATGTTCTAACCATTCACTAACTGTGCATGCATAATATATCTTTAAAAAGACAATCCATATGGTCTACTAAAAAAAGGCACATGGTTTGGTCAAACCATGAAGCCCCCTTGGTAAAACACAAAGACCCCACACAATTTGAAATTTTTGAGTTTAATGGTTTCTTTAGCAGTGCTCAGACCTAGAAAAACACCATTTTTAAAACAGAGATACATACTATATAGTTACTATACGTTTAGTACAAACCATGTGGTAATATGGTGCCAACCATGTGTATTACTTGTCTCCTACAAAAATATCCATTTTCCCTCATTATCCCAAAATATCTAGAATAAATTAAACACAAACCAAGATTAAATTAGAGTATACTTGAGAACTAGTGAGTGCTATGATTCTCCCCACCACAAAAGGTTTCTATAAACAAAAATTCCTTAAGATACTAGACCCAAAAAAAAGAAGTCCATTATTGAATCATCAACAATTCCTACTCCCACATCTCATGGATGTCCCATCCACATTGCCATAAAACCTGGACCCAGATAGTCATTTTACCACCCAGTACCTTACCTTGATGCTCCACAATCTGAACTGGTAGCTTAACAATGGTGGTATTAGGATCAATATCAAAATCCTCCCATATAATAACATCATAATTACCAAATCGATACATCATTATCCAGGAAACATGAAACAAATAATGAATTGAATTCAATAAATATGGTAAGTCCAACTGATATTCAACCATTCCAAGTCACTCCATGATCTCAAAGGGGTCAAAAACTCTCAGTGCCAACATACCCTTATTACCCAACTAACGATGTACTAAGAAAGATGAAACTCTAAGAAAAATCCTATCATTATCTATAAACTATAGTGGAAGATGAGGACAATTTGTATAAGATTTATAACAACTATATACCATGAAAAACTCTTCCAGATAAACTACACCCTTTATATTGTCTCCTGAATGAGACTCAGCCCAAGCAAGGACCACTATCCCAACTTTTCCCAACATAAGGGAGATCCACATGGATGACTATAAATTGCTTCAAAGGGAACCATATTTATTGAATCCTAAGAACTATTATTATTAGAAAATTTGTCGAGAGGAAAATTATTTTCCCTAGATTCTCCAAAATAAATAAAGAAATCCCAAAGAATATCCTCAAGAACCTAGATTTCTCTCTCTATATGTATATCCATCTATAGATGATAAATCATGATCAATTTAAACTAGGAACCCATCACCTCCTAAAAACCTTTCTAAAACCTATATGTAAACCTCTGGCCCCTATTAGAAATATTCACAGAGGGAAACCCATTAAGAATCATAATATATTGGATATACAAGTATATGAGATGTTCTAATTTCATCATCTCCTTGATTGGTAAGAAATGATACAGTTTCATAATTTGACCAATTATCACCCACAAAATCCTTCCCACTAGGATTTGGTGGAAAACTAATGATGAAATCCATGGAAATATCATCCCACTTACTTATTGGAATGGGTAAAGTTTTAAATAAACCAATAGTTCTATGGTATTATTCCTTAATTTTCTAAAAGTAGAGACTCTGTGAAACAAAATCTGAAATTGACCACCTCATTTCCAGACACTAATACCGAAGTCTCAAATCATGATACATCTTGGTATCCCCAAGGTGTATTGACCAACATGACCGGTTTCCACTTCCCATCAACTCCTACCATATGAAAGAAGAAAGATCCACTAGGAGGATGATACCACTCACATGAGGTATCCCCACAATAAATGGATTTAACAAAAAATTGGAACTTGGTGTCTAACACCTTCTTAAGATAAACTCAGTCATCAAAAGAAGAGTTAATTTTATTGAATCGAAGAACACCTATTTTCCAATATCTTCCACTCACAAGACCATCTCATCAAATAATCTCATCAGAGACCACTCCTTAATTTATCCCTTCACATCTTGTGTTTTTAATTTTCTACTTAATGCATCGACAACCACATTACATTTCCCAAGAGTGTATGAAATATCAAAATCAAAAGTTTGAAGATACTCCACATATCATCTCTATTGAAAGTTTATATCCCTCTGAGTAAAAATATATTTTAGTCTCTTATGATCAAAATACACCATAAAAAAATCCCCAAGGAGATAGTGACCCCAAATTTTCAGTGAATTCATAACTGCTGCCAACTCAAGATCAAGGATAGGGTAGTTCTTCTCATGAGGGCATAACTAGTGAGATATATAGGCCACTACCTATTTAACTTATATGAATACAAATCCCAAACATGTACCATAAGAATAAAAATTGGTTTTGAAGTCAACATCACCTTTATCTTGTCAAAATATCTTTTAATTTTTTCATTCCATTCAAACATCACACCCTTACAGGTTAAATATGTCATTGAATATGCAATCTTGGAGAAATAATAAAAAAAACGCCAATAGTAACCAGAAAACCCAAGAAGTTTCAGATCTCAAACCCATTTCTAGGATACTCTCAGTACATAAAAGCCATTATTTTATTGGGATCCACTAAGGTTATGCTATCAGATATGACATGCCCCCAGAAATTTCACATCCTGATCCAATAATCACATTTGTAAATCTTACCATATATATAATGTTATTTAAATATTTGAATAATTATGTCCAAATGGTTTGTATGATTCTCCTCTAACTTGGAGTACACCAAATACCATCCACGAACACAATAAAAAAAGTGTCCAATAACTGATGAAAGATTTGGTTCATCAAATTCATGAATACTATAAAAGAGTTAGTGAGACTGAATGGCATAAACAGAAACTCAAAATTCCCATACTAAAGCCTAAATTCTATCTTATGTATATCCTATTCTCCAACTCTCAATTGGTGGTACACTAATCAAAGGTAATTTTTTAAAAACAAATGTTCCTCTCTAAGCCGGTTAAAGAGATTATCAATCTTGGGAAAAGAATATTTGTTCTTAACAATAACCTGATTCAAATTTTGACAATCCTTAGAAAGTATAAGAATAATTTTTACCTTCATAGAAAAGAGGTTAGGTGAATCCCATGGTGAAATGATAGGATAAATAAATACCTTAGCCTTTAGTTCCTCAATATGGACTTTAAGTTCCACCAACTCAGTTGGAGATATTCAATATGACAACATAGAAATGAGAATCATACCAGGAATAATGTCAATAGTAAAATCAACCTATATCTATAGTGGTAAACTATAAAAATCATAGAAAAAGATCTTAGGGGTATGAAAACACTACTACAAGAAGAAGAAAACCCAGACAAGGTTCAACAACATCAAGAAACATCTATGAAAATTGGCATGAGATTACCTTAGTATAAGGAACAATATTCCCCACCCTTCCTGATCTAAAGTACCACTCACCTTGAAAAACACTAGTGACCCCATAAAAAGATAAAAACTGAACCCAATGATGATAAATTTCTCTAAAAACCTTGATTATGATCATCCATCCAAATTTTAATTTTTATTATTATGCTATTTTTAAGGAAAAATGGTAAAACAAATGTTCAAAACCAAGCACCACTACGTGCTAAAAAAGATCACAAAATGATTATACACAAGAATTAGATTACTTGAATCAGCTACTATATATAGTTCCTAGTGCAGCATACTAACCAGGGTGTCTAGATCCTCTCTAATAAGCTCTTTAAAGTGAGTAATAATCCGTTCCATTTTCTAAATAAATTCCTTTGAATTTATTTTACTCAGATTGAATCCCCATGCAATTATTTGATCTTGTTTATCTAACCACACTTCTTGCTCCTCATTGGCATCCACTTTCAAACTTCATAAATCCTTTTCATCTCCTCTTCTGAGAAATTGGGTCTTAAAACTTGATCAAGAATTTATTCCTTGGAGTGAATGATAAGATTCAAGCACTCCCCATCCTCTTCATCCCTAACTCTAGTATTCCTTCATGATTCTTTACTTCCCCCTTCTGTAGAGATATTATTTCCTTGTTTCTACCCTTCTTGGTTGACCTGGTATCCATTGGTTTTAGAAAGTGGGAGTAATCCTTGCGTCCCTTTGGTTTCCCCCTGAACCAAAATACATTTCCCTCAGTCTCAAATGACTTTTTTCCTTTCTTTCTTCTAATGCTGTGAGGACCTTTCCCTTGAAATCGGTCTGTGCTATCCATTGAAGGGTGACTAAATATTTCATCACCTGAAGAATCCTCCTCCTGAGACACTGGAGGTTATTGAACTTCCAAACCATCAAAATAGTTCCCCAACTTTATCATTGTGCATTCTTTTAGGGGCCTCTTCTTACATAGAGACTCCCCCACACTTTCCTTTTTTACCCAGGATGATTTTCTTCCCCCTAGACTCAGCCTTCAAATGGACTGTGGAGTTGGAACTAAGGATGTTTGGGTTTAAGGGCCCCAAGACACTCGTTCCATCCATCCTCTCTTGTAAACAATGAGATTCTGTTGTAGCCCACAAGAAGGACTTCCCCTACACCGTGTCTGACCCTAAAAGATACTCATATCTATGATCCCTAAAATGTATATGCTCTTTAGTGTCCTCCCAGCCTTGAACTTGAGAGCCACCGGGATTCTAAACATCACTCCCTATCAAACTCACCACACCTTCCTCGATTGAGCTGGATATAACTGGAGGATCCACCATAGCCACTACTAAGGGACCCTACTCTTCTTCTCCATTTAGACCCAAATCATGTTTTAAATGGGAAAAAATGTTCACAACAAGTGAGGCTACCTCATGAGACTTCACACTCTTTACTACCACTATAGAAACCAAGGGACAACACCACCAGAGCTCAATCTCCCGAATGTACTCAGCGATTGGAAATTCCTCATGTACTATCACCTTTGGAGAATCCCCACACACCTCATCATAATCTCCCAAACTAGCACTATCCCACACCTAGTGGTTCACTATGGGATAAACCTATACCTCAAATCCATCAGAAGTACTGATCATAGTTTTCCTAACCCGGATCCTATGATGGAAACCAGAAACCAAATGGCCAAGCCTGTGGCATCCCAAGAAGAATGCTGGCCATGATTCAAACACCACCATCTATTTCCATCTAAACTATTCTCCTAATGAAATCCACAACCACTCTAATAGAGGTACCGAAACATCAACCTCAATGCATACCTAAGGTAATATTGGGCGACAAACGAATCTTGTGCGATTATTAGAACACAAATATCTTCCAACCAGATTGCCTAGAATACATATAATAGATGGGATATGGAAAGGGAGTGGAAGATTTGGACACTTTACCCACACCGCTGATGAAGTCAGATCATGATTCATGATGAACTCATAAGACCATCAAAGGAGATAATAACCACATCTGTTGAAGACACTAGGAGCACTGTACCAGTCAACAATTAGGTCATCCTCTAAGGAGAAATAAATCATCAATTGGTGTTGATCGAGAAGAACCACCACCACTCAATGTTTAATACCCCATGAATTGAAGAAAAACATATCAAATGAGTCAACCGAGGGACATCAACCCCTAAATTGATCCACCAACATCGATCTGTGAAGGACTAAAGCTGTGTTGAACTTCTTTGTAGAAAACTAGAGTTGGGGAGAGCCTTCATGAAGGTCAAGAACTTTTGGGAAAAGAGGGATCAATGGGAAAGGTGTAAGGAAAGATTTATTAGTGAAAGGAGTGAAAGGATGATCCATTACAGAAGAATGGAGGTCATTACCCCATCCCCCCACTGGGGAGGAGGGGGCTGGAGCCACGACCATCTCAGCTAGGGCATTGCCACAGAAGGCGCAAGGTCTAAAACAGATCATATAATTTTTTTAGAAGGTAATTATGATCATAAAATCTATTACATTAATCATGTTGAAGATGTAAATATTAATAACTAAAAATTCCCACAACACCTTGAAGTTAGCTATCACCACCTAACATGCAGAACACTTGAACCCTTTTTTCAGACCTCTTTCCCAAAGGTGTGGAAAAATCCAACAAGAATGGAATAATTTAAAAACATAAACCCAATAGGTAAACTAACTTTAATGATATAAAAAATGATCAGAACATATTTCAAAAAAAGCTGGCACCATAGAATATGAAATAAACACCATACCTCTAATAGTGGTAGGAACTACTTCAGATTCCTCTGTCACATATTCCACCACATAAAGATGTATGATCTTTACCACATGAACATCACCATTGGTCAAAGGATTTGACCCACCACCCTTGGAATATCAATACGAACCTATGAACCCTTGGTGAGGGTGGATCCAACTTTACTACCATGGGATATCCATTAAAAAAATCATCAGATGTCCCGATAATCCACAACGATGACAAGTATTAGGAGACTACATATAATTAGGGTTAGTATGACCACACCTTCCACACTGGTAGCATAATAACTACTTATATCCTAATGAATCCCCTAAAACTAGTTCTAAAGAAAACCGAACACCCCTGCGCTTCTTTTCTGGCCAGAAGACACACCCTGGATAAAAACTTCACCAACTGAAGTTCCAACCAAACTATCATTTATAGCTTTTTCATCCTCTATCAAAGATGATTTGTTGACTACGTATATGAAGGAAAAAATACACATGAGAATCACCATCGATCGAATATCTGATGTCAGTACAAACTCAAATATTCGATCCTTTAGGTACTCTTTGGTGACTAGCTTTGGTGAAAAATGTACTAGCTTAAAAAATTGGGTGAAATAATCCAGAATGGTACATTCCACTTACTCCAAGGTCCGAAACGCCTAGGTCCTCACCTCACATAAAATTACAGGGTAAATTTTTTAATAAAAAATTTTATTTAAATAAGTCTAGGTAAGATCCTCATGTAACTTATCTTAAAAAATAGAGTCTGACCACCTCCTTCCTAGTACTTCGAACATATAAGTTGAAAAAACCAACTTAGAGTCTTCAGGAGTCTCCAAAACTTTAAATATACTATCAATACACTCTAGACACTACTCAGATTCCTAGGGTCCTTTATCACCCTGGAAGATGGGTGGACACTGCTTAGTGAATTCAGAGCCATGGTCCACCACAAGTCCGGGGTTCCCGAAACCCACACGGCGTATAGTCTGAATTATATGGATTAAAACTTCAACCAAAGAATGGTCCACTAGAGGATTCACCTAAGGATCCTATCCCACAACTTCCTCTCTCTGATTTGAAAGTTATCCTCTTAGAGTCATTTTCTTTTAAGAACAAGACAATGATCAATCATCTTTAGAGAATAACCCAAAATATGAGGTCCAACTTCAATAATTCCTATCCATGATTTAAAAAATTAATAATTTAAAGTAATTATGAATTATATGAATGAAAAATAATTCTTTAATAAGGAACATAACCATTTAAATAAATTCCCCATCCAGTTCATTCAAATGACCTCAAACTCCAAGTCTCATACTTATTGAAAATTTTCCGACCACCCATGGTAACTTGAGTTTAGACACAAAAGTGAACTGTCTTGGCACCCTCCCGCAATTAATACCCAAATTAGGAAGTTCCTAACTCCTATATACCAAAGACACAAATCCAAACTTAGGTAGTATTAACACACTTTAGGATGATCATCAATATGATTCCATTCTATAACAAACAAACCTGGGTCTATAAGAGAAGCCACCCTAGTCGTCCCATCATGGTGGTGAGGTGTACCAAGATAACCGAAACAAGTCTCATATAAAATAAAACAATACATACAACTAGTGTAAAAAGTGGAAGAAAGAGATACATCCAAGATCTATACAATCTATGCCCAACCAGCAAGACCATAATGTATGTCAAAACAAGACCATCAAATATCCATATGACCAACTATTACCTCCAAACCATCTTACTATAAAGGAAAAAAGGGAAAATGACATGCTACATAATGCCCTTTACTCTACCTAGGTCCTAAAGAAAAACTTCAAAAATATCCCAAAGGAAAAAGTAGGATGTGAACACAAATTCCATTAATATTCCACTATAGAATCTATAAACATTTTAATAACAAGAATAAAATAGTTCAATATTTTAAAACAATTAGTTTTCAAAATAATTTTCACAAATAAAAACTATTTATAAACCATCCTGTACTTTTTCATAAAAGCCTTTCATATTATCAAAATAAGGAATATTAAAAGTATAATTAATAAAGAATGAGATCATAATCAATATAATCCATGAATACACCATATGATAAACATGTAAAAAATAACCATGAGAAATACATAATGTGAAATAAAGTGACCAAATAACTAGGAATAATCTATCATGTGAAAGAAAGTGAGAAAATAACCATGAACAATCCCTTATGTGAAAGAAAGTGAGAAAATAACCATGACCAATATATCATGTGAAAGTCTAATCATAAAAGACAAATCACACCATTTGGGATATAACCTAATGGTATACATACTAAACATAACAAGAAATCCCTATCCAGGACTATAGTGGATCCAACCAGTAAAAACATTAGTGGAATTACGCACACTAAATTGAAAGAAAAAATAAAGTGGAATTACACATACTATGAGTGACATATATATTCCCAAAATACCCAAGGTTCATAGTTTTCTAATTTTGTCCAAATACATTGGAAAATCGTGACCAAAATCTATAAAAAAATTTCAAATCCAATCCTATCTGCTTCGGTGCTTGAAAACCCAATTTTAATCCAAAACCACTATTCCAGATTTTTATCAAACACTTGGTGTGATCAAACCCCTTTTAATGAAAAATATCTTTAAAAAAATATTCATTTACAAAAAAATACATTGTAAATCAAAAGTCAATTAAATTAAATGAATGACCCTAATAAATTTAGAAGAACAATAAGGAATTCATAGAATCATCCCTTTATATCAAGACACCTACCTCAAGAATAAAGGTAGAACTAATATACTTCAAGAACAAAGATTGGGGAAGATTATATCCAGTCCTCATGATCCTAGATCCATGATAAACACATCCAAAATCCATAAAACCCCTTAGATATGAAATCCACAGTCCACATGGTTTCCAATAAAAAATGTGAGGAGAGATATAGCAAGGATCTAAGAAAGGATGAGGAAACCATATCAAAACCCAAAAATACATTTAGAAATCAGTCAATAATAAAGGTAAATCTGTAATAATCGAAAGGGAGAAGCCTATATATTTTTGGGATATGATTAGTTAAAGACTAAATGAGATAATGTAGTGATTAGGCCTAAATATCAACAAGGAAAAGGGCAAAAACCAACTTTCTAAAGGTTCAAAATTTTGTTCATGGTTAGGATGCACAGTTAGAAAATACTATGCCAACCATGCATGGATAAAATCTATTTAAAAAATAAATATTCATGGTCTCAAGGGAAAAGACCTATAGTTTGGTCAAACTATGAAAACCCCATGAAAAATACCCAAACTCGCACGGTTTTCCCTGGTGAGCCATGTAATGACTCGTATTTTCCTATTTTTATTTTTAGAAAATTACTAGGAAAATTCTGAGACTAAGCACTGAGATGGTATGTGATTCCAAGAACTGGTGTGCTCGGAATGGTCTGTAAAAAAATATGAAGTGTTTAAATATCACGCCTAAGAAGTTTTCCTAAAAAGTGGAATAACTCTTAAATGGGTGCCCAGATCAGAAAACTAATGGAACCATTACATTCAAGATAGAGGGTTTACCCTAGTCACAACTTAACTTTAGTCAGCATGGGCCTCCATTGAGAAAACCCAAAAATGGAATAACTGTAAATAAAATAATTAAATAAAATTATTTTATTTTCAAATCCTATAACTCATAGATGGTAACTCGGATTGGAAATATGAGATTACCATTGAGCACATGAGGGCGTTCTTTCCTTAGGAAGATTCTAACCTATACAGGAATAGGTCGAGGGTAAAAGTTAATTTTTGGGCATTCTAAATAAAATTCAAAATAAAATTAATAAAGTTTATATTCTTCAAAAATGTTTATCTGCAACACAACATCGAGCTAGAGATTTAATTTCATAAATAAAACAACATAATTATGCTACAAATCAAGTGTAATAGAAACAATGTTTCATTTAATAAATGAAATAATGTAATGATGTGGTGACTCAACATAATAGAAATTCTGAAACACATTTCCTCTATTAATTTGGTAAATAGAGATATGGGATCAGAGAAGGATCCTAGAGTTTTATCTGAAAACTTGGAGGAAATTCATTGTGGAACAATGAGCGGCGATGAACGATGAATGACGACAGATCAACCAACAGATTCAGATCGGATGTCGACGGATTGACGAACAACGAATGCAGGATCCCCCCTTCATTAGAGATCAATCAAAAACCAGGTAGGGGTTTGTTTCTAAGTGATTACCTTTACCCATTCTTCTATTCTAAACAAAGAACGCAGATCAAATCACTAACAATTTGATACACAGGTTGATCATTCTTGTGGGTTTGGGAATTTTTTGTAGGAATTTAACAGGAAGTATATCATTGTGATTACTACCTTTATTTATGTTCTTTGTAATCCTTCTAATTATAATGATATAAGGATGACCCAAACAAAGGCTTGGATCATTCTTTTGGTCTTCCTAATATTCTCTCATACCACCTATTCTTACGTTCTTCCCTAAAAGACCCTCATGGTTGCGTTATTCTTTGTCAGGAGGTCTCAAATAAGGCAAAAACCCCAGAGCGATTGAAATATGATTTGGAGCACATGGTAGTGATGGTGACAACCCAAGTATCCCAAAGGTTCTCATGGTTTAGAAAATGGACAACCGAGGAGAGTTCGATGTCCCACAGAAGAACCCGCCGGTGCACCAATGCTGACGATGGCCGCATACAGGAAGTGGAAAACACCATGATGGAGGAAGAAGATCGTAACATCGATCACGAGTGGAAAGTAGAGGCTATAAGAGGCTTTAGTGGACGTGACTGGAGAGTTGTGGTTCAGCTAGATCACGGTTGTAGGACCCCACGATGACCGCAAGGTGGTTCAAAGATGCAACACCCACTGCATCCCAGGTAGAAAAAACCAACCCAATTCTATTGGCTTGTCCGGCACGACGGACCGGGTCAACCCAACAGGCTGGGTTAGACTCAATGGGTCGGGTCGGACCGACCCTAGATCCCACATTCCCATTTTCACTAAAAGGCTCATATCTTCCAAATTGTACGTTCGATTGACAAACTGTTTAAAGAATTGGGACCCTAAAGACTAGAAGATTCTTTTGATATACTCTAAGTGAGTTTTAGTGGAAGTTGAGATATGACTAATTTCTTGAGGAGTAGATTCTACCAAAATCAAGCGTGCTACGAGCGGGAATCCTACCGATGAGTGTGACGAGAATACTATGACTAGCGGGTCTAGGTGACACAACATGCCTAAGTGATGAGTGATTCTAGGTGACCCAGTAGACCTAAGTGATGAGTGGGTTTAGGGGACCCATCATTCCTAAGTTGTGAGAAGGTCTAGGTGATTGAGTGGGCCTAAGTGAGTCATCAGGGATGAGTTCCTCAGTAGTAAAAGGTGTTATGTGTTTATGATAAATAGTCTTTATTTTCATTCATTATTTTATACCTATGTTAGCTGACTCTAGTTACTCTCTTGACTGTACATCTTAGTGTCTACACTTCATATACCTCTTTGGTAGTCTGATTTGTGTATTGCTTTGTGGTATACCTTTGTGGTTTGGGGCCCTGACTAAGTATTTTTTACTCACCCCTAGACGGTATTTTCCCACATGTGTCGTGTCTTGTGAAGACGATCAACGCTTTGACATAGTCCTTGGTAGATGGGGGCTAAGTGGTGCTTAGAGTGACCCGACAGATGATATTTGCTTCTATGGCTTGAGACAATTGTTTATGTACCTACCCTACAGGTAGGGTTTTCTGTAGAGGAGTTCTGGAGACTTGTACTTGTACTTTTCTTTTTCACTCAGGATTGTATTCTGGCCCTGTTTACCATCAGTTTTCTACCGGCATAACTTTTGTTTGTTTACTTAGTGTATTCACCTTCCAACATATGTATCTTGGATTTGTGTACATGTGTATAAGTAATTAGGAAAATGAATTCCATTTGTTTTGTATATGACTACCCGGCACTAGTCGCCAGCCCCTGGCCTATGGGAGGTGGGCTTGGGGTAGTCATGACATGGGCCCCAGGGGACAGGTTGTGAGAGAGTGTTATCAATGGAGGTAAGTTCTACCTTAATAACCAATAGACTATGAGTTGGGTTTGGGGTAGTGGTGTTAAGTGTTTCAAGTTTGACTTTCAGGATAGGGAATCCAGTATTTGTTTGGCGGCTGAAGTATCCATAAACCAAGACCTTGAATTTTTCTTTTCGACTTGGTACATGAAAAAAATAGTTGTAGGGAAAAAATTATGGAACATACATCATATAGGAATGGGTTGAGTTTCCCATGTCATTCTTGGGCTAGCTCACCATGTATACTCTATTGATCTTGGTATATCTTGTTTTGTTTCAATATGCATCCACATAGATAGCCAACCAAGATTACACCATGTGATCATGAGGATGATATGTGGGGTAATGAGATGTGTACATGGGTTCGTACTAGAGACAAAAACACTGGAGGGTGTACCATCTATACCACCACCTATGGTGTAACACATTTTACTTGTAGTACCAGTAGATGAGATGTGCTGGATAAGCGCACTTCATGAGTTTGACGATAGAGACCCATCAGGTTCAGAGGTGAGCCCGACACATAGGCAGCTAAGGACTAGCTTGAGGTGGTGACTGAGTTTTCCATCTAGTCAGGACACCATTAGATCAAATGGCAGTCTTAGCAGAGAGCCTTCTACGTGGCTTGGTAGGGATATGGAAGGGTTTTGATCTCCCAATATTACGATGAAGTGACTCTTTTGCAGATAGAGCTTGATAACCTATCTCATAGAAGGGTCTCTCTCTATAAAATCTCAGGGATATGCGTGCCCAAGAGCTTCTACAGCTTCGGAAGGACGACATGTCAGTAGCTGAGTATTCATGGCATTGTACTGACCTTTCTAGGTACTCAATGAATACGATTCAACAAGTGCTTCAGGGCTCATACCTTCGAGTGAGGTGTGTTTAGAGACATCCGAGCTGACTTTATTAATTTGTTCACTCCAACTTATTTTAGGATTCTAGAGAGAACCATTGTGTTTGAAAGTCCCTTGGATGAGTAGATACAACTAGTGGATGTCAGTAGTGGGAAAGAAGGAGAAAAGAACTAAAAATCATGAAGCTGATTTCAGTCTTAAAGACTTGGACATGTGAGGTATTCCAAGAGGATGTCCCATTATAGAGGATCTATAGATCAAGTCTCATAGAGTGAGTCCAACCAGCCTAGAGAGAGGCAATGGTTTTTATGAGATGATTGAGGGAATCTCACTAGATATTATTCATCCCATTGGGGTGTTGATAAGGAAATGGTGTATGGGCCACAAGGTGGAAACATTGACAGGAATAGATGAATTTGTAGGGAAGCAGATGTGGCATAGGAGATGGGGGATCAACAGGAGGTGGTATACATTTTTATATGTTACAATAACTACCCCAATGTGGTCCACACCAGGCTCAGGGAGCTGGAGGACATGGGAAGGGGGTATCTTCATCCGGTCAAGTAATATGACCTAAGGGATCTAGAAATGATTTGAGGTACAATATGTGTCTACAATTAACTTATGTATTAATAACCACAGGTGCTAATCATTCCTTCTTATCATGAATAATGTTCAAAACATAGAGTTTCTAGTTAAACTGTTGAATTGACCCTTACGTGTAGAGATACCTATGGGAGGAGACTTGATAATCACACTTATGAAGATAATGTGATATGACCCTTGAGGTGAGATTTTCGGTTGGAACCTCTTGGTGGCAGTGTAGAGGCCTTATGACATTGGTTTGGGTATGGACTGATCATCCACAGTTCATGCTCAAATTGTCTATTTTAGGCACAAGGATGTGGTATGTCCACAACAATGGAATTGGGTTTTCCTTGGTCGGTGAAAATGAAAACTTGGGAAGCATGGGATATAATCATGCATGGGAGGGTGAAACCAAACACCCTTTATTTGGTTTTCATGACCCTCGGTGCAGTGGATGAGACGAGTCCTCAGTTTCCTGTAGTGGTGGATAATTATGAGGATATCTTTCTAGAATATGTTCCATGACTACGTACTAGCAGGGAGGTATAATTATACATTTACCTATACCCTGGGATGACACCGATATCTATACTGGAATATCGGATGGCTCTCACAGAGCTTCAATAATTGAGGGTACATATGGAGGTCTTACAGAGGAAGGGCTTTGTAAGACCCAATGTTTCACCATGGGCAACCCCAGTGTTGTTTTCCAAGAATGAATATGGGATCTTGTGGTTATGTGTGGAATTTTCAAGAACTTGAATCAGGTGACTGTGAAGAATAATTATCCACTACTGAGGATCGATGATCTCTTTGATCAGCTGAAGTGAGTGAGATGGTTCTCATTAGTTGAGACCACATGAGCAGAACTATGTGACCCATGACCATGAGTTGGTAGTGGTAGTCTTCCCATTGAATATGTGGAGACACTAACTTATGGGAGAATGATTTAATGTCTACTATAACCACAAGTGTCTCAAGAACATATTCTCTTATAAGTATTTGAACTTGAGATAGAGATGATGGCTAGAGGTCCTCCAGGACTATGGATTCTAAGTAGACTGTGCTCCTGGTAAGGGAAATGTGGTAGTGGATGATTTCAAAAGCAGATCCAGTTCGTAGTTTCTGAATGAGGAAATAGAGTATTTAGACTCATTACTGTTATACTTAATGGATAGATATGACACATCTTACCTCTAATAGGTGGTTATTACCCCTCCACTCTTAAAGTGGCTCAAGGAGGAACAAATCTATGATACTAACTATGAGTCTTTAAGTGCTTAGTTGTCCATATAGAATACACCTAATGAATATTCAAAAGGTGGGGATAACATAGTTCCTTTCAGAGGATGTACAATAGTAGTATTGGGCACTTAGAGTGATGGGATGCATTGGGATATGCATGTGGGAGTCAAGGTGGACACTAGGGATGATGAAATAGGTTGAATCTGGGCTTACCTCTTGATATAAAAGTTGAGAGCTTGTTTAATCAGTTTCATGGGTTGTCAACACACCGTGTCGAGCCCTTGTGCTTGGATGGGGTTTCTCTTTTCTTCCTTGGGGAGACTAGAAGGGAGTGATAAAGGGTATCAACAAACTTTTTGATGGGTTTATCATGTATGTTCAGGGGAAACAGTACCATCTGGGTGATCATTGACTAACTCACTATGTCAGACACTTCTTATATTTTCAGGAAAAGATTCCCATAATGATCTTGGGATGACTATACATGCAAGAGATAGTTAGAATCCACAAAGTAACATCAATGATAGTCTCTGATTGAGGTGCATACTTTGTATCCCAATCGTGGAAGGGATTGCATGATGCTTTTGGGACTCAACTACGCTTGATCATAGCTTTCCACCCACAAATAGACGAACAGACGGAGTAGACCATTCAGGTCTTAGAGGACATGCTACATGCTTAAATCCTCAATTTTGTATGTAGTTGAGAGGATTAATTTTGTCTAGTGTAGTTTTCATACAAAAATAGCTACCACTCCACCATCGGTATGGAACCGTTTGATGCCTTGTATGGGAAACCCTTCCGGTCACCACTTTGCTGGACTAAACCTGGAGAGTCAGCGCTAATGGGCCCAAAGTTGGTGAACACTATTGTAGAGAAGGTGAAGGCCATCCAGAAGTAGATGAAGACTTCACAGAGCCGTCAGAAGTTCAATCCTGATAGGCGAAGGATACCCTTAGAGTTTGAGGGGGGAGACCATGTGTTTCTTTGGGTATCTCCTCAGCATGGGATATAGAGATTGTGCTAGGGTGGAAAGTAATCTCCTAGGTTCATCAGACCTTTCTTGATACTGTGTAGAGTGGGAGAGGTGGAATAACTCTTGTCTTTACCTCCACAGTTAGAGCGGGACCACGATTTACTCCTTGTATCCCAATTGAGGAGATACTTACATGACCCATCACACTTCATTAGTTAGGGTGAGCTGGAGGTTGAATATGGGGAGACTTTTGCGGAGTTTCTAGTGGATATTAAGGATTGATATGAGAGTAACCTCTGTGGGTGATTGATTCATTCTAGTGAAAATTCATTTGGAACACACGAATATCTAGGAGATCATATGGGAGTGAGAGGCTCAGGTTCATGCTCGTACCCTCATCCATTTGGGAATACCTTGGTTTGGATTTTGAGGATGTAAAACCTCATGGTGGGGAGAATGTAATGACTCGGATTTTCTTGGTTTTATTTTGAGAAAATTACTAGGAAAATTCCTAGACCAAGTGCTGAGACGACGTTCGATTCTGAGGCTCGGCATGCCCAGAATGACTTGTCAAAAAATGTTATGTTTTTAAGTAGTGAGTGTGAGAGGTTTTCTTGAAAAAGTGTAATAACTCTTAAATGGGTGCCCAGATCAAAAATCCGAGAGCATCGTTGAATTCAGTATGGAGGGTTTTCCCTAGTAGCAACTTAACTTTAGTTAGCGTGGGCCTCCGGTGGGAAAACCCAAAAATAGAATAACTATAAACAAAATAATAAAATAAAAATATTTTATTTTGAAATCATATAACTCATAAGCGGTAACCTAGATTGGAAATCCGAGAGTATCGTTGAGCTCGTGAGGGTGTGCTTTCTGTAGGCGGGGCCTAATGTCGACTGATGTGGGTTAAGGGTAAAAGTTATTTTTTTGGCATTTTAATGAAAAATAAAATAAACTTAAGAATGTTTATTTTATTCAAAAATGTTTCACTACAACGCATCATCGGGCCAACTATTTCATTTCATAAATGAAACTGCATAACGACACTGCAACTCAAGCATAATAGAAATGATGTTTAATTTCATAAATGAAATAGAGTAGCAATGCAGTAACTCAACATAATATAAATGATGAAACAAATTTCTTCCATTAAGTTAATTAATAGAGATACGAGATAAAGAGAGGATCCTTGATTTTTCACTAAAGACTTTGAGGAAATTCATTGGACAATAACGAGTGGCGACGAATGAAAAACAACGACGGATGAAGGATCAAATTCAGATAAGATGTCAGTAGATAGAGGAATGATAAACATAGGATTCACCCTTCATCAGTGATCAATCCAAAACTAGGTAGGTGTTTATTTCTAAGTGATTAAATTTCACTATTATTCCCTTCTAAATGAAGAACACATATCAACTCACTAACAAGTTGTTCCATGAGTCAATCATTCTTGCAGGTTTGGGAATTATTTTACAGGAATTTAATAAAAAGTAGATATTTGTGATTCTACCTTTATTTACATTATTTGAAATCCTAATAATAATAACGATCTAAGACCGATACAAACAAAGGCTTGGATCATTATTTGGGTGTTCCTAGTATTCTTTCCTACCCACGTTCCTGCGTTCTTTGCCGATGGACCCTCGGAGTCACGTCAGGATTTTCCAGGAGGTCCCAAACATGGTCGGACCCTCATATCAATGAAAAGACACTTTGGAGCATGTGATAGAGATAAAGAAGACCCAATAATCCCAAAGGTACTTACTTTTTGGAAAACGGATCATCGGGGTGAGTTCAATGGCCCACAAAAGAACCTGCCAATACGCTGATGCCAGCCACATGTGTGAGGCGGCGCCCGCCATGGCGGCAGAAGAAGCCCGCGACATCGGTCATAGGTAGCGAGAAGAGGCCAACAATAGGTGTCCGACTAGAAGAGGCCGTCGGCAGGTGGACGATGGCGGTCTCGATATACGTGACAGTGAGCTGCGTCATGTGGCTGGAGAGACGAGGTCTAGCCAGACTGCAGTGGCAGGGCCCCGTGGTAAACCAGAGGGTGGTTTAGAGACACAGTGCCCACCATGTCCTAGGCAGAACAAACATGGACACTTTTCCAGGTTTGGCTAGGCGGTCCGGTGCAGCGAAACATGCTGAGTTGGGCCGATTTAGGCCAGGATGGTGCTGTGGGTCAGGCCAACCCGACAGGTCGGGTCGGGGGAAGACAGGCCTCGACCCCAACCCACCCCTTTCACTAAAATTCTAATATCATCCAAACTGTACATCTGATTGACGAGATTTTTGTAGCGTTGGGACCCTCGCGATAGGAAATTCTTTTTGATATAATATAAGAGGTGTCTTCGTTGAAGTTGAGATATGACCAATTGCTTAAGGAGTATATTCTTTCAGAACTAAGAGCGCTACGAGCGGTAATCCTACAACTGGTTGTGATGAGAAGACTTTGAAGAGCGTGTATAGGTGACCCAGTAGGACTTAGTGATGAGCATGTCTAGGGGACCCAACAGGTCTAAGTGATGAGTATGTCTAGGCGATCCAGTAGGCCCTAGTGATGACTAGGTCTAAGTGACCTAGCAAGCCTAAGTAACTCATTGGAGATGAGTGTCTCAGCAGTACAAGGTGTTCAGTGTTTACGACTGATAGTCTTGCTTTTCGTACTTTAGTTTATACCTGTGTGAGCTGACTTTAATGACTCTCTTGATTTTACTTATTAGAGGATACACTTCATGTACCTCTCTTGATAGTATTGCTTTTCATACGTGGAATCTTGGACGACTGAGGTTCAATTGAGTTAATGCACTCCACACATTTAAAAAATTAATTTTTATTAATTTTTATTATATATATAACCAAATAAAAAACAATATTTAAAATAATATATTTTTTTTATTTTTTTTTATTTTTTTTATACAAACACACACACACACATAAAAAAGTTTAAATAATATTCTTAAATACTACATTTTTATTTGGAATTACTAGTATTTAAGTTATTCAAAAATACATCTAAAACCCCATTTATTAAAATTAAATAAAGAGAACATAGAGGGGATATGGGGTCAGACATGACAAAACATACCCTTATCAAGCGATGAAACAAACAAGGATGTCATTAAGTAGGTTTCCCTCTAAAACCCATATGTTGAGGATAATGAACTTTGCTGCATGGGTGTCAGCCTCTCCTACATATCTTAATCTTCTTGTAAGGATCATGTTAATCATCTGATGACGTATCAATGATGTCCATAGGGATGGGCTGGACATTTCATTTCCAAGATAAGTCCTTCATATCCATCTCCAGTTTGAAGCAGATATTGGCTTCTATAAAAATAAAAATAAAATTCAGGACTGCTAGATAATCATGATATCTAAACAACACAAGTTCCATTTTTTCTTAAATAAATTCGACTTGGGAGTCAAACCAGTCCCCGATATCAGCACTGAAGCCTTTAGGTAGCCTTTTTTGGATCATCTAGTTTGGTTTTGATTTGGGCGTTCTTTAACCTTGCTTCATCACAATATTCAATTGAATCCTTACCAAAATCATAATAGATAGATTTTATAAACTCTAAGAAAGTGGGGGAAGTGACCACCCCTCCTGTTGAACATCATCAACCACCACTCATTGAGAGGTACACTTTGGAAATTACACCTTTTCATGAGTAACCTAAAGTAATGTCTGATCACTTATCACCTTGACTAAGATGTGTTGAAATATTAGAGTAAGATCATTAGATCTTGAATTACTAGGTAATACCATTTGGAATCCTTCATCATCCACCAGTTTCCTCCCCTTACCCAATGAAGTCCCATGGAATTAATGTTTTAAAATAGACTCCTCAATGAGTATCTTCTTCCATTTGTAATCACAACAAAGGAGGGACTTCTCCTATAACAATTGCCTATCAATTTCATTCTGAACATATGATTCTTTATCAAACTCCTCATAATGAGAGTGGTCTTTCATTTGAATGGAATTGATAAGAACATTCTTAAAGGAAGACTCTTTTCTTGTCTTCAAATGATTACAACCTATAGGTTTCCCATCATTTTTCTAAAATTTCCTCTTAAGGGAGTTAAACCCTATAAAAGACCATCCCTTTGTAGTACCATGATCTTTTCTCATGACCTCAGTAGAGGTGGAGGTTTGAACAAGTTGGAGGTTTTTATCATGTGAACCCATGCACCGAACTTCCGTAGGTACCAATCGCGGGACAACCATTTCATTATCCATTTTATTATGGTTTTGTGGTTCTAATTCATAATCACCCATCATAGGGTGCACATTGCACCGTGCCTTTGAAATGAAACAACAACATAGTGAGGCATTGAGCACTAAGAAGTCTTCTTCTTATAGGTTTCTTGAATGTCCCCCCTCATAGAGAAAATTGAAAAGATAACGACCCTTGGTAATTAATAATTAATATTTATTTTTAGTAATTATTTGAAATTATTATTTATTATTAATAATTATTAGTTTATTTTTTATTAATTATTTTTATTATTGATTATTAATTATTAATTAATAATAATTATATAAATAATTATTATTAATTAAATACAATTATGAATCGTTAATTATGTCACTAATTATTAATTATATAGATAATTATATTATTAATTATTAGTGATTAATTATTAATTTGTAAATTATATTATTTATTTATTAGTATTACAAATATATTATTATTATAATGCTAAAAAAATGAAACTGAATTCCACATGGAAAATCTATAAGGGATGTCAAAGTCCCCTCACCTACAAATGATTGTACTGGGTGGGATTTCAAGTTATATTTTGGAATTTCTTAAATAATAAAAATTCTAAATAAATAAAAGTATTTTAAATACTATTTAAATTATATATATATATAAAATAAAATAAAAAATAAAAAAAATATTATTTTAAATATTATTTTCTATTTTGTTATATATTATTAATAGGTCGGGGTCAAGCCCTATTTATTAAAGAAAAAACTGAGAGAAGGATAGGATGGGGTCAGACAATTAATGTGTCCTCAATCCAAAGAGACTTAAAAGAATCCAAAAAAATAGCAATGAAATATTACCAAAAAACACCTAAAGAGGTTTCCCATGCCTACCCATATGGATACCAATGATTTTCAGGTACTCAGTATCCATAGACTCTTATTGTGATTTTCTCACCACCCCCTCCACCATGAGGACTTCGTCCTGGTCTCTATATTTTGGTTGTTTGGCATGGAGTGTTTTGACCAAATTCAACCATATGAATTTAACAAGACTCGAATTAACTATCATATGAACCACATTTCTTGTGAATAACCATTTGAAATCCAAATTCATTTATGACTACTAGATTTCCTTTTCCCTCCGCTGGAATATTCATCATCTCCCTCATAGAGGTCTCACTCAAGCCCTTATTAGAACCACTATCCTGCCACAAATTACCATCCTCATAATCTTCATCAATATAATAGTTTTTAAAAATAGGTGTAGAGTGTTAATTCATTTGATGCTTAGCTGTCCTAGATTCCAAACAAAAAAACCAAACCATAAAATTTAATTTAAAAAAAACCAATTATGGAAATTTATCCTATTTTTTAACCCCTAAAAATCCAATTTCAATCTTCATATGGACACAAATCAGTCAAATTATACTAGATAGAAGTGTCATAAAATGTGAAGGGACTATATTGGAACCCTATACTCATATTTATGAAAATATATTTTAATTTAAATTAATAAATTACATGACCCCTTTAACACCACTTGTTGGTACTATGTGTGTTATAGAAGCATGGGATGAAAGAAAAATTACAATATTCATGCTATGATCAATGTTTTAGTGTTATCATAGTAGTTTCACACCCAATTAATCACCCTTATGATCTCATGTTAATTAAATTAATCATGAAAATAAAATCGAACCATTAACTCATTTGATTTGTTGATGTAAGTGTGTTCCACTATTGTCCAGTGATCATTGTATAAAGGAACCAATTTCATATCTATGAAGATCATCCACATGTGATTAAATATCCTAGTGATATATTTATATTTTCTTTCTAGGTGTTATCATAGAGAATAGAAGATGTTGTTTTCATCCTTACGATATCCTGAGCACCATTCTATCGATCCAAGTTAAAGAACTTGAATCAGGGTCCTAAATCTCTCCTTTATCACTATATAATTTTGTATAGAAGTGATAGAGGATATATAATTCAAGTAAATGAATAATAACTAAATTTTTGGCTTCTCATTTATTATATAGACAAGTTTAAATTATGAAAAATTACACTTAGTCCCCCTGGTAACTTAAACATCCTATGCATTCCATTAATGACACTAAATGACTTAGTAACTAAGTCATAAATTTCATTCATATTTTATAAAATATTTTTAACATCTAATAAATTTTAAAAGATAAAATTTGAGTCACTAAACCGACTATATTTTCCCATTAAATACTTTACAAACCTTCAATACCAACATTCATTCTCAAAATATCTATTTTGTATTCACCTATTTACTTGTGATACAGTGAGTAAATAAATTCAAAAATCATTATTATAAAGTTTAATAATATTAAATTTATTTATTTCGTATTGATCAGTCAAAATTAGATATCACCCAAACCCCATTGTGGGTCCCACCATGTCTTTAAATCCTATTCACTTAGAATAGGAAAAAAAATTGACTATGCTTAGTTTGTGACACTCTAGGTTATTATATAGATAGCAGTGAGTACTAATCATAGAATAGGAGTAGAGTCTAGTAACCCATAAAGTCTCATAAGAAGACACGGTATAGTTTGAAAAATGAAAACCTCTCATACGGACACACATCATGTAACATAATCACTTTTTTACAATATCTCATAATGTTGGATGTATAACATGTGTCACCATCCTTACCTATTTTATTTATTCTTTTCCATATTTGATATACTTACATTCTTCTACCATTTCCATGGATTTAAGGAAGTTACTGCCATCCTAGTCAACTAGCCCAAGATATATCTTCCTTTTAGAACAAGAAAATATTTTCTTGATCATTTAACCAATTCCATACCACCAAATGATTAACCCAATAAAAGATACCTTCGCAGAATATAAATTTCATGGTTTTCATCAAGAATAAAAGTACACAATAAAATGATAAACATTGATAACGAGCATAGGTTAAGAGACCAATACACATGCCCATAGATAGGAACAAACAATGAAACCAAAAACATATTGTGTTCCTATTGGAAGGACAATCCTTATGATCTCCTTTACTTGAGATCACCAAGTAAGAAATTAATATGAATAAGTATCAATGATTATTATCCCTTAAGTCATACATCATATATACCCCATCAGTATGATATATCTAGACCACATGTCATAAATTTAAGATTATTGTTATAATATCTCAAGGTTCTCATTATAGAGATAAACTACTATACATTATTGATACAAAAAAAAATCTAAGGACATTAACATGAAAATAGTGGATGAATAAGTATCAACAATCTCATGGTAAGAATACATCATACATAAATCTCTATATACATGGTATTGTAATTAGAATGTATTTTACATATTGTGTATAAGGTACCCACCTTTACAATAATAATGATTGTCGGATGCTAAAGAATAATTTGTTATATTCATTATCTAAAAATAGTATGATGAATTAATGTGTAACATTGAGGGTATAAAAATTAACATTAATATATAGATTTTTTGATGTTTAAATCTTAACTTTAAATATTTGAATTTGGAAATGATGGGACAGAAGGAGTACATGAAGGATGAAAATTGAACACATTTGAATAAAGGTATCCACAATGATATGTCAAGGAATATAGATATTATAGGATATTCTATTTAGGGTGAAATATGACTCTGGTTAGTAGTTATGGATATAGATCCATAAATATTACCAAGAAGAGGTGTCCCTTGGAGCCAAATATTCTCATTACCAATGTCCAATGAATGTTTCTATAATATTGAAACACTTAATGGATGAATTAGTCTTAGGTAGTAGTGGATATATACGGAGGGTTTAAGAACTCTAAACTCTACACCACCATGTATTGAACACAGTATCAGGGTAAAGGATCACAACATGGGATAACCTAAGAATGAAATAATAGGGGATAAAGCAGAATATTTTTCTCAAATTATTCTTAAAATAATGGGTCCAATGACCATAGTTTGGATTTTTCTAGGTTCATATGGTGGACCCCATAGGATTTTTTCCTTCTTCTAATAGTAAAATAACTTTTGATTATTTCATGAATAGAGTTGAATTAGTAACCATAAACTTCAATTATTCTCAAACTCCCCTTTACATGTTTTTTAACTGAAAACTCTTGATGTTTCTTTCATATGCTGCTTAAGTTTCATGAAATTTAGCCCAATAGGGGATAAATTTTAAGGTCAAACAACTTTTAAAAAATGTTTCTACAGTTTATGGTCACACAACATTAATTAAACAATGAGACAGTATATGTAGATAAGGTAAGATAAAAACAACATTAATGAGAGCCCCATGATACTATAGACTATCTAAGGGAGATGATTCATGCAGTTTAAGGTCATGCTACTTGGACAAAAATGGATCAAGTTTAATGTCTCAAATATTGGAAGATATGGGGAGATAACCTATATGGAAAAGGGAAAGGTAATATCCTGTCATGAATAGAGGGAACAATGATAACATTGATTGACCCATGGGAAGACCTGAACATAGTTTAAGGTCATAAAGATAGGAAAGGTAATATGGGGTGTGATATGAAGACCATGAGATGGATCAAGAGTGGAGTGTGTCCCAAAACATTTAAATAGGTAATTATGATGATGTAAATCATGCAATAATTTATTTATATTAGGATGACGAGATAGATTATGTATGTTGATGATGACCACTAAACTACATTCGAATGATAGGTTCCATGACAACATTTTCTAGTGTACATGGATTAGAAGATATTATCCTTAGAATGAACACTAACTATGGTTGGTTGTTTCATATAAGACATTGTAAACATTTCCAAGTAGAGGTTTGACTTGGTGATATATACTCTAATTAGTGATAATCATGAAAGTTTAATGGTTATTTAAATTGATTTAGGTATAAAGTTTGGTATATGGAAGGTAATATTCAAGAGGTTGTTGTAACATTCCCATCATGAAATAACCATGATTCAGTTTCTTAGGGATTATGAAAGGTAATGGAGGTGGATGATGGTTTATGATTGGGTCCAAAATATATCTTTTAGATTTGTTGACATATCCTAAAGTCATAACAATCAATCTAGACATAGTTCTTATAAATGAATCACCATCCTAACATATATTCTGATATAAAAAGCCCCAATAAGAATGAAAATATTATACAACAGGATGTTTTTTATGATAATTGAATTTGTGGATGGGTATGAAATATATAGTTTAGATGTTTCTATATATCATGAAATTAAAAATCCATTCCACATGTACTTTTTAGAAAAGATTGTCACTGCATTGATCTAACTCATATATTGGGAATGATATTTTTTTTAATTTTTGCATGAGATTGGAACCAAGATATGTTTTAAGAATTATACCAAGGATATGAGATATGAGGTTGTATCAAGAAAAAGTACCTTAATCTAGCTTATATTTTTAGATAAGAACCTCATTCTAGACATCCTTATATAGATATGACTCTCATGTAGGGGCTGGGTCATGTATGAAAAACCATTCTATGAAGTTTATAGTATCTTAATATGGACCATATATCATATAGTTTAACATCATGTGAAAAGGACTCAGGTTCCATATAATTTTGGTTCATATGAAACAGATCAATTCCAAAAAGTATAGAATAATATATTGTGGACTGAGATTATAAAAACCCAAATTTCATTACACATTTCATTACATGATTTTTTGTATAAATATCCACAAATTACAGACCAAGAATATAGATGACTAGTGTATTTTGAAGTTTAGATGCTTAAATATAACAATATTAAAAAAACATCATACTTATTTAAACTCCAACACTTTCCCTTGTCTCCCGTTGATCTTATTATACCATATAGGATACCCCAGAGAACATATAATGGTAAGGTATGATCTATGAATCCCAGAAATGGAATAATTAAAGCATGATATATATGATACAAAAGGCATATAAATATGACATAAAAGATAATAAAATAATGTAATCATGATATTTAAATGATGATATCATAAGATCATAAATGTGGTAATAGTATAAAATATGAGATCATAAGAATAAGACAATTCTTACTACATAGACATCATAACTTAGTGTTATAGTATAACTGATGATGCACTAAACATGGTATCTAATGAAATGTAAACATTACTGAATATATTAGAGAACTATCAGGGTTAACCCTTAATATTTATAATTATATATGAACCACATATATCATATATTATAATAAATAATTTTTTTAATAACCCTTGGAAAATTATAATGAGTTTCATATAATAATAATTGAGTTCTTAAGAGAATAAAGGCATGAGGCTTTCAACATTTTAAACCTCTAAGAAGGGAATGTGAGTTTCATATATGTAAATCATTGATAAATTAATTAAAATTTTATTTTTATAAAGAATATATAGATGAAATAGGATTGGATATTCACAATAAAAAGGGTGGCATTGAAAATCAAATAATGATTTTGGTAGCATAATGGGTATAAAAAATGGTTAATGGTATGGGGTTAATGAGAGAGAATAGAAGTATCTCACTAATAAAAAATAATTTGGGAAATAATAAATGATTGATATTTTATGAAAACATAGAGGCTTGAAAATTAGAAATATTACTAAAAAGGAAGTACTTGAATGAAATAGAAGAGGAAAAGAACTTATTACCCTAAAAATCACTTCCTAAGCTTAACAGAATGATTCCTTGGGAGCATGGGGGGATTCAACAAATGAATAAATGATAGATTAAGAGAAATTGGGACATGATATTAATATTAGGTGAGATTAAAATTTGGTTGATAGGTGGGGTTTTATATCAAAATGAGGAGAATTTTTATTAATGTCTATTTATGAACTTCAAAAATTCGGATTGTGGAGAATGGAAAACCATTTGTTTACTCATGGTTTAGTTAATGGTTTTAGTCATTAAAGGCATGCTTTATAATTTTTAATAATAAGATAACCAAAATATAATTTTTAATACTACTTTTGGAATGTGAATTTCACTTTCTATAAAATAATGCTTTTAAAACGTTAATTTACATTTTAGACTTTGGAAAGTTATCCCATAGGTTTTGAAAATAATTTTAATTCATCAAATACATTATATTAAAAAAAACTATTTTTTGGTAATAGATTCACTGAAAAATAAATTTTTTTTAAAAATTCTCAAAATATCACCCTAACTTAATTTTGATGTTCTTATTTAAAATATAATTTTTATTTTATCCCAATAAATTCATAAGTATTATAAATAAAAATTTCAAATAAAATTTACATATTTTCTATAAAATACTATTTTAAAGGGAAACACATCATTTATTATTTTTAAGTGATTATAAATTATAAAACACCACACATGTTGATTCATAAAAATTATATGTTCATATAATAAAAAATTTATAATAATATTATAATAATTTTTAATTTACTATTAAACTGGTCTTTTGCTATTCTATTTGGTATTATTATTATTCAAATGATCATATAACTACCACATTGCAATGGTCAGGTAATATCCATGTAATGATCAGATCCTAATGGTCACATTTCCTTTTATACCCAATATATACTCCAATATTATCATACCTCATCATTTACTACTTCAATTACAAAGGATATAAGCTTAACTTGATAATTCCTATCATATTATTAATACTTCTATTTTTTACAGTCTTTATGGAATGAGTTATCTTCAAGGTAGAATTTAGGCCTATTAAGCTTATATTCATGTGTTTATTATTCATTTTCATTTACCCTAAACTATTATTTACTATTATAAATTTTTTTCATGATGTGTAATGATACTATGAAATTTAATAGTTTTTCGATGTGCTTAGATTATATAACATAATAGAACAATTATTATGAAACATGAGTTCTTTTAATAATATAAGTATTTTTTAGGATACTATGTATTATCTTTTTTATGTATTTTACAATATACTGTATTATTAAATATGATATAAATTTATATAAAAAGGGACTTGATATATAAAAGTTTGGGTCATTATATCCCCTTAAAAAATTTCCCCCTAAAAATTTCATTTCATATAATAAGATGAAAATAATTGAAGGTATTTATATTCCATCACTTCTTTTGGTTCCCATATTAATTACTAAAACATATAGTTCCACCAATTAAATTTGACAAGGTGAGTTTTCTTATTGTGTAATGAATTGTTTCTATAGTCCAAGATCATCACTGGCTACTCCTCGTAAGAAATATCACTCTCCAATTGTACCACCTATAGATTAAGTATATGTGAGGGATCTAGTATCTACTTCCTTGAGAGTGATACATGGAACATTTCATGTACTTTATAGATGTTTGGTGGAAGTTCTAGTTGATAATCCATACCTTTGATGTGACCAAGAATCTTAAAGGGGCAAATATACCGAAGGATTAGATTTACCTTCTTCAAAAACCTCACGAATATATTATCATGAGATATAAAAAGGAAAACATTATTTATTAACTCAATATCTAGGTATAATTTATGGTTATTTTAATAACTCTTCTATTGAATTTTCACTGCTATTATGTGTTGTTGAATAACCTAGACCTTATCAGACATTTTTAATACTAGTTATAGTCCCAATAAATTTCATTTTATAACTTTATCCTAATAATGTGTAGTTTTTCATTTCCTTCAATAAAGAGAAATATGAATCCTTGAATTAAAACTATTATTTTTTGAGAACTTTCCCAAAGGAAGATGTTGATCCCACTCTCCATTGAATTACATTGAGCATGATCATAACATATCCTCAGGTGAATGGATTTTTCTCTTAGATTGGACATAGGTATGAGGGTGAAAATACACACTGAAGTTACAATTTTTATTTACAGAATATTAGAGTATTTTTTAGGTGAATATCAGGTCTTGATTAGATATAATCAATAGTGGTGTTCTTGAAGCCTCACAACTTCTCCATTTTATATCCTTCGAGGTTATTCGAGTGGGTATTCCTCTTGAATGGAAATGAAATGATCAATATTTATAATAAGATATACCACAACCCATATAGAATTTTCCAATTTTGTAATCTTCAGAATAACCATGGAAGAACCCATGGTGATGTCCTACCATTCCCATGAATGTATAAGTAATGGTTGCATACTCACTTGGTCTTTTGATTCTTGGACTTCAATTTTGTAAATAAAACGAATATTGATGTATATTATATAATATATTTATTCATATTGTCCCATGAATAGTGTTCCCAGAGATCTATATATTTTTTATCCCTTGGTAGAGAGATAATTTTTAGCTTTGAGAATCAGTCAATAACTCATTATTTATCTCAAGGTATAACGATATATATAGTCATATCCCATATCCCACATATCCTTTTTAATTAATGCTGAAGGCTAAGACTTTCCACTTCTTTATACCAGCCACCTTATTCTGTATCTTCACATCATTCCTTGGGGATTCTATAATATTCTCTTGAATGGATGGCTTAGAAATAATTTGAGAAAGGTAGGAAGATGTTACTTAATGATTCCTTATATACTTTACAATTATAATAATATTAGATCCTTATGAATCCTCATCATGGATATGGTTGCATGAAATTTTCCCTATAGGAATTCTACCACTTTGTTCACCTTCACAAGATAATAGTGGATTTTAGCAATCATAATCCTTAATTAGCTATAACCATATTTTTTGGCATATGTTGAGCTCATTTTGTGTAAATATATCTTGAAGTTATTATGATTTGTATATATATCACACTTTTTCCATAGAGATAATGTTTCCAAATTTTTAATGTGAAGATTACTAAATCTAACTCTATATCATGCATTAGATATTTCTACTCATGGATCTTCAATTTTCAAGTGGCATGGGATATAATTTTACCATTTTTATGAGGAAAAAACCCCAAAAATTATTTAAAGAATCACTGTAGATCATAAATCCTTCCCCACAATTGGGTAGTTTTAGTACAATTGAAATGATTAGCCTCTTATTAAACTACTTGAACCTCTCGTCACATTAAATAGTCTATGAAAACTTTACAACCTTTAGAGTTAACTTGGTTAGTGGGTATGAAAATCATGAATAGGTTTTTCAAAAATCACTGATAATAACTATCTAATATAAGGAAACTATAGATCTATATTATAGATTCTATTTAGGGCCATTCCTCAATAACCTTTATTTTTAAATGATCCATAAATATTCCCTCACTTGTGATAACATGACCGAATAAGGATAATTTTTATAGAAAAAACCCACACTTGTTTAAATTTTCATACAATTTATCCTTTCCTAATGTCTTTAGAGAAATAATCAAATTATCTTCACATTCCTCATTTATTTTGGACTATATGAGAATATTATCTATAAATAATAGAAAAAATTCAAGTTAATATATAGAGACTCTATCCACCAAGTCCATAAATATTTATGGAGCATTATAAAGTCTAAATGGAGTCACTATGAACTCATAGTGTCTCTACCGTGTACGAATGGGAGTATTGGGTATACCTGCCTTCCTCACCATTATTGAATGATATGTAGAATGAAGTTTCAATTTAGATCTGTAATAGTATTGACATAGATAATTGAACAATTTTTCACTCCATGGTAGGAGATTATTGTTATTTATCATTATATTGATTAATTCATGATAATCAATATAGTGATGCATCATCCCATCCTTCTTATTTACAAATAGAACTGATACACCCCATGCCGAAGAACTAAGATATATAAAACCCTTGCCTAGATTTCAATATAATGTTTTCTCTAGTTCTTCCAATTCAATGGTGTCCATTCTATATAATTTTTTGGGTATGAGTAAAGATCTATGTATTATTTTAATTGAGAACTCAACCTCTCTGTTTAGAGGAATATCAAAAAACTCATTAGGGAACACATCAGTATATTCCCTTACAACGAACATTTCTTTATGAGTGGTTCTATAATTTGTATCAATCATTAAAGCTATATATACATTCCTATAAGGGAATATTATCCATTATTGAGAAGAAGTTTACAGAGGATATTAATCATCATCCTTTCCCTTAAATAGAATCATAGGATAATTTAGGACATGTAAAGTGATTTATTTTTCCCAATATTTGATATGGGGTCTATATAAGGATAAGCAATCCATGCCCATCATAACATAAAATTACACTAAATGAAATATTATAAGGTTTTATAGGATATTCAACCCACAAATATTGATTGGGTAGGATTTATATGCTTACAACACCATAATTTCACCATTTTCTATTTTCAGTGATAAATCAAACTCAATGTTTTGAGGTGATATTTGAATTATTATACTATACTGACATGATGTAAAATAATTCATAGAATTAGAATCAAATAATCCATTCATTATTATTTAATGAATTACCAACATACCTATCATCACTTCATTATCGGGATCCACCTCACTAGTAATGGTGGCATATGCTCATCCTTACTCCCTTTTCCTTAGAGGTCATTGTCATTAGTTATCTTTGAAAAACCTTGGATTTTGGAAATGGTTATTATAGTGTCAATGATTATTATAGTTGAATGTTGGACCATGGAACAAGGATTGATCAAAAAATTATTTTACTACATCGTATTAGTGGGACATTTAATATTCTTATAGCATTAATTGGCCGGATGTCCTTAACTTCCACACTTGAAACACTTCAATATCCCATTGAGATATTTTTCCTGAGGTTTCTTCCCTCACTTATGAAATATAGACTATATGATTAATTTTCCTCTATAAGGATTATGTGATGATCTTATAGAGTAAAAATCCATCCTATAAATCACATCTCCAGTCCCACAAGACTAATGAGAATCATTAATATACGTCTCTACTTTGAGGGAACAACACAATATTTCCTTATAGTAGTTGAATTATTGAATCAATAAGGACTAATACATGGATTCAATCCACTAATGAATTTACCATCCTTAATTTCATAATCCATGACAAAGATGAAGGTTTATCATTCATGGTTTATGATATTTTCTTCACAATCTATAATATATTCTTCTATATTTTTTTTCTCTAAGGAATCTACTCTCCATTTAAGATGGATAGTATGAGGGAAATATTTATTGAAAAATATTTTCTTGAATACTTCCCACTCTAGTGATTCAATTTCTATATTAGGCTTTGTATTCTTGATCAGGTCCCACTATTGATAAACTTCAACCACTAACTGATAAATATATTGTATGAATTTATCTTTCTCAAGGAATTTAAGGATTGAAAATATCTTTTCAACATAGTTAATCAATTGTTCCATGATTAGGGGATCATAAAATCCACTAAACTTTAGTGGCCTTTATTGTATAAATTACTCAAACAAAACTTTCTATTTATCAGGAGAATGAGGGTGTTTAATGTATCCCTTATTTTTACACATAAATTGAGTAAATTATGATAGTATTTCCTTGAAGTTCATGAATCGTACTTCCATCATATTTGGAACATAATTAAGTAAATAATCACATTACCCATTACATGTATTTCTAACAAGATTCATTCCATTTCTATATATTAAAAAAAAGGAAATTTTAGGACGAGGATACATAATTCAGTAAGAAAAAAAGTAATATAATTAACTTAGAATGAATGCAACAAATACCATAACTTTTGAATCTCTAAGTTTCAATATAGATTATCTATGGTCTATTTCCTATTATTTTCTCTAAACTAATATTCAAATCATTTATACAGGTTTTTAAAAATAATATGAATTATCTAAATTATATTCCTTGGGAGTGTCTATTCAGGTCTGAAGCCTTATTCCAACTCATCTTGCACTGAGTAAAGGTTGAGATGATGCTTAACTAGTATTTTTCTTGGTTATTACCCCTGGTGCATCTGTTCCATAACTATATCCACTTTCCAATATCCTAACATGGATGAAATTTCTAGGAAAATACACATGCTATACTTTACCAAAATTTAGGAGGTTTTACTATATTTATACTTATCATTAAGGTTTTTACTAATGTTTCCTCAGCCATAATTTTGAAAAATAACTAGAACTATCTTTGATACCAAATATAAGAAATCAGGTCTCATTACAAATTTTACTACATTATTTTTAACATAAATATCCATAAAACCAAATACAAGGATCTTAATTTCTAGTGTAATTAGATGATTTTATGCTTAAATTAAAAAAATTAAACAAAACTGCATCATATTTTTTTTTAAAATCCATCACTTGATCCTATATCTAATTAATATTCTAATACTTCATAGTATACCCTAGGGAATTCATAATGAAAATGGGTGATCTATAAATCCTAGTAAGGGAACAATTAGAGTAAATATGACACATAAGAGATAAAAGGTATATAATAATGGATTAAAATAGAATAATACTATGTAATTATAAAATGTGAAAGATGATATCATAAGATAATGGAATAATAGGAATTTTGAAACATTATAAAATGTGAAATCATGAACATATGTCTAGGCTCGCAACCAAGATATCATAACATAGTGTACATGGCTAAATATCCATTAACCGTACATAGCAATCATGAGAAAAAATAATACCCAATAAATTGGAGAACTATCTGGGTAAACCCTTCATATGTATAATTTTATGTATTTCATATAGATCATATATTATAATAAATGATTTCATCAATAACCCATGGAGATTGAGAATGGGTTATATATAATAATAATTGAGTTCATAAGAATGTAAATACATGAGACTTTCAATATTTTAAACCCTCGAGAAGAGAATATTAGTTTCATACATGTAAATATGTGAATAGAATTGAAAGAAAATATGATTGGTTATTCACAACAAAAAGGGCGGCATGGAAAATGAAAAATGATTTTGGCAACATAAGAGGTATAAAAAATGGTTAATGTTATGGGGTTAATAAGGTAAAATTTAATTATATAATTGATAGAACATCATTTTTATAGTAATGAAATTATTTTAAGTTTATTAAAACATGAATAATTAAAAATTATAAATATTACTATAGTGGAGGTACTTGAATGAAGTAGAAGAGTAAGATAATTGTTACAAAAAAAATCGCTTATTATGCATAGAGGGGGGATTCCTTGAGAGATTGAGGGCTTAGAAAAATGAATTAATGAGATAATAAGAGTGGGTGAAATAAGATAAATATATTGGGAGTGAATTAAATTGGGTATATGTAACACCCTGATATTTTTAAATATATATATCTTCAAATAATTTAGTTTTTCAATACCTTACGTTATAACCTAACCATTAATGTGACAGTTATAACCCAACCATTAAATTGGAGGTTATGAATACTATTAACTAATTTATGAAATATATATAAATTTCCTAATTAATATACATATATTGATAAATTCTTAGTAAATAATCACTCAATTTTTAGTGAAGTTATTTTATGATCCAAAAATATATATTTTCAAAAATGATTTTATTTCTTCTTATAAAAAATTATTATAATTAATTCCTAAAACTTTTATAAATTTTTAATAAAATTATTATCATTCTTTAAATAAATGTATAAAAATTATATTTGGTTGATGTTTTTGTATTTTTATGAAAATATTGATTTTTTAGTGAATGGTAAAAAATATAGGTTTTATGTAATACAATATCTTTTATGATATTTCCAAGACATAAGCACAATATATAAAAAATTTATAAAAATTATAGAATAAATCAAGTGTGGAAAAATAATACAAATATAATACACATGAAATTTTGAAAAATATAAATTAGAATTTATTCCATGATAAATAAGAAAATCATTTTTAGTGCCGATGCAGAGCTTGCACAACATTGGAAAAGTCAAATTTGGTATCCTAAATATAATATTTGAGATGGAATAAGTATTTTAGGTTATTAAATATTAATTATTTTATATGTTTTTATGTCTATAAATTAATTTTGGAGTTATTTAAAAAATGTATTATCCAAATGCTTGTTCAATGCTTGCATGAGGCAAGAAATGTCAAAATAACATATTAAATAATTTTTTATGACATGAATATGAGTTAAAATACATATCAAATGAATATCAATGTATTGTTTTCAGAATAAAAAAATTATTTTCATGATGTTAATTTATTTATATTTTTAGGTGTTGAATGAACACCTTAAATGCTTATACAACACTAACATTATAATTATAAAATTAATGTAAAAAATATAAAAATGATATTAAAAATATAAAAATTATTATAATTTTAGATAATTAATGTGATAAAATAATTTTATAAATAAAAATGACATTTTAGGGATTTATTAAAATATTTTTTTAGTTTTATTTTTTTATTTATTTTATTAAAGTCAACTTAATTAATAGTTTTATAAATTGACATCAATGATTATTTAAATATATAATATTTTATTAAATGATATAGAACTACCAAAAATATAATATTAGGAAAGTTGAATAGGATATAGTTTATAATATGATCAATTTTCCATTTTTGGGTTATTTATCCATTTATAGTAACTATATTGACCCTTATTGAATAAAAACCTTATTAGCACGGTTTGTTTGAAAAGATTCAAAGAGTGGTTAAAACCAATATATAAGGGTAAAAACTGATTAAAAACATGTATAATTTTTATTAGTTTAATTGAATTATACCCTTAGAACCATAGGCTAAAAAATGAGTTATTTAATAGAAAATTTTCCATGAAAATGATTTATATATTATTTAAATCAAAGAAAGATACAAAATGTCACTCTCTTTGATTTTAATATATCTTATGTGTTAAAATAGTGAAAAAATAATTATGAATAATTATTAATAGTAATTTTTTGAATAAAAAAATTATTTTCATGATTGAAATGTATTTCTAAGTTTTTAAAATATTAGTTACCGTAAATGCTTATACAACACTAATGTATTATTTCTTCAAATAATAAAAAATATAACAAATGATTATAAAAATATTAAAATAAATATAATTTGAGTGATTTAATGTATTATATTAATTTTATAGGTTAAAATAACATATTAGTACTTTTTTAAAATATTATATTCAAATTTAAAATCTTTATTTATGTCATTGAATTCAAATTAAGAGAATAATGTCTAAATTGACAATAATGAAATTTTATAAGTAAAATATTTTATTAAATTACTTAAAAATAATACAAAATCCTAAAATAATACAAATGAGATAATATATTTTCTAAAAGTTCATCTTTTTTCTATTTATAGGCCATTTGTAACTATTTGGATTGAGAATAAATTTGTTATAATTTAATCTTTTGAGAAAATCCAAAAGTACCCCTCACCTCAACTGTACAAGGGCACCTCCTAACTCACTTATTTATACCACTTTGAGCCTTTTATGTTGAAGAAACCCAAGAAATTTCTCTTCCAAACCTCCATATACACATTTTAGAGGTTAAAGTATTCCAAAAAGAACCACCCTAGAGCCCTTTAGAGGAGATATAAAGGAGTCATTTCCAAGAAGATGTAATCGCTTAAACCGATCTCTTTATTATAATCTTCTTTAACTACTATAAATATTTGATATTTATTATAAAATAATAAATCCAGAATCCTAAATATTCTTAAATATTATTATGATTATGTAAACACCATTATACACCCTCTTTTCCCCCAAATGAGAAGTAAATGTATCTCTTGTCCATACGTAATGCTTATCATCTCCACATAGAGATACAATTCATTTCTCATCACTATCTTTTATGGATGGGTATTATGATGGGTTTAATGTATATATATGATAGTTATGAAAGAAATAAACTTCTATAATTATAATAAAATATATACTTTCTTACCATCCAAACCATTGGAAAATGATAACGTCGTTCATACGTATGTATAGACTACCACCTCCATGAAGTGATGTGATTCATCTTTATTTTTCATTTAAGATGGATGTTAGTAATTATATATTTAATTAATATATAAATAATATATTAAAATATAATTATTCTATCAAGGTTAAATATAATTTACATTTATTTCATTCAATCCGTTGCAAAATGAAAATAGTGTTGATTTGTATGTATGACCTACCATCTCCATGAACCGTGTAATTCATTTGTCTATCGTTGACTTTATGGATAAATATAAATTTTTTTTATAATGAAAATATATTATATTTAAATAATTATTCATATTATGGATGTGATTAAATAAAGATAAATTTATAAGTAACTGAACTACTGAACCAAAATACTAATGATAAACGAAACAACTAACACTCAAAAATAATAATTTATTGATAAAAGGGGAATTGAAATGTTATAAAGGGATAATATATGATATTATGTTCATTAAAATTAATATATAATATAATTATAATAAATTTAAATGTATTATATAAGAGGTTAGAGTACTTTTTAAGTAAAGTGAATTCAATTTAATGGACTTCTAGCCTCTCTTTTATTTTTGGGAGACACATGCCATATTCAATACTTGTTTTTGTGTGTGGTGTAGATAATAAACATGAATATATTTTATGATTCATCCTATGAATGTTATGGGGATTTATAAATCAAACTAGTTTTATTTATTTCTTGGGGGTTACGATCCAAATGCTTCCAAATTGGTAAGGGTTTTATTTCACAATCACATCAGTATTTGAGAATATTTATGTTTAAGCCTCCACTAGGGAATATTTTTCTTCCATATAAATGTTTTATAATAGTGTTTTAATAATATTTTTACCATTAATATTTTATTTTTTATATTAATTTTACCCATGTTTAAATTTTAAAAAAATGGGTTAAAAGGAATCTTCTTATCATTTTCCAAATGAGGTACTTTGTGATTTTCTTAAAAAATATGGAAGAAATATTTTTTTAACTTATATGGAATGAAAAAATTTTACCACCATCATGAATAATTTTTTATTTCAATATTATTTTAAAATTTTCCATTGTTATTTTCGAATATTTGATCCTTTTAGAAATGTGCACCTTTTTAAAAAAAGTGATTTCAAAAGGGAAATGTTATTTTCCTCAATAATTATTCCAATTGATCTTTAAAAATAATTTTCCATATAATATGGAATAATTTGACATAAATTAATATTTATTATGATATGATCTAAGGATACCATCTTTATTATTTCTCTAGATAGTTAATGTTTATGATGAAAAGTTGAAATGTTTATGAATCCCATTCTGTTTACATTGGTTTTTCTAGGATGAAATGTTTATAAAAACCATTTATTATCATGGGGTTTGATATGATGAATGTTTTAATGTTTTGTTTCACATGTATGTATGGTTTTCATTATGTGATCAGTGAGACCTATATCTATCTCCAATAGATTGGGTAAAGTATTATATCTCATGAGATAGTTATTTGAAACAAGTCGATGTGTTTGATATATTATGGGAAACAAGTTAAAGTGATTGATCCATTATGGAAAAAAGTTTATGTTCTTGATCTGATATAGGAAATAGGTTTTAATGCCTAATATGATGGTCTTGTTAGTTAAACATGAAATTATGCAATGATTTTTATACCTATGTTAGTGCCAAAATTTTATGACATAATATTATGGATCATGATTAATTTATGATGATTTTTACACCCTTATGATCCATGTCTTTTGATATGATAATTTTTATGACCTAACACATGTTTATGATATATGATAGTTTGGGTATGTACTTTGTAAGTTATGTTCATGATCTCAAAATCATATAATTGTTGTATTCTTTCATGAGATCATGGATTTATATCTCCCTTTTTTACCCTTAACGAGTATCTAATCTCATCCTTTATTATGTTTCCACTTACCCATATTATGAATAATGTTATTAAGTAAGATGTGACTAATAAGATCTCTGGTTATGATGAAATAATTGGGAGATGATGTAGTTCATTTATGAACCAGTTGTTTATGTTTCTGAGTTTCCAAAGATACTAGACCTATATGATTAAAACATGGATTAAGATGTTATGTAGTGAATATTAATCTATTTAGATGTGATATCTATGTTTTAAAATTAAGGGTTTCTATAGCAGAGAGGTGAGTTTTTATAGAAAAATGAGGATATTTTTTATTAATATCTAAATATTATCCTTGGGAATCTGGGTTGTGGAAAATGGAAAACCATTGGCTTTACCTTGGATTTTGTTAATGGTTTTTAAGAAATGGTGTTTTAATTTTAAATAATATATAATCAAAATTAAATTTATAATATTACTTCGGGATTGAGAATATCATTTTTCCATAATTTTATTTTGAAACCAGAATTTACATTTTAGATATTAGAAAGCTAATTTATTGGTTTGGAAAATAATTTTAATTCATTAAAATAAAATATATTAAATAAAATAATTTATTTTTGGACTTGGATTCACTTATTTTAATTATTAAATAATTATTACATGTTTGTGAAGTTATAAAACATTCTGAAAAACAAAAAACTATATTTTTTTACCATTCCCTAAAAAATAATGTATTTTAGAAAATTCTCAAAAATTCACCCTAACCTAATTTCAATTTCCAAATTTAAAATATATTTTTTATTTTATTAAAATAAATTCATAAATATGATAATTATCTATTTAAAATAAGTATTATTTATTTTCTATAATATATTATTTAAAATGTAATCACATTATTTTTTTTCATTTTAAGGAATTATAAATTTTATACTATCATACATATTGATTCGTAAAGAGTATATGGGCATATAATAAAATATTTAAATTTAATTATAATAATTTTGAATTTACTTTTAAAGAATTATTTTAGAATTATATTGGATATTATTATTATTCCAATGGCCATTTAAGGGTCTCAATGAAACAACTAGGTAATGGTTAGGGAATGATCAGATCCTAATGATTACATTTCACTTTACACCATATATATACTACACCATTATTGAAACTCATCATTCACTACTTTTATTACAAAGGTCTAATACTTCCCTTGATAATGTTTATCATATTCCTAGAACTTCTCTTTCATTTTACAATCTTTATGGTAGGAGGGATCTTCCTAGGAAAATTTAGGCCAATGGAGTTTACATTAGTGCATGAATTATTCTTTTTTGTTTATCTCTTTGTATTATTTGTTTCTATTATATAAAATATTATTTCAGGATGTTTACCACTCTAGTTAAATATAATAGTCTTCCCCTGAGATTCAATTATAAAACATATTAAAATAGTCATTTTGAAATGTGAGTTATTTTAATAATAAAATTATTTTTAGGCTATTACATATTATCTACTAAATGAGTTCTATACTATAATTTATTGTTAAAAATGATATAAATTTATTTTAAAAGGGGAGGTATATATATAAAAATATGGGTTTTTATAATTATGTATCACATTTTAAGGTTATACGATGAGGACCTTGAATTAGATTTTTCCTAGTTATTGACACTTATAGGGAATCCGAATGTGAACTAGAGGTCCAAACATCAGGATGAAGTGGGGGTATTACTGGTATGTGACCTACGGTTGGGCCTAATAATCTAGGCATTGCTATGTATCCTGTAATAATAGGAATTTGGGAATGTGTAGTTTTTAATATATATGATCCCAATATGAAACTCAAAATAGAAATTCTTGATGTGAATGAGAGGACCCTATGATGGGATGAAAAGATGGTTTAATGGGGACACATCTTGGAGTTGGGTCCATGATAGATGATTCAAGGTTCAGTATGTATCCTATAATAACTATAAACAAGACAAACATAGTTCTTTAGTATGAAATATTTTTGTATATATTTGGATCATATACAAGAGATAATGGGTGTAATGTATCAGCTCCCTTGTGAAAAAAATGTAAAAACCTGACATGGATTATGAAAGGCCTCATCCCCTGAGAATAACCTTATATATAAGTGAAATTTTGTGGTTTTCACTAGGATAAAAGATCATTTCATCACCTTGTATCTAGTAATCACAAGAGTTAATCCATATGTTGTTCTCATATATATAGAGTAATTATTCTAGTTATAGTTTAGGTGAACCCCGACATGGGGATATGAAAATGTAACTACAACCATAAAATTTCTTTAGAAAGAGAGATCCCATTTTGGGTGAGCTCTTTCCCAGAGGAATTTTGACTATGTAGATGGATCTCTTATGTGAGTGTATTTTTAAAGACTAGAAGACATATGAGACATATTGGTCTTAGGTTATATGGGATAGACCACTCTTAAAAATTTAAAATCTCCTAGAATAGTCTATATTTCATAAAATTTAACATTATATTACAAGGAGTCAATGTATTTTTTAGGGTCATAGAATGAGGACCAATTTCAGAAAGTTTAGATTCTTGAGGAGAGGATTACATTTCGTGTAGTTTATGGTTGTACAATGCAGTCCTTTATATTAGGGGTTTTACATAGATCTAGATCATATGAAAATTTGAAATGAATTCATCTCAATGCTAGACCTATAGAGAGAAACCCAATGTGAATAAATTACCTCTCAAGAATTAATATGAAGTAGGGGTTTAATTAGTATTTGTAGTTGGGTTAGATATATATAGTCTTTATGTCACTATATATCTTGAAATAACTAGAATCAAGCTACACATAGTTTTTAAAATTTCCTAATATAAGGTCAAGTGGTAAAATATTGGCATGTATGATAGGGATACATATAATAGGATGGTATTGGGGGGTTTTGATCATAGGTTTGGTGAACCATGACATTAGGTCTGTCTGGTATAGCCATAATCATTGAATTCTTGAAGTAAGAGAACAATACCCTTCATAGATTGGTATTTTACATCAGGAAGGGACATATCATGTTAGTTTTGGTCTATGGTCATGGAAACTTATGCTTGGGGCTTTAATGTAGATTTAATTAATACATAAGGGTTCCTTTCCTCATTAAACGAGCCACTCTGAGCAGGTTATGGCCATATAGTATGGGATATATATCATTTAGTTTAATGTCATGATATACAGAGTCAGGTTAATCTATCTAAATATAGGATCATTTGAGGGTCCTATGTAACTTAAAATTCCCAAATACTACGATGGATCTACCAAAAGTGATGTATTTTTTTCATATCATATTTTATAGCTAAAAACATATACTGGGGTCCTTATATAGATATGGATCATATGTATGGTAACCAATCCTCTTTAAATGGTCCACTACAATTAGTTTATTGTCATTAAAGATAGTCCATATGTCATGTTTTTCCAAATGTGGGGTCACTGGGGAGTTTAATATACATTAGATGGCCCAAATACTAGGATGGAACTTCTGAAACTAAATGAAATTTTTGTCTTAGTATATATTTATGGATAAAAAATCATATACTAGGGATCCTTATATATATATATATATATTGTTCCAATATAAGGGGTCTAGGTCTCATGCAGTAGACCACACTAAGCAGTTTAGGGTCTTATAGGATATACTATGTCTCATGAATTTTAACTTCACGTGATAAGGATCCATATATCATGTGGTTTAGGGCCACACTACATTAACTTTTTAGAGGTGTTTTATATCAAGTTGTCTTGTGTGAAAAATTAAATTGCCTTGTCTTAGTGTAATGTAAAGGGTGAAAACTTGATGTGAATGAACAAGGGATCATGCAATATGAAAAGGAGAGGGATAATTGAACTTGTATCTAAATCAAGTTGCTTTGGGATCACTACATATCCTAAGAAAATAATAATGAATCCACACATAGTTTATATATTATGATGTTTTTTCTTATCTCATTAAATATTGATAAAGGGAACATATATAGAGAACTATTAAATAAATTTGTATCTCATTTTGAGAATGGATCTCACAAATAGACCATCCGAAATAGTTTGAAATGATATGTGTGGTGAACCTCATGTAATGTAGTCTCACATCATGCGATAAGGAATCATATATTTAATATTTTAGGTTCATTCAATTTGGAACTTCCACAAGTAGTTTAAATTAATTAGAAATGAACTTTTACTATGTATTTTAGCATATTATAGTGAGGAATATGTGTACTCAGTGTGAATTTTTGAAAAAAAAATTCAAAAGAAATATTATATTGATGGATATGATACACTCCCCATCCATTGTGATTAGAGATCATGTTTAATCAGAGTTGAACTTGTGTATATCATTAAATCATTCACATTTTTGGTTCCAACTTCATAGTTTTCTTTCCCAGTATCATTATTTTTCTTAATGTATTCACTGATTCTACTTAGAGGAATGAGTAGAGGTGAAATTTCAAAATAAAGGCTCACGTGACTGAGTTTTAATGTACTTTGAATTTATTCATTGTGTGTATCCTTTCCTCATTGATTCACTCCTATCGATCTAATTGTGTTTGGGAATTCACATCTTCCTAAAATCAATTGTAGATAAAAATGTTAATTGAGGGTAGTTGAACCTCAATAGGAATTACTACCTTTTATCATATATAAGATAATACAAATTCAGCTATGTATAAGTATGAGTTGTGGTGTGATAAGACCATAGGGAATGTAGGAGCATATCAAAAAAATAATTCTTGTCTTTTCCCATTCAATTAAAGGATTTTTGATAGATTTTGTTTAAACCATTTATTTATCAATTATTCACTTCATGATAATGGGGTAAATGGTTGAAGTGAATATTGTATTCTTGAGGGACACCAAATATGGTAATGATACTGGACTTTACAAAGTTAATCATAACCTTAGTTATGGATTCCTCAAGGATATGGCCTCAACCCACTTGGATAAGAATTCAATGGCAGTAAAGATGTAATTAAATTTCCTAGATATAGTTGGGGGATATGGACTCATGAAATTAATTCCCTATATGGAAATATCCAAGATAACTTACCAATATGTATCAGTTCTAGAGGTTGATGTATGGAATTAACATCTATCTCATAAGTGTTGAATGTTCCATTGAACTCCGCACATGAATTAATTATCTATGTATAGAAGAACCCAAGTGTTGTGATTTGGGGGAAGATCTTAGATATTGACAAGTAGGTTATATAAGTGATATAATAGACTTCTTAAATAATATATAGAGTCTATCATCCTTTAATGTACCGGAGGATCACTCCATGAAAGCCTCATTTATTAATGATTTTGTGGTAATTTGGGTCTTCATAAAGGAAAAATTTTACCACTTAATGGCAGATCTATTTCCTTCTAGGTCGATCTGATAGGGAAATTCTACTTTCCAGGTAGCGTAGTAGAGGATCCATCCATGGAATTATGGTATACGTAAATAAAGACATGGATTATCCTTGATCAGGGATGGTATTAAAATTATTGAGCTATCTATTTTATATCATCTTTATTGAACGGTGAGACCACTCAGTGATGTGTGATGTGAATGACCATCTCATCCTATTCTAGATCATCCAGGGTGGTATCTATATTTGAAAAACATTAGTTTAGGTTTTTTAAGAATGATATGTATTATAGTGTTGGATTAAAGGGGAATTCAACCCCCAAACCACATAATAATCATGTAAGGGAAATAATTCTTCCTTCTTAACAGCTGACATGACCTGGAATATTCATCCATTATTGCATGTCATTCATTGAAAATACCCTAATTTTAATTCAATTCTGGGTTAAATAGTTATTTTCAATTAACTATATAAAATTGGAAGTGAGTTAGAAATTGACTTTAAATATGGTTATTATTGATATATTCATCTTTTGATATAAATAATGAAAACTTTCTGAATTATTAGAGTGGATTTTCAATGTAGAAAAATATTTCACAAAGACAAAATTTGAATTTTTTTTATAGGTCGAAAAATTAAAAACACTGGAAGTGACCTTTCCATCCATGGTCACTATGCATTCCGTGTGTAAATACCATGTGATACCCCTACTTTAAGAACCTTCTAGAACAATATAAGTATGAATAATGTTCCTTCAACTTACCGTGAGTTCTGTTCATGGTCACTTTCCTACTTTATCACACCTCATTCTTATTATAGACATACCTACCATGAGTTCCATCAGTTTACTGTGTGTGATAAAATATTAAACAAAAGAAAAGGAATCTAACCACATGAACATAATTTGTTGATCATTCCACCACTCTCATAGCATGCATACCTACCGTGAACCATCTTGTCTCATCCTCATCTCATGGTTGGTACACTAACCACATTTTTCATAGTAGGCTTAATTACCATATGATTTTCCCACCTCTACATACCATTAATCTATCGTGTGACCATTAATAGACCCCAAGACACCACTTCAACTAAATAATAAGAACCTATTCAACTGAAGCTTGAAGATGATCTAGAGTTTCAGTGATGCTCTAAAATTTTCCACCACCAGTTATCAGCCACCTCTATGAGGAAAAGATGGGTTACACTTACCCTATTAATGCCACTTTATTCTACCACCTACATATTGGGGATGATAAATGAGTTAAGACACCTTTATAGGATAATCAAAGACGTACTTAGATTTAAGCTCCGCATCGATCATGGATGAGAACTAGTCAAATGCCCCCAAGTGAAGTTTCACTTCTTAGACATGCTCTAAGGGAGCATTAGCATTCCACTTTTCCATGAAGGAGATTGCAACCTTCTGAAACTCGAGACACTTGATGAAGAAATAAGATTACATTAGCATATAAAGGAAACAAGGAGAAACATCAAACTAATTATTTTGAGATTCTACCTTCAATATTAAGTAGAATTACTAGTTTTTGTAGTTTTCAAACATGAGGTAATTGAAAAAAGAAATACAGTTAGGAAATGAAATGCCACTGACATGAAACGGTTGGAATTAACCAACTAATGATTGAAAATCCAATTTGAAAATTCTAGAATAGCATAACCTCTCATGGTTAAAAAAAGAATAATTCCCAAGAGCTAAAATAAGGCTTATCAACTAAGGACCAATCTCATTTTCTATTCAAATATAATGAATAATAATACTATACTGTGAAGCACTAGAACACTCCACCATCAAAAGGAGAGTGGGAAGGATCATGGAGGAGAATAGATGCACTAAAACACTTATCCAGACCCTTCATTCTAGACACATTCCAACCATCTAGCTAAAACTAAACTTTATCCATACTCAAGAAAGAAATTCCTAAATTATATAAAGATAAATGTTCCTCTCACATAGAGAGAATCATGATATAAAATAAATAATCAATAAAAGGATCTTTCTACTGGAATAAGGAGGAAGAATGAAATCACTCTTAGGGGAAACATTCATGCACTATTTTTGCATACAAATTTTTTATTTATTGTAAAAACTCCAATAATGGTACACTAAGCCAGTTGTTGTTTAGATAAAGAGAATATCCTCACCATTCTTTTTGATTAATTCCAATATTATAATGTTATAACTAAGTCCTCTATAGTATTTAATGGTTTTAATTAGTAGAGGTTTCTTTTGATTTTAGATTTTATGTTCTTCTGTTATTATCAGCCTTGCACACACAATCCACTTAGATTTAATCCACTACATGTGATATCATGCAGTGGGGGAATTCATGGGTGAATGGAGGTACCCAATAATTAGGGTAGGAAAAGGTATGAAATATAGTGATCATTGTACTTATTAATTTGAATAGAAATTTTCTAATAAAAGTAATCAATATGATTCAATTGATGAGAGAATTAATATAAACCATTTGAATGATGATTCAATAGGTGAATGAGGGAATAATACAAGGATGGACCACTACATATTTTAATTGAATTTAAAAAACCAACCAATTTAACTTAATGTTTCTTTTAAATTTAATCCACAAAACAATATTTAAAAACAAACAACACTATCTTCTCTAGAGAAAATCTGAGTCCCATTTTTACTATATTTTCTTGGGTTCGAAAATTATTTTATTAAGATCCCTATGATAAGAGTTCATCAAACCTAGAACCATTGTATAGGATACTAATG